>JAEIFK010000682.1:840000-1165000 GCA_018901825.1 Drosophila funebris
ATGCTAAGCAGACAGATTCTTGGTATAATATTGGAATCCATAGGACATGAAAGCAATGTTTGCTGACGTCAGAAGCTGCTGAGGGAGGCACTCACAGTGATGTTGTTGTGGCAAGTTGTGGCATAATTGAAACTGAAATGGCTTGTATTAATTCAAGCCATTTTTAATGTATCGCATTTTATTTATTTTTATGCAATTTACATTACAAACAATTAACAGAGACGCCACCCAAGTCCGACACACACGCTTTTGTTGTGGGCAATCTGAAATTAATTGGTTGTCAACATCATCAGCAGCGAATAAATACGTATGAATATATGAATAGCTATATATGCACTCATATAGGGTTCGTATACAATTAAATAATAATGTATATACTTATGTATGGGGTAGGTCTATTCATTCGCACCTTTGTTGACAATCAATGCGTTAAGCTTATACTTACATCCGCAATTCACTTAAGTCTATATTCATTGAGTGGTGTATTCATCCATATGGACTTGTTTCTATTTAGATATTTAGATTCCTTTCTGTTCTGAATTGAATTCGCAGCTTATGACATTTGGACTCAAGAAATTTGGACATTTGAAATTTTAATAATTTTTCGAAATTCTTGACATTTTTTCCAGTCAGACATTGTCACTCAGTTTTCAGTTTTCGGGCATTATAAATCGCGTAAAGCTCATGAAGTTTGAGTGACTTTTGTTTACACAGCCGTCTCAATGGGCGAGCCGAACAAATCCCCCAACTTTAGGCTTGTCGGTTTGTCAAGTGATTCATTGGGATTTCCTGGAACTGCCTCCACCATGGGCAGTTCCGTCAACGACATTGCCCAGACCAACGGACTGTCTGTTGGTCTAGCGTTTTCATTTGAATTCAAATCTGAATCTAAATCTGCGGCCAGTTCATTAAAATAGCCCAAAAGTGTGCCCAAGTGTGATGTACACATACATACGTACGTAAATAGGTGGACGCCCAGTTTATTTTTTGTAGGTTTGACGTCATCAACTCGCAGCGTTTGCCAAATGTTCACAGTGGCGCCCCCATTCGATCGATGGCTCTTGTGATCCCCCTTTCTGCCATTTGACGGCGCCACTGGACTATCGAAAGGTGTGCTAAGAGTTGGAGGAGGAGCAGCGCTTTCGTAAGATTTAATGTCTGCTGGCGCATTGCCCGTTTGTCAAACAAAATTTTACGCTTAATTTACGCGGCAAACATCTGAAGTGACGTTGTCGTATCTACTTTGATTTTCTTTCATTTTGTTTTTTTTTTTTTTTTTTCTTTATTAAAATAGGCCAAAGTATTCATCAATAATTATTACACTGAGCGAAAATGTGAGATGTATTTGAATATGAGGTGAAAGCTGTTAGTCCATATGAATGTGTAAACGTATATAGATACTAAATATATATGTTTATATGTTACATAAATTGTAAATAGACTCTTTGCTATTCAATTTGTGAGCTGACTAATTATCTTACAAAGGTCGAAAACGATGGATGAGTTTAAAAATAGGCAAAGCAATCAATTTAAACATATCCTTCAGACTTCACCGCATTCAGTTTACAGCATATAATATTCGATTTAGAGAATAGTACTTTCAAGGGTATTATATTATATATGTCTATTTTACTTGAACTATAAATTATGCAATAGTTAATTTAACATTTCGTCAGATTTAATATGAAATGAATGGAAATTGTTTATAGCATTTAAAGTACTTGGATATTTATTGGTTCCATTTCACCTTTCTTGACTTTATGAAACAAATTTTGCAGACGTGCCTCTTGGGTGCACAGTCCACGCCCACCATTTCAGCGTTCCAGTTCCTCAGAGACGTGTGAGCGGCATGGGTGGTGGAGGAGGGGTGGAGGGGATAGACGTTCTGTCTGTAGAATGGTTGCAAAGGCATAAATCACGCGACTTTTTAGTCGAATGTTCCGCCTTCTTTGGCTTTGCCTTTATCTTTTGTTGTTGCTGTCGCTGACATGCTCGATTTTTTAATTTTTAACTTTTTGTATACTTATTATTATGGTTCATCTCTTTTTTTTTATATTTTCATTAAATTTATAACACATGCACTGCGATTGTGCAATTTGCGACTTGTCTTCCCTATTTTTATTTTTTTGTTGCGAATTTTCATTATTTTGCTTTTTGCTTTTGTTTTTTGGCAAATGGGCAACAATAAATTGAATTTATTTTTAACGCGGGTGAAACAGAAGTGGACGGAAGATGAGATGCAGAAATGAACGTAAATGCATCCAATAATCCAGAGAAGGTGCACAGCGTTTATGTTTATTAACAACGTCTTTGGGTGTGTGCCATAATAATGACTATGACTTCATATAACCAAAGCAAGGGGGACAATGTTGCAGAGGGGGAGCGACAAAATAGCTCGCAAAATGGCTGCATAGTTTCCGGTTGCAATAATGCTTTGTATGCCAGCCACAAGGCGATCGGGCGACAGAACAGGGAGATGGGAGCGGGTAACTGCGGACGGGAGACGGGAGACGGGAGACAACGACAACGTCTGAGGTGCAGAGGAATTCGAATTGCGCTCTGGACAGTCAGGTTCAATGCACTGCAAGCAGCAAATTCCATTGGGGCAGCCATTGTAATGCCAATTGGGCATTAAACAGAGCCAACTATTGTCAGACTGGCCCTCCTCTTACAACTCCCCTGTCCACTCACCACTCTTTATGCCACAGGACCACAAATTACGGTCGTCAATGGATAAGTTTAGTGCATGCAGCGACAACTAAATGGAAATAATGTCGACGCAGTCATTGAACGCTATTTCCGATCCCGCCCCCCGCTGTTGGGTAATGTCTCGGCATGCAGAACTGTCAGTCCCAGTCATTTATATCTGGTAAGAAGACAAACGAAGTAAATTTATAATGTGGCACACACACCTTACAAGCAGACAGCGAAAGTCTTCGAGTTACGCCCCCCTACCCCTAGCCATCCCTTTTTAGAGGGGGGACTGGGCAGTACTGAAAATAAATAACTCGTATATCAGTTGAGCAATTGCTGTTCCATATTTTTGTATACTTTTCACTAGCGATACTCGACCAACGATGAGTCTAAGGGGTATACAACACTATCGACTTCTTTTTGCTACATAAATCTCAAAGTATAATCGTTCTAGTAGTAAATGCCAGTAGTTTCCTTAATCCAGTTGAGGTAACTGGTTACGCGTGAGAAACCAGCTGGTTCACCGTATTCACAGCCGTAGATGGAAGTGAAGGAGGTGATACCAATTAGTTTGCCCGTGCTGAGGAGCACCAAAGGGCCACCAGAGTCGCCACTGCAGGTGGTTCGCTTATTGGCCGTGGCAACGCAGATAACCTTGCTGGAGGCAACCACATCTCCATAAATGCTCTCGCAGGCATTCACCGATATGATGTCAAGTGTGATGAACTGCAGCATATCCGTAATGTCGTAATTCCACTGAGATGTGTAGCCCCATCCGGAGGCGACAGCCTGTTCACCAGCATAGCTGGAGTATCTGCTCGACATGGAGGGCAGCTCAATCTTGTTGTAGTACGAGTTGAAAGTCAGCACGGGCGTATTGATTAATGCTATATCATTGGTCAGCGGGCGGTAGGTATAGTCCGGATGCTCTACAAATTTCGACTTGGGCACGTACTGATAATGCTTGGCCTCTGTGCGAACCGTAGAGCCGTAGAAGACGATGACACCGGAGGCACTGCAGCAAGAGGTTTAATTAGTTAATTGAGATGTTCCTTGGCCATTTAAATGCTTACTCAGCTGTGCAATGGGCCGCAGTTAACAGCCATTCCGTGCCAATGATGACGCCGCCACAGAAATAACCCTCACTGTTGCCGGTACCGGAAAAGCTCAGTCCCACCTGGTAGGGGAACTGACCCTCTGCAGCCGGCTGTCCATTTATAATGCGTCCCTCCACGTTGCGTACAGCGGCCACTTGCTGCTTCCCTAAGGATGTGGAGGCCGTGGCAATAACCAAAAAGAGTATCCCAAGCACTTTCATATTGATCGCGTATCGATTGAATTGCGAATGGATCTGCATTGTCTACCACAGCTTTTTTTTAATGGTATGCCAAGCAGAGTTATCAGCCAAGTTTCAGTGTCGGTTATCAGCATTAAGTGCTTTCGATTGACTTCAAGTGAGCTATTGTATCTATCAACAGATACTTGCTTCCTTATCAATGCCGAACGCCGTTAGCCACACGCTTTAACTTAGCCAAAACAAATTTATATCTGCCAAGATTAGACCCGCCATTATCTTATAGGTACGGGTATATTATAGTCGACTATCGTTAATGAGTTCCATCTGATTTTCAAGCGATTTGTTTATTGTCATTGTCGCTTATGGATTTCTCGGTCCACTGTCAAGTAAATATACTTATATATAGTACGATATTTAGCTCTGCCATCTGATATTTCAACAGCACATCTCTGACGTGCTGCCTGAATTGGGAACACGACAATATTTGTTAACCATAAATTGTTTCCGCAATGAAATTAAAGAGATTCTTTCCAGGCACTTGTACCTTAATGTAATTTGCAATTTAAAAATTAATTGTTTCTCTTCTCTGTGGGAGACTTATAAGCATTGAGGTGTACCTTAATCAGGTAATGAGGCCGCAACAAAAAATGCAATAAATGCTAAAGTTCTTGCCGAACTTTTTATTGCTGAACAAAAGTTTATAAAGAGCTTTTTTGCATCTCTGCTGGACAATAAAAAAAATGAGAGAAAAAAGATAAAATAGCTAACTGCAAAGTGTTGAAAAAGAAATACACTTGTAAAGCAAAGTTTTCTGCCAATTTTCCAGCAGTTGCGATGCATTTTCCAAAAGCGATAGCAGAAATATCGATTCAGTTTTCTTGAAAATAAATTGAAAGCCAATCGGTCATAATTTGCATACGCTTTTTACCAGAGAGTGAGAGAGGCATTGAGTAAGGTAGAGGGGTTAATGGATAGGAGGGGAGTTCTGCTGAGTTTCACAAAAAAAAAAAAGAAAAGAAAAGCGCAGTACAGTGTCATCGTTGAGTGCCAATCACGCAGTCTGTCAACACAAACTTATTTCATCAGCAAATCTAATATTTAATGTAGTATAAGATATTGTTAAGAGTTGAGCAACTGGTTGGAATATTTGTATTATACATTTGATGCTTCGATGGAACTGATAGATTTCCGATGAATGTCAGTTTGGCATGATTGAAATTCGACAAATGTCACATATCGCTTGGCGATTTTCAATCTCAACTGGCAATTGCTGTCTGACCCAAGTAAATTGCAAGAAACCTTGTCACAAACAGGAATGGGGCGTGTCGCGAGTGCTGTTTTCTTTTATGTCAGCATTGTCGTGGTGATGATGGTGCAGGTGGTGGGTAGTGGTGGGTGGTGGGGGGAACGCCAGCGAGTTGTGTTTGCCATGCAAACATTTTTCGTGTTTTTCCAAAGTGCCAAAAAGCATGTCAAGGGAGCAAAAGCGAAAGCAACATCAAAATGTCAACGGCAACGGCAACGGCAACTGTCAGATGTGTTGTTGTTGCTGCTGTTGCTGTTGTTGTTAGTTTAATGCGTGAAGTCAACAAGCACAGACTTACACACACACATACACACACACACACGTTTATGAGCAAATTGAGTTCAATGTTACGCCTGCTGGCAAAAAGTTCTGATTCAAATTAGTGAAACACCCTACGAACTTCAGTTTAAAGTATTGAGACAGTGAGGCGCCCTATGAAATAATCGATTTCAATTACTAAGTGTACTTATCGATAGAATTTGAGTAAACTGTGCTGGAGGATTAAGGCAAATACACAACAAGCTCTTTCAGCCCACACTCTCTCTCTCTCTCTGTCTCTGTCTCTGTCTATTAGTGTGGGCCATAATGAGGCATGACTAACTACAATTGCCGTACTTAAGTGCTTACTTCGTGGAGTGGGTGACAGCCAAGGTATTTGCTTAGTTTAAGTAGTGCTAAGACTGAAGTCCTTGTCTCTCCACCTCTCTCTTGTGAAGAACTTGAATAAATACAACAACTGAATGCCGAGTTTGTTCTTATCTTAATCAAAAGAGAGTTAAGGTAGCATTGGTATGGGTTGAGTTACGTTTGATAATGTGGGGATTAAGGCAATTAAAAGGATATACACCTGAAGTGTATAGTGAAGGGGCCTTGCTTATGTGTTCTTCGTCAATTTCTGTTTATTCTGAGCACTTTTTACGACTGTTTTGTTTATGACTTCATTGCAGCTTGTCGCCGAATGTTGTTTTCGCTTTCGGCATGCCAGAAATTTACATACATAAAAATGTCATCAAATCATTAGACAGACGAGAGCGAAATGTGCCATTCGCTGGAATTTATGTTTGCTTTTAACGCGTATTTAATTTGTTTTAATTAGCTGGCAATTGAAGGTCCCGCCGCCTTCACCGCAAAATTATGGCCAACATGTGGGCGTTAACGGAAGTTCTGTATGGCAGGCTGACCTCGTTGAACTCCTTCGCTGTCAAATGTGTTACAATGGCGAAATGTGAAGAATGTAAAAATAAAATAACAATGTCTACATGCGGATCGGGGTCATCTTGCAGCTAGCTGACTATTCAAACCTATTCAAACCTGCCACAACCCTTCTCACTGCCTCGTCTAGCATTCCCCTTCTTTTTTTGGCTAAAAGCGTTTTAATTGGATGCTGGCGGCATTTTATTTTAAGCTTTTCAGCTGGCATATATTACAAGTGGAGTCTTGTCCTTTTAGCCATATCCCATCGCATGCATTTGACGCTAATTACAGTTACTGCGTGTAGCGAGCGGCAGCAACAACAACAACGATGACAACAACATGAGAAGCATGCAAAGGCTGCTTGTCTTTGCCTCAAGGCATCCATTTTTGCCAGGTATAATGGCATTGTGATTGCCACCAGATGCCACCGCACTTGCTGCAGATCCACCGCCAGCTCCTCCAATCTGGCCACTCGAATTGTAGACGCGTCCGTTGTGGCCATTGCACAGACTGTGCTGGCAGGAGCGATAGTAGGTGCGAAACGAGGCATCCGATTTGACTCCGTTCGTTATCTGTGAAATGTGTAAGACATTTTTGATATATGGCCAATCTGTCTAGCAGTCGATCTCCCACTTGGGAGGCATACTCACAATCGGCTTATCCACACAGTCACGTAGAAAGGAATTGACTTTGTTCGCATTGTTCTGCAGGCGACGGCATATGGAAAGGGAAAAAGGGAAAATGGAGAAACGCGGCAGAATGCAAAAGATACATCAGCAAAAAACGCAATTTTTCAAACGGATGTGCTTTTTAACATTATTGAAATTTTTCACATATTTTTGGAGCGATTTCTCTTACAAAAATGAAAATAAACCAACAATAAATATACTTTGAATTACATATTTGCTGTCCGTCTTTCGTCTTTCGTCTTTCTGATTATGATTCAATTTAATTGGCTTTTAGTTTGCTGCACTTATGTATGTATACATACATTAGCTATTACTTGTTGCAAATACTACGGACTCAACGCGAGGCATAGAGACGCCAGTTGAGAAGAGTTTATCCCCAACGTTCGCCCAGCCGAGGAGAAGATAAAGTTTTAATTGCATTATGTCGAGCATCATTGCTGTATCTCTTTGTGCCTCTGGATGTGGGGTTGAGCAGCAGAGATACTTTTTGTTCATTTCCATGCAGGCTTAAAGCTACTTTGATCCGGTAAATTCAATAACAAAGAGTTCAAGGCTTCATGACTAATGAAGCGCTGGCAAATGTTTACCCAACTCTTTATACAAAAAAAAAAAAAAAAAAGTAAAAAGTAAAAAAATAAAACAGATTTGGAGGAGTGTGACGACGGCAGACAACGATAAAGTTCACATTGACTTTCAGTTTGGCCTAGTCAAAAGCCAGGAGCAAAAGCGTTGACACCGTGGGTTGAAGAATGCTGTATCTGAGCACCCAACAAGCGGCTTTTGTGGTCTCATACGCCTTTCTGGCTTTCCATTAAATTATGCTAATGGATTTTTTGTGCATTTCACTTATTCGGTGGGGGATTCTGCTGTCTTCTGTCTTTTGTCTGATTCGCTGCTGCGTCTGAAATTAAAGTACAAAAGCTTCAATGTCAACAGAAGTGGTTTCTCTTCCATTGCTCCTCCATCACACTCCAGCATTAAAACAATTGTCTGATTGCAATGCAAAGACTAGGGAGCTCTACGACATCTACGACTGATAAATATGTAGAAAAGAGATTTCTTTTTAAATCAGACTCTGGTTTCCCACTCCTCCTTGCCAGCCAAGTGCTTGACATTAGCCATTTGTATGCCAAGTTTTTATTGTAAATTGCAATTTTGAGCTCTGTGCGAGAACTAGAAGCTGCGTCTTCACATTTTCCATGGCAATTGCTGCATAAGTTTACCATTTCATGTTTATAAGTATTGACACGACTTGTGGTTACCTCTTACTCAACTCAGAAACAACAAACAGTTGCCATTTGAACGCAACAGACAGCTAGAGTATCTTTCCAACTACCCTCGTTAGGAAATATATATAAACGAAACTTGCACTGCGAATATAACTTAAAATGGCATTCATAGAGATACGAGCCTAAGTCAGACGTTACTCATACGCCACATGTGCCCATTGCACATAATATATTCAATTACTTTGTATGCTTGAGAGTTTAGTTTAATAGCCTCGTTGGCTACGTGAGACTCGCTAATTTGCTGTGCAACGCAACGCAAGTTTTGGCTACAAAGTTTGCCACACCAAACTTCTTGGCTGTACATTGATGGAAAAGCAAAGAAAACTAAAGAAAAAGAGAAAAAGTAGAGAAAAGAGAGAAGTTAAAGTCGTGCGGCGGTGCCACATTGTTGCATCGCAATCAACCAGCTGCGGCTCAGTCGAAGTACGTGAAGAGTTAAACTTGTAGTAGCGCGTAGTTCTTATAGTTCGTGCTTTGATTATAACTAAGGGAATGGGAATGGCACTTGCAACATTTGATGTGAATAGACATAATATAATACTCGCTGCGGCACTCACAATCATCTCCTGCCGCACCGTGACGCAGTACTTCTTGGTGCAGTTGATGGCGTGAACAGCGCTGGCGTTCGTGATGCAGGTGGCATCATTTTGGTTCAACGTGTAACTGCAGACGTAGCATTCGAGAGCTGCAAATCCAGAAAAACACATAAAACTATAGAGGCAAAAAACTATAAACTATAAACTGAATATACGTAAATACATAAATACGAAAATAAGTATATCACAATAATTGAACGAGGTCATGACGTTGCCTTTCGTTTTCATTAGTTGTTGAAGATGATGATGATGATTGTGTTGTGTTGTGTTGTGCTTTTCTTAGATTTTATTTATAGCCAAGCGCAACAGAGCGACAACATGAGTATCTATAAAAACACAATTTTTGTTTTCATTTTAATGCTATTTTATTCAAATTAATTGCATTAAAGTGAGAATTTTGGCAACAGACTCACTGTCTATTTGCCAAGTGGCACGACAGCGTCCTCGACATGTATCTATCTATTTTTTGTTTGTTTCTATATGCGTTTTTGTGTAATAACAATGACGTCAATAGACGGCATCAAGAATAGCAACAGGCACTGCCAATGGCTAAACTTTTCTGTAAGCAGATTCATGACACGAGACTTGGCGGCCTCATAAAACTGGTCAGAAATAGCCAAACATATAATACACTATCTGCCAAGTTAGTACAATAATTTGGTCAAAGACAGCGACAGCTATAAAGTGTAGGAATCGTACAAAAGTACATTTGTAGCATATTGCATGACAAATGTATAAGACCATTTGTGAGGGTATAAAGAACATCATCTTTCGACTCGGTTCTCAGACCCCAAATGACCCTGTGCCCAGTCGATTGTCCAACAGCTGGCACAACTGCGACGGCTCCCTCTTCAATATGCTGCCCAGAATAGACAGATAATGAACTGTGTGCTTCTTTTAATAGGCCTTTTACAGATCCACAGTTTCATCGTAAAATCAGTGGATAGAAATTAACGAGTAACGCTCATAATGTGTGTTTATTTTTAAATAATTCACAATGCAATTTCTGCATAAAACGCTGAGCGCTGAAAACAAAACCCCTTGGCACTGGCACGCTTCATTTCGCCGTATCCGAGAATCAGTCAGAGATACTAGAACACTCCGTCATTTATTCGTGCGAAATTATCGCACCCAAAATATAAGCAGATTATTAAAATTAACTCTTAGCACAGTGGTCAGATGTTCAGTGAGCATGCGTCTAAAATCCAACAGCCTTTTATATATATTTTTTTTAAATATTTTAAATAAATCTAAGAAGAATATTGAATGTTGAAGATAACTAAATATAACTATATTCTTTCGGGCGTTAAGTAGAGGAAGAATTAATGTAAATTAGCTGATATTCTATACTCTAATATATACTCTGATGTTCTGAGTATAATATTTGATTTGGCTTAATTATTTATTGCTGAAGAAATTATCTGATTGATTTGGTCTCACGGTTTCTGCGAAATCTAAAAATATGGCATTATGCACAGAGATCTTTGAGAAATGATTTGTATCATCTTTTGTGTAGCAATCAATAAATTAAATGCGGTCATAGAAGAGTGGCAACAACAGCTGAACCAGAGATGGGCTATTATATGGTTAATAGACTCATTCAATATAATCTCATGCATATAGTACATGGGAAATACGTAAGCAGAGCAAAGTTCTTGGAATCGCGTGGAGGTCTCATGCAGAATTAGCCAAAGAGCGTGCCAAGAGGAAAACAAGAACAAAAACAATAACAAAAAAACAATAACAAACGAGAGAAACGAGAAACGCTTCAAAATTTACCTGATATTTCTATTTGCTGTCAGAAATTTGTTTCGCAGATTTGACAAGTTGCGGATGAAAACAGCTAATTTAGTTAAGTGGAAATTGAATACCCTTGAATTTTAAGGAGTCTACTTAGTAATGAATATGTTCACGTATGTTTTAATAATAGATTTACTTATGACAGCCACACACAATCACTTGTAAATTATACAGACATCTCGTACTTACCAATTGCTTGAGCTGCAGTCGCCAAGATGACGGCTAACGTGATATAAAATCGCAAAGTATAAGGAATTTTTGCCAGTTTGTGCATCTTGAGTTGTTCTCCACTCACAACTGTTTGACTTCTCTTGCTGTTTGATATCACTGAAAGTTCAACTGCTCAATCATTTGACATCATATCTTATCGGGCAGCGATAAGATTAGTTGTCTCATTATTTTCATAGAACGCAACTTTATTTGAACTATAATTAATGGAAGTTTGCTTTATAACTCCTTCTTTATTTACAGCCTGACCGCTATGTACCTGGTTCGCCCATCTTTCGCGATAGCAGCCCAACACCCAATGCCACGCCCACAGCACCTATAACAGTTGCGCCCTCGGCAGCAGCAGCATCGACGACAGGGACGGGCGCATCTCCAACCTTCAGGAGTCGTGGTCAAGGTAAAGTCGGAATAATAAATTCCCTCATACAACTCTCGTTCGTCATCTCCCTTTCTCGTTTCACGTTTCCCATTTCTCATTTGGCACATGATTTCGCCATTCCCCTCTCCTACGGCCTAACATGTTGACATAGTTTCTGTGACATTTGTGTAAATAAAGCTGGAAACATGCTACAAAGTTGGCTCGTTATGCTTTAGCTCCACGGGGCGTATGCGCAATATATGAAAATATTTATCATGTTGCGAATATTTTGGGTCAAAGATATTCAAGAATTTTGATTCCTGTTCGGGGGGCGAAGGCTGTTTGCCTCTCAGGCATAATTGATTGTTGTTGTATTCAGCTATTTGGGCTCTGACGTTAATATAAATTTAAAACTTTACATATTGAGAAATTACATTGAACAGCTTGAACAAGCAGAGCAACAGGTAAACAACAACAACAACAATAGAATTATCGAATATTCGATTAAATACCAGACATTCGTTAGACGAATCTTTAGCACAATTATTTGTGGAATTTGATTATACGAGTGCGTTATTATTAATATTATTATTATCTCAATGCTCTATTGTCTGTTTTGGTTTGTTTTCCTCGAAATCTCAATTCTGTTTACTTGCCAAATTCAGCGTGGACGGCGCTTCCGTGCTTAGTGCACGGTAAAGTACCCTGAGAGCAAAGCGTCCTCAAGCCCCTAACCCCAACCGCTATCGTAGTCCCCGCACCACGAACATCAAATTCCTAAATAGTGCTTGAGTCATTAAATGCGTATGTGTTGACTTTCCTCTTCCTCTCCCTTTACCTCTCTGCATCTTCCTCTCTCTCTCACTCCCTCTCTCTGTGTCAGTGTGGTTGAATGAGTTGCGTGTGTCACGCTAGAATTTATTGATTTTATTTGCTGATTTAGAACGTGCGATTTGCCCAACCCGATTTCAATTCAGGTGAATTCGTTGATGAGACGAGCAGCTCACAACTGATAGCCAGCGTCCAGGGAGTGGGAGAGTGTCGCAGTTATCTAGTACAACAGTTTATAACACAATGGCATTAGCTTAAGCATATGATTAACCTAAACAAGCTTTAAGCTTTGATAGACTTGCAAAGCACATTTATTAACGCCAATTTCCGCTTGAGTTAAAAAGCTTGTTAAGCTAGTGTCATTGAATTAGCTGAGCAAGCTTTTAAATTACATTGATAGTCATTAATGCGAGTATATGCCGGCTGAAGCACATTTCACTGCTTTCATATTTACACACTTTCATTTAAGCCTAAGTGTCAGTTGAAGCTGCTGTCATTGAAGAAGCTTTGAGCTTTCAACGCCTTTCATAGCCTTAGATTATTTTGCAACATCAAGTCCAGCTTCACATTCTTCAACTCATGCTTCACTCTCCTTTCACTAGCCATGACAATTTCCGTTTCACATGCAGCACACGGCAATGCAAAGGCTTCCAACAGCACCAACAAAAACAACAACAACTACAACAACAGCAACAGCAACAGCAGCAGCAACCACAAACAGCCCAAGCAGCTGCCCACCTGCTACATAAGCACTCGCTCCGCGGCGATGATGGCACTTGCACTTGGTCAGCAGTCCAACAGCGAGAAGGCAACGTCCGCTTCCAGTTCCAGCACAAATGCCTCACCACGCACTCATAATAGATCTGTATCTACAGCGCGACCTGTTAACCGAGCCACGCCCACAACTACGCCCACGGCCACGTCCACGGCAAACACTTCTAAGCCAAACACGCCCACGTCCAAAACTACGTCCACGGCAAAGCCCATAACACCGACAACGGCACGAGCTGCAGCTCAGCTAAACGGCATGGGAATCCTCTCGGGCGGCAGCAACTCAAGTGGCTCGGACAACGATGGTTTCAGCACATCCGGCTCCTCGACGGCGACTGCGCTGCGTCGTCTATACTTTAAAAGCGGTCGCAGCATCAAGAACAAGATCAATTCATCCACATCGGCTGCACCGCTCAACAGTTTGCCCATGAATCCCGTTTCCAGTGCCTATCACAACTCGGTGAGTGGTGCGACGGCTATGCATTCCATGGGAGTCGGAGGAGTGCCCAAGGTGAGTAGTGGATTCCGCTCTGCTTTCATTCCTTCTCCTTGTCTTAAGCACCTCTTCTCATGCCCTTCCGGTAGCTTGTTGTTATGGGCGCCTCTTCGGCCTCCATTCCGGATACGAATATCAACACATCAACGGATTCGGCCTGCACGCTCATCACGAATGTGACGCACACGGACACATCGGAGACCTATGATTCCCTTGACCTGGGTAGGTTTACTGGCTTGAGTGATTAATTGATTGATTGTTATTTTAATTAATCAACTTAACAATCGGGCTTACATTTGTCAACAGGCGACACTTCTGGTCCCAGCGAGCCTTTGTTTAGTTCGCTGGAGGAGCCGCTTCTCACGGCCATCCAAATCGATTCGGAGCACGAGGCGGGGGGCACTGAGATGGAACTAACGAGCTGCTCGCGCTATCCCCCGCGACACGACATGAATCTGCAGGACAGCACAGAGGTAAGTGTATCTGCCATGACTGCCGGCGTGTGCCCTCCCTCATTTGCATACTTGTACAGAGCCAGGAGTCATGTTTGTCCATATTGACGGGAGAGCCATCATCCACAACGCCGCTATTGTCGTCACGGCAGCCCAGCACGGCGCCACCGCCAACCCGAGGACGTGAGCACTTCACCTTCGATCCGCCAAAGTCCCCGAAATCCGCTCGCAGCAGCGAGAAGGCGCGCAGTCACTTCACCTTTAAAGAGGACTTGCAACAGGCTCAAGCACGACGGGCAAGCAGCGCCCACTACAATGGCGGGAACAGCGGTGCAGGCGGAGCTGCCAGCGAGGGTGAGGAGCAGGAGGAGGAACGTTTGCCGGGTAGTCGCAACAAGAAACTGCGGCCCAGAGAGCGTGATACAACAAATGTGAACGGAACACGCAATCGCATCTCGCCCAGCGTTTCGCCCTCGTCCAGCAACCGCACAAGTCCCAAACGGGAACGCAAACGAACCACGCCCTCTGCTTCGACTGGAGCAATAGCTAAGATCAACTCGGCGCCACCCACCATGAAGGAGGGTAACTTCTTCGGCAGTAGCCAAAACCAAAAACAACGTCAGTCCCAACAGCAGCAACAACAGTTGTCTCCATCCTCCTCCTCGCAGCGCAAGTATTCCTCGAGCTCCTCCAGCGGCAGCAGCGAACGCTGCTTGCGGGATGTAAACGCAGCCGGCACCATGTTTCCCTTTGATCGCGAGGCATTGGACTATGAGCGCATCCAGCGGGAATGCTTTGCACCCAGCTCGGCAACGGCCAGCACCAGCTCGGACTCCGATGAGGCAGAGCATTGTTCCGTCTACGAACGCAAGCTGAGCACTGACATCTTTCAGCAATACTCGCGTCTCACCCAACAGGAGCAACAGCAGCTGCATCAGCTGAACCATGACAGGGACAGGGACAGGGACAGAGACCGAGAGCGACCGCCATCTCGAAAGAATTCCAAACGGATTCGACCCGATTCCGTGATACACACGACCATACGGGAGAATCAACAATATGTACCGCAATCGGACGCATTCTATCCGCAAGCTAAGTCTTCCTCCTCGCCCAGCGATCATTCCTATGCTGAGCTGAATAAATTCGAGGACATTGCCAACAAATTTGAGCAAATACCACCTAAGCATGGCTCCAACTCCACCCTGAACTTGCAGCTGCTGCATATGCATAGTCCAGGCAGCGACTCCATGGTATCCACATCGCTCAGTCCCACAGATGCCACACGGAAGCGCTCCTTCAAAAGCAAATCAAAAGCCAAGGCACAACAGGAGGAGGCATTGACGGGTTCCAGCTCCATTAATGTGACAGCAAATCCCCTGGAGGCAGCTGCCGTCTGCAAGCAGCCGCGTGCCACCATCGTTGTACAACAAGTAAGTGAACTCCCTGCATTCCTCCCTCCCTCTTTGGTCCAGTCTCTCTGTTCCGATAGCTCTCTGTCTGCGACTCTCTTTGTGCCTCATTTCCGCTGCAAGCAGCGCGCGCGCCTTTTCTCTTTTACGATTTCTCACTCTCTCAGTCTATCTGTCTCCCACTCTCTCTCTGTGTTTCCCAATCATTCTATCTCTCTCTCCCACTCTCTCTGTGCGTGGTGCGTGCTTTTGTTGTGCCTTGTGGCAGCTCATAAAAAGACTCGCACCGCTGGCAGATCGACTCATTCGAATGTTTACGATCCGCCACAAAACAACACTTGGCACAGCAATCCATAAGATACATAAGATAGAAAAACCACTGCTCAAATCACAAGAACTTTCTTAACTGGAAAATCAGCAAATAATTATAAACAATATTGTGTATTTACATAAATTAACTGTGTTGTGTGACGCGTTTAAACTTAAAGTCTGCCCGACATGTAAACTGTGTGATCCAAATTCAATTTAAATCAAATACCCTAAAGCGTTGACCAAAGACTTGAGAGTGTTAACTGTTTGAGCTACACATTTTTGAAACGATTTGAAGTGAAGTAAATTAACTGAAATGGCGCCGTTCTACAAACGCATCTGTCGCAGCCTTTCGAAGCGCTACAAGGAGGTAGGTGTATCCCTGAATCTAATTGATTCAATATACAGTGCACTCATTCAGCATTCAGATAAGATAGCCAACAATCGAGACAGTTCATTGTTTGGCAATGAGCAGGGCCCCCAGTAACCATATCTATACCGTTATGCCGCTTTATTGTCTGACGTCAATTTGATAATCTGACGCCAGAGCTGATGATTGAACCGTTTGTAATCGTATAGTAAATGAAGTCGAGGTTGTCAGGCAGATTTCACTGATTAACTTAGTTGTCAATAGGATACCCTGCGCTATATCATTATCAAAGAGTAAGACAACTTCTTCATATCAAAGTATTTTCTATATATTTCTATATCCTTATTGTCTGATAAATAAATTAAACTCAAACTCATCTTGAGTTTCATC
This sequence comes from Drosophila funebris, assembly GCA_018901825.1. Taxonomy (NCBI): domain Eukaryota; kingdom Metazoa; phylum Arthropoda; class Insecta; order Diptera; family Drosophilidae; genus Drosophila; species Drosophila funebris. The sequence continues at coordinate 856,480 of JAEIFK010000682.1, forward strand.
AAGTAAATCGGCCTGCAAATATCATTTATCATTTATATATATATTTTTTAATTGAAATGTTTTAACTGTCAGTGGAACATGTAACTGTTTGTAGATATATATTTATCTGTATTTATATAGATATATTTGGTTTTTTTTCCACATCTCATGCCGGGTGATGACAGCTGTCAAAATAAACTAGTAGCAACAACAAATGAAATCGAATTCATGCCAAGGCACAGGTTGCTAGGTTGCAAGTAACATATACATATACTTATACATATATATACATACATATAGCATAGTATAGTATACTCGCAATGTATTTATTTACTTGTTAAATAAAAACATAAACATAAAGCATGTGTAATCCATTCCCCCAGAGTCTATGGAAAAATACAATGTCCAAGCTGGCCCACTGTTCTATTCCCTGAGTCACAATCCCTTTGATTTATTAACTTTTTACGATTTCATTGTAAGTCGCAATGAGTAGTACGTTCTCTAAAACCCCCTCTGGCCGGAAAGCAGATGAATATATATTATTTTACTTTACTTAATTATTGGAATGAGAGATACTTATTAGCATATACATATAACAAAAGTATATAGACTACAGCGTTTCCTTGTAACAATAACAAAAAACAGGTCATAAGTAGCTATACTTTAATGCAAATATATTGTAGTATATGTATATCTCCTCAGAATTCTCCATATCCTACATGTTATAGTCAGTCGCCCTGTGTCTACTGTTGAATTTATAAAGCAATATCATTTCCTTAATATGCAATAAATTTCCAAAACAACCGCAAAAAAAAGTATTCATTATATCCGGCGTGATTATTTCGTAGAATTTTGCCATATGAATGCTGTCGTCGGAATTGTGAATATATATGGTGTGAGAAAAGTCTTTTTCTTTGATGAAATGTTTGAGAAACATTATTGCTTTTTAGTTGGTATATGTTTCAGACAATTCGACACGTTAATAGACCCAATTATTTGTCATTTCACACAGTTCTCTCTGTAGTTGCAAACTATCAAAGGCTGTCGATGTTGAATCATTAGCCAAGGTGCAGCTGCAACTGCTACGATTGCAACCTTGATGGTCACTATCTGCTAGTCCCCTCTCCCCTGCCTTTTCGCACCCATTTTTATGCAGATTGTAAACAACAAATGCTTTGCACCAAGTTTCCTGCCTCTTCCCCTCATTGCCTTGGAAAACACACGTTGGAAATATCAAAAACAGGCATGCAAATAACATTTTTGCTTGGCTGCAGTTATTGTTGTTGTTATTGTTGTTTTTGTCTATTGATTTTACATTGAAACAAGCGAAGAGAGGGGCGCTTCATTGGGCGGGGTCTACAAAGTGTTAACGTACAAATGCATTCGCTTAGGCCTTGGTGTCAAAAGCAGGTAACATTTGAGGCCATCATGAATGCAACTCAACTTTGCGGTAGCTCTTCCGCTCCCCTCCCCACGCTCCCCGCACTTAGCAACCTTTTTCCTGGTCTCTCCTCAAGTATCGTTTGAGTGGAAAAAAAGACACGTCTAATGGCAGCAAACGTAAATTTGATTCAAATTGAATCGGTTTAGGTCTCTAGAGAACCCAAAAGACAACGCCGTCGTCTCGTTTAATTGAATATCTAATGAGGATATTTAAATTTGAGGGCCTTTATGGAGATGGTGCTCAATTATTCACATGGCAAGTGGAAGTGCGAGTGGAATTCTCAGTTTCAGAGTTCATTATTCGCATATTATTTCAAATGAATGCCAACGAAGGTCAATCTAACATTCAAAGGGTCACACTTTCATTTCACGGGTTCAAATTATATAATTGCAAGCCATTAATATTAACAAATGGCAACATATTTTTTATTCATTCGCTAAATGCGGTTATTGACTTGGCCAACCACAATTTCATCTTCATTTTTATTTGAATTCTTTTTTTGTTGTGCTTTTGTCAAGGCCGCACACGAATTACCGCTAATTATAGATCTAGACATTGCCAAAAAACTAAAAAAGAAACAAGAAAAGCAAAAGTTCACAGGCCTCTCTCATTTCACTTAGTTTGCTAAACGCTGCGTATACTTAATGTCGTTGCGTATACGTGTCAGCGACCGTTCACAGCTGGCGTTTTATTTGAGTATTTGTAGTTTGTGAAATGCGAATCAATTATCCCTGTATACATTGGATTCTCTTTCATCGGTGAGTTCTCTTTGTGGTCTGTTTAGGGTCAGTGTGTTACCGTGTTCGGTGTGCCATTTAATCGCCATTAATTAACTGATTTATATACTCCCTGGACAAGTGCACCTGCATGCATAGGATGTCTCCTCTACCTGCTGCGTTTCGGTTTGGATTCCATTGACCCCATTTGTGGTGCATTGCTGCGTTAGCTGCACTTTTTTGCAGCTTCATAAATAAACCAAGGCTATAAATAAATGTATATATATATATATATGTATGTAAGATACAAGATACAATATACATATGTAGCTGTGTTTGCCTGCAGTCCATTGTTCAACATCTGTAAATAGCCGCAACACACGGAAATGTTCAAACAACGCGAATCCGAATAGTTCAGCTGCAGTTTGAACTGGACAGCCATTCAGCGAGTCAGCGAGAAACATGTAAAGGATAGACATATGATGAGATGAGTTTGGCTGCATGCCACCCACACCTTTTCACGTACACGTTGCACCCTTCGACAGGCATCTGGCGTGTGGCCAGACAAATTACAAACAATCACCATAAGAAATCCCCCACAGCGTTCTTAATGATCCAACGTAATCAACTATGTAGAAGAGACACAGCACTGCGGGGGGTTCATTAGGAATGTAATGATAGTTACAAGAAAAACTAATAACAATTAAGCTAATTACTACACGGAACATGAATACGTTACAAGTTCAATAAATTGTTGATCTATTGCTATAGTTTCATATGTGAAATGGCAACAGCTCTGAAAATATAGCGAGAACTTGTAGCAGACAAACAACAGATGGTGAAGATATCCTAAGTACTTAACAATCACGTTGCTAACATTAAATGTTTTATAAATTAATAGATAATAGTTTAATCCAAAACAAATAAATATAAATTAAGTACGCTTCTTGTTGAAACTAGCTAAGAGATTAAGCCAAACGAAGTAAGAACTGATTTACGACAGTTGCACAACACAATGCCAACTTCAGTGCAGCGCTTGGAGTTTCCAATTAGTTGTGAAGAACTGTGGATTTTTATTCTATTGTTTCTTGTTTCTTGGCAATATAAAAAACCCACAACTATAAATATTGATTCGCTTTAAAGCGCCAAAGGGCAACATATGGCAGCACGTTGCAATGACCAACAGTTTTGTTTCGAGTACAAACTCCTTCATTCACTCATTTCAAGCAAATGCAATTTTTAACTAAACTTTGTTGTAATTTTAATGTTGGCATCCAATTTTACACCCGATTGAGCACAAAGAAAAGCGCCATTTGATGAAAAACAAGTGATTTTCATCGCATGTGCGAGAGCTTATTTTTATACACATTGAAAGCAAACTAAATATATTTTTAAACATCGTTACGCTAATGCATGCAAAGGCAAAGAGTATACAATAGATGGGGCGCTAGGGAGGTGTGTGGGCGAAGGACACATTGAGGTGTGAAATGAGCGCTGGCAGACGCAAACCAAGCTCCTTGGAGAGCAAATTTATGCACATATTCGGCATAGTTTACCTTTAACGAGGCTGTGCCAGACGCAACCTTAGCAAATGCATCAACATACATCGAGTATACACATTTTGTAGCTGGCGCAAAGTGCATAAACAATAACCAAATGCAATTATATAAACATATGCTGTGTATTTCCATGCGCCCCGTTGGCCCGCAATTAGCCAACTAATTGATAAAAACAAATTCAAAGATAACTCAAATTCTCACACCTTCTTAACGCATATCCCCATATTATTAGTTCAGTGCAGGTTTTTCCTTAATTTGTCTATTTAAAAAGTGCTACACAAATTTTCTCACACTCTACAACCCGTTTCGTTAAATGGCCAATTGAAAATTGATGGGAAACAGACGAAATTAAAATTAAACGGCAAACAACAAATTTATGCTGTTTCATATGCCTAACTAACTGATGCCCTGTAGCCCACATTGTTGTAATATACCCCTTAAAGAATTTTGCATTTGATATCTTTACTAGATTTTCATGTTGATCAACTGGAAGTTGACAGCAAGAAAGCGTTGATGGATTGCTTGATTGATTGCCAATCGGTCAACTTGAGAGGTGTATTTTGCTTATACCCAACTGGTTTTATCTACAGGATATAGCACAGCATATTTGCACAGCATATTTGTCCGCAATCGCGAATACTTTCAGCGTACCACGGCGCGTATGGAAAAGTAGGAACAAAAAATGATTCAAAATTAGACAGAGAAGAACTTGTAGAACCCACAGCTGGTGTAGGTTATCAGTGGTTTAGCAGCTATCTCATTCATTTATATGGCACACACCATATGCACAATACACGCAATTACTCATACGCCGTGTTGTCATCGTAAAACTTGATGCCTTCATCAACATTACCACACTGCGGGCGATTATTCAGCCCTTCCAAAAGTGTTCCCCCGTGTGCGTTTGTCCAAAGTTTCATTTGTGGCCACTTGAAGCATTTAGATAACTTTCAGGGGGCAACTCATCAAACGTGCAACACGCACACACAGCAAATGTATGTGTTATTAATTAGTCTGGCAAAAGTTCTTTTTTGTCATGCCAGCCAATAAAATACACAAATTAATTTCACCATTTGCTGAATAAATATGAAGATATTTACGGTTTGCTGTTTAGACGTGTCTCTCTGTGTGTGTGTGGCTGTGTGCTTGTGTATAAGTCTGTACTTGTTTGGCTGTCAGTCTTTCGTCTTTACAGGTAGAGAGGCAGGCCTAACCTAGCCTGTAATTTATGGCAAAACTTTGGTTGTTTTGCGTAAATTTGTTGAAAAATTTTAATTTGTTGCAATTTATGCGTTTCACTTGTTTATTCACTTTTATTTACAAGTTTGTTCCGAGAAGGTGAGTGGGAACAAAAGTATTTCCTTGAATTGACAACAAGTACAGTTCAACCTTAGCTAGCTTTAGATACATTTGAAAGGCTTTGGATAATTTTGAGAAAAAGACTCCCAGCCGGTTGATTGGGACCTTATTAGACTATAATTTAGGCCAAGTGTTGGCCGTGTTTGGCTGTTAAAGTTCTGTAAAGTATTTTGCCTCGACACCAATTGCAAATATGCCCGGCCTTAGTCGTTGTTTATGGCACGCGATGGCAAGCGGCAAGTTGCAACTGCTGTGGCGCTACACTTCAAGGTGTAGATAAGGCGGAAAGTTATTGTGCGCAAATGAATGCTTGGGCTGATCCACTGCAGTTAAGTGGAGCATAGCCTTGAGCCACTCAAAATGGCAATAGACGAAGGTCTCTGAATAGAAAGTGCGCTCGGACACGAAAGATACTGAACATTTTTCGCAAGCAAAATTTCAATGCTAATTGAAAATTGGAAGAAGAGGGAGAGTGGGAGTGGGAGTGGGAGAGGAGATAGGAGATAGAAGATAGAAGAGAGGAAACGGGCATAATATGGAGAGTAGTGCATTGAATGCTGACAATCCGCTTAAATCAATCCCTCTGCTTACTTCCCCTACAGCCCTCACTCAGCATGGACAACACAGTTGAAACGCTGCTCATCAAAAATGAAGGCGACTTCATCAGCGTGGAACAGGGCAAGGAGCTGAATGCACGAAAGCGACACTCACAGCAGCTGGCACATCCGCCACATGCCGCTCAACTGCATCATCATCAACATCATCATCATCATCAGGTGCATCATCAACAGCCGCAGCAACAGCAACAGCAGCAGCAGCAGCAGCAACAACAACAGCAACACAAACGCGACGAGAATATGCGACAGTTGTTGGATGTAACCAATACCCTGACCATTGAGGAGCTGCGTGACTTTGAAATGCGGTAAGTCATAAATTGCAGATCGTATTATTTGATACGGCAGCTTTAATTTATCCGATTTACAAACGACATCAAATTCCAATCAACGAGAGGCTATCAAAATGCTCTCAAAAGTCGCATGTGATGAAATAAAATCAATAATACTCGTAATATATATAATAAATAGAATGCGACTTGAATTCCCTGTTATTTAGAAGCTGCAATTGATGCCAAGTTTCGCATTTCAACAGTTACGTGTGTTTCCCAGTAATTTCTATTGCATGCTATAGAAAATTGTTGAAATCTAAACTCAATTTCAATTAAATTGCAGTTAAAAATAATAAAATTCCTAATAAACTTGATTGTTATTCGATTGAAAATGCAGTATTTGCAGTTTGCAATTTTGTTGCGAAACTAATCGAAATAAGCTTGAGGCATTTCACATTGTTTGACTGGCTGTTGTCGTACAACTTGTTGAACAAATTGTGTGCCAAGTTGTGGAACAACTTGTGGTCAACTTGACATACACACCACACACACAAACACACACTCGAAGAGCCCATATGTGGACATAACCCTGCAGGGTTTGTTGTCCCGTTAACTGCAGCAAGACCACAAGCCATGTTGCATGTTATTCAAATCAGCAGCAGTTGAGGCAAATGGTTCTCCTATCAAGCAGCTGTCATCTGCAGCATCTCCTGGTAAAGGCATCCTTGTGAGTCAACTTTTTAGTTGCTTTTCTCAGAATTTGTGTATGCCATTAAAAAAAGGGGAACAACAGGGGTTCAACAGAGGTTGTGCAACAGTTTGAGGCATATCGAGAAATTGCAATTCCACAGAATTCTTCATAGCCCTAAGTCTTAAGGGCAAACAGTTGAAAAGCATACAAATTTTATTAATATTTGCCACTTACAACTTGCAGCTACGGGTCACCACATCACAGCCGCTCGCAGTCGGTTAAGATGCCCGGCAGTCGTGCCTCGGGTCGCCCCAATCAACTGTGTCTGCCCCAGCAAAGATCTCGGTAAGTGCCGCCCGACACACTTAACGACAATGACTGAATGTACATTACTCTATTTAGTGTGGCTTCCATGCCCAACACTGGCGTTGAGGAGGAATACTACAGACTGCGGCACTTCTCTATTACGGGCAAAGGCGTTGTCAATCGCGGTGATTCACTAAAGAGTCGACGCAGTCGCTCCAACAACAGTGTTGCCAGCTCCAACTCCAGCACCGAACACTTGACTGCCCAACAACAGCAGCAACAACAACAGCAGCAACAGCAGCAACAACAACAGCAGCTACCCGCACCCACCTCGACCTCGGCACGCACCTCGCTGGCGTCGAGTCGGGAGAGCAGCACATCAAATCCGGGCAATGGACCCTACAGGTAAGCTACAGCTGCCACACAACTACTGAGCTGGGGTCTTAATTGAGCTAATCCTTTGCAGAGTTTTGATGCTTGGCGGTCCGGCAGTGGGCAAAAGTTCGCTGGTCTCGCAGTTCATGACCTCAGAGTATTTGCATGCATATGACACGAGCATTGGTGAGTATACACAGACACTTCCCCCTTACTCTTTCGCTCTCTCGCCCGTTCTCTCTCTCTCTCTCTCTCTCTGTCTTCCTGTCTCTATCGCTTTCCCTCTGTGTCTCGTCACTCCAAACTCCTCCAGCGAATGCTGCTTAAACTTCGCTTTAGTGTTTTGGGTTTGGGCATTAGTGCTTTGTCATTGTGTGACTGTGTGTGTGTGTGTGTGTGTGTGTGTGTGTGTGTGTATGGATGTGTTTGTGTATCTCAGTCTGGTCCTCAACCCTTGACCCTTAAATGTGTGTGTCTAGTTTTATTGTGCCCTTTGTTTCTTTTTGTCTTGTTCTTGTTTGTTTGTTGCCTTGGCATTTGCCTTCACAATTTATACATGTATTTTCTGTTTTTTTTTTTTTTCATTTCTTTGCCTTTGACTTTTTATTTTGAAATTGTTTTTTTGTTGTTGTATTTTTGTTTTTTTTTTTTTTATTCTGATTTTGTTTGTTTATCTGTTGAATTTGTGTGTCGTTTGTGCTTTGCCCTTGACTACAAATATTTACGACCATCTCACAAAGCATATTTATATTTTTATATACATATATTATTCATTTTTATGTCGGTTGACTTTTTACGACCCGCCTTGTACATATGGGCACTGAGATTTGATCGCACAATTGGCATAAACGAACATTGATAATATTTTGTGGGCAACATTTGTACAAATCAAAATTGGAAAAAATACGCGAAAAATATATGAAAAAGTTGCTGCAGATGTACAGTGCGGAAAAGGCTTTTTTATATGCGGGAATTTGGAGTTATTGATATAAAAAAAATGGCAATTTAAGCTGTCAACCTGCAGATACCCTGTACCCATAACACACACACATACAAACTGCTTCAACTACTGCTACTTCAACTATTGCCACAGACAGTTGGACAGTTGTTTCCTTTGCACAAAGTTAATATACCCACCCTGTGATATATGTTTTTAATGGGTACAGGCTATCGAAATGTCACACTTGCAAAATATGCAAATGAATACCGGGAAATGCAGCTCCAATTTCCTGCAATTAAATTTGCTGTTAATTAACAAACTTCTTCAATTAAAATAATTGTGCAAAAATGCATTTTCAACAATTTCAAACATCAAACAAATGATATTTTTCTGTTCTCTCTCGTCTTTCGGCCATAAACAATCGTATAAAAAAACAAAAACGTTTCATTCAACAAACAAACAACATTCAATAACAACAATAACAATAACAACAACAAAACTAACCAACTAACTAACCAACAAACAACCAACAAAATGACAATTCTCAAATTGTTTATAACTTTAACCCTTAACTCAGATCTAGGCAACTGTGATATCCGCATACATATTGAAAAAGTCGCCGACGGTAATAGCAACAACAACAACAACTAAAAATCTATCCAAAATAATTATTATAATAATATTTATTCCAATACATTATCTAACCTACATATACTACTAAAATGCTTTCCAAAATTTTTATAAACTTTAATGACAACAAAACAAAAACTTAATTAACTTAACTAAATTTCCATCAATTTTATTTTGTCACTTGTAAAACGTTTGAGCTGCATTTGCGTTGAGTTTACCAATTGAATTCCGATTAACTAACTTAACTAGCTCTTAAGTTTAAGCCTTATCTTAACACACTGGACACGCCCCACGTAACACGCCTCTCCTAATTAGGCCACCAGCTTAGCCCCAAAAGTAGTTTTCCTTCACACTCACACTCACACATACGCACATACCAACACGCACAGACACCCACAGACACACACACAAACAGACCACACAAAAGTCTCTCCTCTGACCTTGCTTAATCAATTGATTGTCCAATAAATGCGGCTTTGTTTGCTCAATAGTTCTGATTTATGATAATGGCCAACTTATTAAATGTATAGACGTAAATGTGACTGTGGAGTTGGGCGCAATTGAGAATGTCCTTCGGTGTTGGGCAAGGACATTTGTTTGACATTTAGACGACACTGATTCAATTAAAATCTCTTGCATATGCATCCTAGACTTAATGGCAGCATTAAATGCCATGCAAATTTATTGATGTAACCATAAAATGCCATAAATACTCAAATATGTCAATTACACATTTAATTTATGCGTCGTATGCCACAGCCAATTGAGCGAATACAAATGGGAGGCAGTGTCAGTCAGATGCATCATCAATTTTCAGTTCACGCTCTAAAAGCCATAAATTATTTCAGCGCAATTGAAAATGAACAAAATATTACTTAACAAACTGTCTGCTTACCATATATATATATATATAGTTATATATATGTGTAATTGTAGACAACACACATGCACACACTTACACACACACACACACACACACACACACACAGTCAGTCAGTCAGACAGCGACATTGACGATTCATTGCATACCTTTGAGCGCCAATTGGGGATTTAATTTAAACCATCAAGATATCAGTGCTATATTGTACACTCCCCCCTACTTCATGCCACTCCCTTTGCTATTTAATGGAGCCCCAGTATGTAATTCCATATTGCACGATAAGTAAACTCTCAACAGACACACACAATCCAAACCAAGCCAACGCCAATTGTATATAAATATCGTTAATGTATATAATTACTCTATGAATGAACTCTCACGTTTCTTGCACCTTTTATTTGTAGCTGAACATTATTTTCAATTAATTTTATTGCTTAATACTTATTTACATATTTATAATGTTATACTGAATGTTTTATACATTCGTTCATTAATCAATTGTTCTCTTATGATGATAACAGATGATGAATCTGGTGAAAAGGCCGTATCAGTATTACTCAGCGGTGAGGAATCGGAGTTGATATTCATAGATCATGGATACACTGAAATGACGGTAAGTACTTTGATTTTATCCTGCACTTTTAACCACTATTCGAAATATCATTGAAGGCAAGGTCAAACGTCTCATTCAGCGTTCAACCTGAAAGATACTTTATCTGTGACATTTCATAATGCCATTAACATGCACAATCAACACACTCATACTACCAAACACTCGCATAGCTACACGGCGCCATACCCACACCCACACCCACACTCACACCCACCCAGCTTAGCTCTTACTCAAGCACCTCTTGAACCTCACTCAATGTCAGTTTTTTGTGTCGTTTTGCTTTCACAGCCGGATGAATGCTTGACCAACTATGATCCACATGGTTACTGCGTCATCTATTCTGCCGCGGACCGCAGCAGCTTTAGCATTGCCGAGCAGGTTCTTCAGGTGCTGTGGACCAATCAGAACATCGCCCAGAAAGCCGTCATACTGGTATCCAACAAAGCGGACCTGGCCAGGAGTCGACTCGTTACGTCCGAAGGTAAATAAATGAGCGCCATGCCCATCACTAAACGATTTTAGAATTTTCATTAACACTTCAAAATGCGCTCGATTGGATTCGTCTTCTTTGCTTTTTTTTTAACTCTGTAAAAATAGCTACATAAAGTGACAGAGTGTGTGTGTGTGTGTCTGAATGTCTGTGTGAGTATCTCTGGTTATATTGTTAGGTGTGTCTCTGCTGAGGACAGCATAATAGCGACCACAGACAGCTGCAGTCGCTTTAATTTTGGTTTTTCAATGAAAGTTGATCAAGCGGAAGTTGATTATCGCTACCGTCCAAGACATATACACACACAAATATATTAAGGATATATGAATGGGATGCTTGTTTATAGAAATATATACATATACATACATATATATACATAGATGAAGCAACGAGCCATCGTTAAACGTGAAGCAGTTGAAGGTCACTCGCCTGCTGAGTTGGCTGCTCGTTGCCTTTTATGTCTTTTCAAATACATTCACTAAACATACCCTGTATAGTGATTTAATGACATAACTTGATTAGGATGTTAGCAATAGAGAGAGCAGTCTTTGCAAATGCGACAACTGTGAACTTATTTTCTATAAAGATAACATTTCACGTTTACCATTCAGTTAACATTAATGCAATTTCGATTAACATAACATAACACACTGTTATGTTAGCAACAGAGCCAAACTGTTTTAACAGATAAATGATTTACATAATGTTGATACCATGACAGGCTTCTGTTAGAACAAGTGAATATGTATTGTGCAGGGTATTCAAGCGCGAGGCTGTGTAGATGTTTTGATATGAATTTAAATGGCCAACAGATTTATACACCGTTATCATCCTCTATATCCTCTATATACTCTATCCCACGGACATGGCTTTCATCTAAGATATTCAATATTTTCACAAATTACATTTGTCTTTAATAGCCGCTTTCGGAAGTGTCTGCGTCAACAAAAGAAAGCTTCAAATTTAGGTCATACGACAAAGAGATGTGGACAACGGGTAGAGGGGAGTGGCAACAAGTTGGTCGTCGTTTTATGCTGGGAAAATTGTTTAAGCGCAAAATTGATTACATTTCATTCCTGCGGCTTACGTTTAAATAAGCTCATTGCTATTGTTGTCAATGCAAAGAGTCTGCCGTGAGGATTCTAGGCCCCTAATTTCTTCTAATATTTATAGAATTATAAGACGCAACAAGCTCAGAAACTTATTTTTGGAAGAAAAAAAAAACGAATGTTTTAAAAAGCCAGTAAATTGTGTAATCTTTATAAAATATATTGCATAATATATATATAATCGTTTATTTAAGCAGCTGGACTGCAGTTGTGCAGTTTTGCCATTTGGCTGCCAAGTAGTTTGCATTGTTTATGTGTTTTGTTTACTTTTAATTAAGCGTCGGTCCGAGAACCCAACTAACTTTTGGTAAGCTCACCCCCGGGAAAGGGCAGCGGGTGGAAATTAGCAAATATCTTGCTGCTAAAGCTTTAAAGTTGCTGTAGCCATCTGGGCGTTTAATAAAAGAACCATAATAAGCTGGTAGCATTTAGGAGAGATGAGAACATCCTATCAAAATCTAATAAAATGACGCCAACTTTTTCGCACATCGTTAATAAAAATGTTTATATACATATACTATATGTACTTTTCCTGTGTGTATATGTGTGTGTGTGTTAGGGTCGCATAAAAGCGAACCAAGCCTACAAAACACACATATACTTAGCTACTTATTGTACTCATAGCTCCAGATTTAACGACAGCAGGCGCAGGACGCGTGACGAAATCTGCAGAGCAGAAGAGGTGGCAGGGGAGCTGTAATAGGGACAGGATGAAGAACAGAGATACATATAGGCTATAGGTTAATAGGCAACGTGTTTAGATATAAATTGTCCAAGTTTAGTTTTTATTACCCGACTAAGAGTTTAACTAAGCGTCGTAATTTGATTTGATTAACTTGTCGCATAAACGAGATTCATCATGACACTAAAAATTCACAACTTGTTATTGCAGAGGGCAAGGCCATGGCAACAGCGTATGATTGCAAGTTCATTGAGACATCGGTGGGTATCAATCACAATGTGGATGAACTGCTCGTCGGTCTGCTATCCCAGATACGCCTTAAGCTCGAAAATCCTGAGAAATCCAGGTAAGTAATTCCTTTGTGGACAATCTCAATGCAGTATTGTAATTATTTTTGCACTTCTCTATGCAGAGATCTATTTCGCAAGCGTTCCATTCGCAAGTCCAAGCGTCGAGCCTGCTCCCCACTCAGCGCCGGCTGCCTCAATGCCAATACGCCACTGGGTCCGCTTGGTAACACGCTGGGTGATGTGGCAGGCACGCCGCCAGGCAGCGCGCACAGCAGGTGAGTCTCCGCTCTACATCTACCATATCCTGCAGTTAATTACAACACAACGATTTCTCTTCTTTTCATCTGCAGTCCACGTAAATATCGCGGTTCGCGTACCTCCACGAGCTTGAAGGTCAAGGGGCTGCTCGGACGTGTCTGGACACGCGATTCCAAATCGAAGAGCTGCGAGAATCTGCACGTGCTCTAAAGGGTCACCCCCAAACCCCAAACACTCGCACACAACGACTGAGCATGGGCGGAAATTCGAGGGGAGATGGGGAGGAGCATTTTAGTTGTTACCCATTTTGCGTTTTGGTTTCCCCAAAAATTCGGTGCATACAAAATCCAAAGGATTATTTACATACATAAACGATAATAAGAAAAGCTCCCTAAAATGATTTGCCTAAGTTTTGAAACGTACAAGCTACAAATAGACTCATAACTCATAGTTGTATTACGATTACTGTATTGTACATATATATCATTTAAGTTATTTACATTTTATTTGTATAAATAATACCTATGTGTACCGAAACTTTTGTACATAATTCAATTTTATTCATCAAATATATAATAGATTTCTAATTTAATTTACTACTGTGTTTTCTTTTTGTTTTATCTTATCTTATATTATTTCTCATCAAAGTCATGAAAACATGCAGTAAACAATTTCATTTACAGGGCTTGAAAAGTTAATTATTATATATTTAAATTACTTACAAGTAAAGTTACGCAAACCAAATCAAAAGCAATAATTTTATGTAATTATGTATTATGTATAACCCAATATGAGAAATGAATGAATTGTACTGATTTTTAGAATGTTTGGCAACTGTTTGCCGAATATAATTTATTATTAATTATATTATATATAAATAATGCTAATTAAATTGCATTTTAAAATCATTAATATTCGTATTGTTCAAATTGATTATTCAATATTCAATGTTCATTAATGAATCTAAAAAAAAATAACAAAAACACAAAAAAAGTTCCACAACATAATATATATATATATATATATATATATATGTATTTATTATTCAAATTCAATTTGCATTATGTAGTTTTTAAGAAATTTGCTAATTTTTGGACAATGCAAACAAATTGTTTTTGTTGCAGAAACCATGTGCACAGCATCGGCACTTATTATAGGTTTCTAACATTAGTCGGGACCATTTCGAAATTTAACTAGAGCTACCACACAATATATGTTGCCTCCAATCGGGGGACTCGAGAGTGTTTAACATTAGTTTTTACATACGATTTACAGAATTGTCGAAATCTAAAATTACCAAATAAATAAACAAAAATGAAATTAAGACATTCATGTTGGTAACATGGACCGTCTGTATCAGATTTTGTAATGTCCTGCACAACAATTTTTAAATTATCAATGTCACAATTAATATCTGTAGGTACATTAATACATAAACATTTAAATGTTTTGACAAACTTTTCGCTACATTATTATAAATGTGAAATTGTATGTATTGTACGCATGTATATCATAACTATTGCAGCACAATGGAATTTAAAATAATATTTAATACTAACTACTTGGCATTGCCCAATTCTCTTTCTCTAATGACAAAATACACATAAATGAACACTTGCAAATTGAAAAGATCCAGCATACTTATATAACTTGTCTATGAATTTATTAGTAAAAATATTTAGATGTATTTTTTGTCCATCATTAAAGAATACAAAAACGAACAAAATATAAACCGAAATGAATTCGAGCCGTGGAAACGTCAATGGCCGAGATATCCAGATGCAAACTGGTTAAAAGATTGAATGTATAAAGAAGCTATGTAGAATCGCAAAAGTCAGCCATAAATAGTTGTCCTGAGGTATTTAACCCATAGAATGTTTAAGACAGAGAGACGAATATATTCCATTTACTATTACAAGAACTATATGTGTAATGCGTGTATAATAAATGTGTAAACTTTCAACTTAAATCAACTATCTGCTGTTTTTGTTTTTTATGTTCAAAAAATATATTCAAACAGAGTACAAGTTCACCTTAAAGTTCCAGAGAACTGGAACTACACTTGATATTCATTTGAAAAGTCAGCTGTTCAGCATGCGAATGGCAAAACATTCGAGCAGCTGTTCATTATTGTGAACGGCCAGTTTTTTTTGGCCAGTTGTTAAAATTCACGGCCAACGCCAACGTGCAAAATTCGCGGTCATCGTTTCGGCAACGCGGAAATGCGCCAGTGCTTTATGTAATATGTTTAGTTGACTAGAAGTATTCCTTTAGTGTACAGGAACCGTGTGATATATATTTAGGCCATAAAATGTTGCCCTATCAAGTGGGTGTAGCGGTGCGCGGCACAGTGCACAGTCAGGTGAAATTGTTACTTCGATCCCAAGTACCTGCCATAGCCTTTCAGTTCCGTAATTTGTGCCCCATGTCTGAATACGAGAAGCGTGTCAGTTCTGGTCAATTGATGGTTGATAAGAGGCAGAAGGAAACAATGCATGAGCTGGATAAGCTCTACAAAAGAATCAAAGGGTATCAGCCAACTACGCAAGAATCATCAGGCGGGGGTTTCTTTAGCAAGCTTTTTGGAAATAAATCCAATGAGGATGACCCAGAAGATGATTTGAATGCAGGCAGTCACGCCCCTGAAGGTCTGTATATCTACGGTAGTGTGGGTGTGGGCAAGACCACACTTATGGATCTGTTCTACGATTGCTGTGAGGTGTGTAATACCTTGTTATTATAATTAACATAATGCAGCTAGCTAACCCACTTTCTGTTTGACCAGATTAACCGCAAACGACGCGTACACTTCACTGCCTTTATGACGGACGTTCACGCGCAGATACACGATGCCAAGGAACGTCAGGGTCCAGTGGATCGTGCCTTTAATTCCGAGAAACCTGCACCCTTTGATCCAACGAAACCCGTAGCTGACAGCATAGCCCGCGAGTCCTGGCTCATCTGCTTTGACGAATTCCAAGTGACAGACATTGCGGACGCAATGATACTTAAGCGCCTCTTCACTCACCTCTTCAGAAGGGGGATTGTCGTTGTGGCTACCAGCAATCGGCATCCTGAGGATCTATACAAAAATGGTTTACAACGCGCCAACTTTTTGCCGTTTATTGGATTGTTACAGAATCGCTGTCAATTGTCCAAATTGGATTCGATTGATTATCGGCGCATTGCTCAATCAGGAGATACAAACTATTTCGTGATAGGTCAGTCAGATGCTGAGGGCAACATGAATCGCATGTTCAAAATATTGTGCGCTGAAGAGAATGACATCATTAGACCCCGCACAATTACCCATTTTGGTCGCGATTTAACTTTCCGTCGTACCTGTGGTCAGATCTTGGATAGCAGTTTCGACGAGCTGTGCGATCGCGTGAGTATTCCTATTTCCTATAGTGTATTATGTAATGTTTATTAATTTATTTGCTATAGCCATTGGCAGGCAGCGACTATCTACAAATCGCACAATTCTTTCATACTGTACTTATACGTGAAGTTCCCCAGTTGAATCTTAATATCAAAAGTCAAATGCGACGGTTCATAACGCTTATAGATACCCTGTATGATAACAGAGTGAGAGTTGTCATATCGGCGCATGAACCACTGGACAATCTATTCGAAATGGGCGACGGATCACCCATATCAGATTCGGACCGTATACTTATGGATGACTTGAAAATCACCCATGGTTCGGTATGTACAAAGTATCTACTATTGATTCAATATTCAAACATCCTATTTTAATCTAGCATGCGTCCAAATCGAGTGTGTTTACCGGAGAGGAGGAACTGTTTGCCTTTGAGCGCACAATATCAAGATTATATGAAATGCAGAAGAGCGACTATTGGGAGCAATGGGCGAAACATCGATGATGTAATTGTAGAAGATCAGTTCCTAAGCAACATAAAAGCAATAATGTAATTAGTACAATTAAATTTTCCTCCATCACTGCTAGCCGTCACAAATTAACGATTCCTGTGTTATTATTGAATTATTTATTACGCGAGATTCTAATTGATTTAGCTATTATCTCGCCTCCCACCGATTGCATAGTAATGTCAATAGTCACTAGTCATTATCAGACAAATATTTGCAATTGCTTTGATTATATTTGTAAGCTTTGGAGGTGTGTCTAAAACGAACTTAGTATACTTATATAGATTAGAGAGCAATATGAAAATGGATTGATTTTTAAATCACTCACTTCTCATAAAATCTACGTAATACTTATACTATTCTGCTAAAATTTATCTGTAACACAGAAAGAGTTTATGATATCAGTTATACACTTCTTTATTTGAAGATTATTAGTTAGTCTCTCGATTATTCGGTTTCCAAATGGATTTAAAGACATTAGTTGTGAACAAAGCGTTGCCTTTTGGTGAGCAGTACCATATACACTTACATTATTATAGTCATCGTCGTGGTGTTCTTACAGATGCTTCTTTGCTGACAGTACACATCTCACTTCGTCAGGTTGAGGAGATTGCAGTGAGCATTTCCAAACGCTGTGTGGTCTCTGGGTTGAATGAGATTGCATGGGCATTGAGAGCACTCATGCTGACGGACTTGACCACGCTGGCAGGAGATGATACACGTGCTAATGTGCGTCGGATTTGCGTGCGCGCCTGTTATCCCTTTGAGCCGCAGTTCTTTGACAAGTACTTTGAACGTACACTCCTGCAGGACATTCATTGTGCTGCTATTTGTGTCTATCCGGCACGTGTTAAGGATGCTTATTCAACGCTTCAGCAGTTTAACCAATTGAGCAACGTTGCTATCGCCGCAGTGGCTACAGGATTTCCCACTGGTCAATATGGACTGCAGACGAGACTCCAAGAAATTAGCCACGCAATACTGGCTGGTGCCACAGAGATTGATATTGTGATTAATCGTCAGCTTGCGCTATTAGGCGATTGGAATGCACTCTACAATGAATTGATACTTATGCGTAGCGCGTGTGGGAATCATGCCATTCTAAAGATGATTCTGGCTATAGGCGAACTGGGCACTATGGAAAATGTAAGTAGACTGGTAAGTACAATAACTGAATCCGCAAAGTTAACTATCAGTTTTGTTTAAATCCAGGTGTACAAGGCGGCTATGGTGTGTATGATGGCTGGCGCTGACTTCATAAAGACCTCCACAGGCATGGAGGTAGTGAATGCGACTCTCTCCGTCGGTCTTGTTATGATATTTGCCATACAGGAGTTTAAGCGACGGACTTGCCAAATCGTTGGACTCAAACCAGCTGGTGGAGTACGTACAGTCCGTGATGCGATTGCCTGGATGACTCTTGTTAACGAAACTCTGGGAAGTCGCTGGCTAACACCTCAACGTTTTCGCTTTGGTGCATCGGCTCTCTTGAATGACATAGAAAAAGTTGTTCGCGATGGTGTCGCGAAGCTGGAACGCGAGGCGGCCGAGAAAAACCAGCTTAAAACTCGAGCATCGGAGGGAGGCAGTGAGGACGCAATGTGCAAGGAGCTGCGCAAGAAGCAGCAAGAGAAGAAATAGGCTCGCTTCATAAATACATACAGGATTACTACTGACCCACATTGTTTTTCTTAATCAGATTAAAGAGGCGATCAGCAGTGTAGCGCACTTCAGCGCCTCCTTCTGCCTGTTACACACTTTCTGCATAAAGCTAATATATCCCTGTACAGGGTATAAAAAAAAACAATTCCCGCCCCTGGAACAGCTGTTCACCAGGGCTGCCACTTCAGAAATAAAAAAAAATTTGAATTTTAAAAGCGGCGCGCACCGTATCAACGTGACCGTTTTTCTTCAAGAACTGTCAAACATACCAGGAGGTTAGCTGTCAGTATGTACCAACAAAAGTGCCAACGAGCAAATAAGGTACCAGTTTTGACACTATAGCACCAACGAAGCAAATTTGGTCACACTGAGTACAAAACTATTGAGGAAAAAATTACATTAATTTTTGACATTTTTTGCACCTGCTCCGCCCCCACTCAACGCTGCTGTAATGGTAAGTGCGCCCCGAACCGACCCGTAGTCGCCCGCAACCGGAAATTGAGATATTTCAGCGTATGCAAGTGCCATAATTGAACCAAGAAAAAAACGCTGACTGCGCCCTCGCCCGCCCACTTTACTAGCGGCAAAACTAGTGCAACCTGCAACTGCGGTGCACAAGCATAACGGGAGTCCACATAACCATATACCACCTCAACCACACCATCCAAGACACCCAGCATGTATCCCTGGAGCTCGTCCTCGTACAGCGGTCAAGCGCCCAATGGTGGCCAACCCAGGGTAAATACGCCACGCACAGGCACCGCAAACTAACACACTCCACCCCTCCATTCATTATCTATCACAACTTAACTGCTATCTTAAAAATTGTATACTGAATACACGCCCAGGGGGTCGCAGTCGGCAAACTTGTACACAGATTTGGCGATTCCGCTTTAAGCTCGTTGCTGTGTTATCATTGTTTGCCTGTTCCCAGTGCTTCGCTTGATTCAACAACTTCCGAATGCATTTCCAAGTAAGCTGGCGACGCTTATCTCATCTCATTTTCTATGTGTTATTTGTTCTCTGTGTTTCGCTTAATACACACTTAAATTGAGTCGTTGTCATCATTTTATTTCACATGTGTTCGCGTATTTTCAATGACTCGCCCCGTATTCCCAACACTGTATGCTATGTTTCCTTTCAGACGATGCCGAATGGTTTGGACGACCAGGAGAAGCTGCTTGCCGAGGCGGTGAGCGCGGCGCGCAAACAGGCATTCCAAATGAATCATTTTCTTGACAAGGAGCGCATGCTGGACGCGCTCAAGTGTGCCAGCACAATGCTTACCGAGCTGCGGACTTCAATGCTCTCTCCGAAAAGCTACTATGAGTTGTGTGAGTAGAACCTTGATCCCTCCAACAAATGGATATACAATTTATATTTGTGTACAGACATGGCCGTAACGAATGAGCTGTGCCACCTGGAACTGTACCTCAGTGAGAAGAGTCACAAGGAGACGGACCTGTACGAACTGGTCCAGTACTCGCAAACGATAGCCCCTCGCCTTTATCTGCTAATTACAGTGGGGATTGTGTACATAAAGAACGACTCGACACTGAAGCGTAGTATTCTCAAGGATCTTGTGGAAATGTGCCGAGGCGTACAGCATCCGCTACGCGGTCTTTTCCTTCGCAATTATCTGCTGCAGTGTACGCGTAACATTCTGCCCGATGTACTGGTGGCGGAAAATGAGCACGAGGGTAATGTGTACGATGCCATCGACTTTGTGCTTACGAATTTCGCCGAAATGAATAAGCTGTGGGTGCGCATGCAGCATCAAGGCCACTCAAGCGAGAAGACGCGCAGAGAGAAGGAACGTGAGGAGCTAAAAATATTGGTTGGCACTAATTTGGTGCGACTGTCGCAGCTCGAATCCGCCACCCTGGAGACCTACAAGCGTTTGATATTACCTGGTATACTGGAGCAGGTGGTCAGCTGTCGGGATGCCATCGCCCAAGAGTATCTGATGGAGTGCATTATTCAGGTATTCCCCGATGAATTTCATCTGCAGACACTTGATCCGTTCCTAAAGTCCTGCGCCCAATTGGAGACAGGAGTAAATGTTAAGAACATTATTATATCGTTGATTGAACGACTGGCGGCCTATAACCAGCGCAGCGGCAAGGTAAGTTCCCCCTTACGCTGCCTGTATATGAACGATTTTCTAATGGGAAACTATTTCAGACAAGTGGTAATGCAATTGATGCCATTATACCCGCCGAAGTAGAATTATTTGAGGTGTTCAGCGTACAGGTGGCAAATATTGTGCAAACACGAACGGATATGCCACTGGAGGACACAATTTCGCTGCAAGTTGCCTTACTAAGTCTGGCACAGAAAGTGTATGCCGATCGCGTTGATTATGTGGACAAAGTGCTGGGTACAACCGCACAGATACTCGACCGTATGAACATGAACAAGTAATTGAGAAGTGAATCGTATTTTATGGTTCTCAATTAACAGATTTACTTATATTACAGCATTTCGCATCTGTTGTCTGTGAACCAGGAACTGTCACGCCTGCTGCGTATCTGCATAGATTTCTATAACAACGCTCTAACCATCATTCAACTGAACAACTTTTGCCCGCTTCTGGAAAAGTTCGATTACACTTCGCGCAAATCGTTGGCATTGTATTTAGTCATGAACATACTGGAAAATGAAACGCAAGTGACCACAGCAGAGCAAGCGGACAGCATATTGACGATTATCACACCGCTGATCAAGGACGATGAGACGAACACAACTGCTGCAAGTAACAGTGCTGATGCCGAGGAGTTTGCTGAGGAACAGGGCGTTGTGGCGCGGTAAGTTATAGCAGAACAATGGAAACACCTTTATAACCATTTCATTTACAGTTTTATACACTTGTTGAGATCTGATGAGCCGGATATGCAATACAAAATGCTACAAACCGCGCGAAAACATTTGGGCAATGGCGGCGGCCAACGATTGAAGCATGTACTTCCACCGCTTGTCTTTGCTGCCTATCAACTGGCATTTAAATACAAAGCCATTGCTGAGCAAGATGACAACTGGGATAAGAAGTGTCAAAAGATTGTGCAGTATTGCCATAGCACAATTAGCGCCTTGGCCAAAGCAGATCTACCAGATTTAGCGTTGCGTTTGTATCTGCAAGGTGCGCTGGTGATTGGCGAGATACGTTATACGAATCACGAGACTGTGGCATATGAGTTCATGACACAAGCCTTCTCACTGTATGAGGATGAGATTTCCGATTCAAAAGCACAACTGGCGGCCATCACACTCATAATGTCCACATTCGAGCAAATGTCCTGTTTCGGCGAAGAAAACGCTGAACCGCTGCGCACCAACTGTGCGTTAGCTGCATCCAAGCTGCTGAAGAAACCTGATCAGTGTCGTGGTGTTGTAGCCTGTGCGGCACTCTTTTGGAGTGGCAAGTAAGTGTACCTAAAAATATATATTACAGAATTTCCCGCTCAACTAAAGAGTATTTCCATAGGCAAAATGGTGAGGAAATGCGCGATGAGAAGCGTACACTGGATTGTCTGAAAAAAGGCGCACGCATTGCATCACAGTGCCTAGACACTGGAGTGCAAGTGCAATTGTATGTGGAGTTACTGAATCACTATCTCTTCTACTTTGAACGCGGCAACTCTCTTATCACAGTGGCCATGTTGAATCAGGTAACACCACGCATAGATCAGTTAACCGTTTGCAGCTTTATCTATATATTCCATCTTTTTGCAGCTTATTGCTAAGGTAAATGAAGAGCTGCCCAATCTGGAGCCCAGCGAGGAAACCAAACAGATCGAGAGCCATTACAAAAATACATTGGCGCATTTACGCAGTCGCATGGAGTCCAATGACACGACTCTGGAAGTATCCTTTGCTGGCATTACATTGAATTAAAGAAAGAAGTTGCCACGATATTCTAAACATTTGGCACAGCTTTCATCCAGCAAAACAACGCCCCTCGATCACGAATATTTTTGTAACGCTACTTATCAGTCAACAGATAGTAAACCCACTCTTTAAAAGGCTGGACGTATTAGATCTATGAAGAATCACGCGCGCGATTATTGCGATACGATCAAAAACTGTGTAAACTGTGTTTTCTTAAAGAAACAAATTCCATGATAAATTCTAGATTGTTTAGTGTAGAACAAGGACTACCTAAAAAGTGCTTATGACATTGATTTCCGATTCGATTGTAGAATTCTAAGTGCAAAGTTTCAACATTCTCGATGATTTTCCCCTTTATATATTCGCGTATTTAGTTTAATGAATTACAAGTAATTATCCTCAAAAGAATTGTATTTTATTTTATTCTATTCATTAACCCGCTGCAAAAACAAAACACACATGTGAAATATTGTTAAACAAAGTGAATAATAAACAAACAAAAAAAACCCTAAAGTGAAATACCTATTATAATATATACCAATATAAATTAATCATTAAATGCAATTTGACCCAATTTTGATTGTGGATAAATAAAGTTAAGATCAAATTGTTTTT
Source organism: Drosophila funebris (assembly GCA_018901825.1). NCBI lineage: Eukaryota > Metazoa > Arthropoda > Insecta > Diptera > Drosophilidae > Drosophila > Drosophila funebris. The sequence goes on from JAEIFK010000682.1 coordinate 879,743, forward strand.
AGACAAATCGTTAGATTAATACCAACAGTGGGATAAGTTAAACTAAATCTAAAAAAGAAAACATAATTAACATGAAATACAATTCCTTTATTAAAAATATACATACATTATAAGCCGAACACGTTAAATCGGTTTATGAATCAGTTAACTTTCATTTACAATACAATACGTGAGTAGTTAAGCATATACGGAGTAATTCTTCAATATAACATAAACTCTACACGTTCCTACACATGTCTCAAATCATACTTTGATCACTTTTAGTTTACCTAGAACACTTCGTATGCTATTTGTCGATTTGTTGTGGCAGTTGTATGTGAGATAAGGTGTGGCGGATTGGAGGACGGTGCAGTTAATAATGTGGCAGTTTCGTGTTACAATTTTGATATAGCAGTTTCAGTTACATTCGTTATTTCGAGTTCCGTAAAATTAGTTGATTTAATATTAATAATTAATAAGATTGATCAGGCAAAATAATAAGAATTCGTTGGAAGCGTGGGACTTCTATTTTGCAGGGGGTTTTTAGGAGCTGGGCAGCTGTGCAGCTTACAATGTTTGCGTCGTCTCAGCGCGACTTAAAGCTAATCATTTTAGTACCTAAGTTCTAGCATAAATTTACAATTAGAAGCGCCTAATTCACTTTCAGTGCCGTAGTAAATGGAAAATTTTGAAACATGAGATAAATTGTTCGTCACTGCAAGGCTCGAGATTACGAGAGGTTTGTTTGCTCAGCTCAACTTATACCGACTTCGTGTTGAAGTAGTTGTACACATATGGCCAAGAAGCCAAAACATACTCCTCAATGCCGCACTCATTGCTACCGCGTTGAATGCGGAAATAGCCGTGCTCTCCCCACCAAGGACCCCACGAGTTGGCTGCGATCTGCAATGAAATGGTTAACAATATTTTGGGTGAGTATAAATCAGAAGGTTGACAATTGTCTGATCATTATTTACCCAGTACTTGACGCCATCGTGCTCCTCTCCCCAGCCCACGATCTTCACCGAGTGGAACCCGGTGGGTGCACCACGATTGGCAGCTGTCTGACGATAGACGCCGCCCGAGTACGAGAAGAAGTCCCTGTAGACGCGCATGGTGGCCTGCACAGGTCCCGAGTGATAGATCTCAGCCATAATATCTGCTTCACGGCTCAGACTGTACGCCGGGCCGACTGTGTAGAAATTATCACGGTTAACACCGGATGCTGGACGGCATCCGTTTGCTTTCAGGGAGCGACTATTGTGACGCACAATCTTGCAGGAATCTTTGTGCTGAGTGTATGGATAGCAGTTCTCATCGACTACGCCCTTCTTGTGGAGGTAACGCCAGGCGGCATCCAGATGGCCGCCCTCACAACCCTGCTGGCGACGTGTGCAGGAGAGTATGTTCTGTGCCGAGAGCTGTACGATCTCCTTGCCCTGACTCTGTATGGCAAAGCGATCGGATGCCACCGAAGTGGTGGACAGCACCCAGGAGGAACCGCACCAGCCCTGATCGGGCACCTCTGAAATGTAACTGGACCACTTCTCGATGGCATTGAATTTCCTTGGCAGATCGTTGGATGGATTGGTTAGACGTGTCATGGCCTTCACACGATAGGTGGGCTCCTTGGTGCCCAAACGCAGGCGCAGACCCTCGCTGTACTTGTGTCCCCACCACTCGTCATATTTGCGTGCCGACCAGCCCAGTTGATGAATGGAATTGACGCTGTGGACAATCTCGTCATCAGTGAGGCACAGATCCGTGTCGCACTGCACATGTCCACCCTCCAGGCAACGGCATTCGTTGCAGTTATCCCACGTGGTGTTGTACTTGTGGAAATAGATGCCGTTGTGCAGACAGCTCAGCACGGGATCCGGTTCATTGAAACAGAACGAACGATAATCCGGACAACAGTCGCCGGAGTCATCACGATCGCAGAACTCATCGCAGTAGCACAGTGTAGCTGTAGGGCAGCAAGGATTAGTTGGAAAAAAGTGATGCAGGGGAGAAAAACTTACTTGAGATGGGCAGCGAACAGCCGTCGCGTCGATCCTTACAACATGTATTCTGCCGCGCACAATATGGACCCGGGAAGTCCAGTTTCAGTGTGTGATCATAGGCATTGGCCAGCCCCAGGCCCAGGAGCATTAGCGTTAGCGCCATCAGGGCGCACTTGACAGCCATTGCTTTGACTTCAAAAAAGGCAGCTAGATGCTTACAACTGCAAAGATTCCAGTTAACCAGATAAGATCAGTAAAGATATATATTTATATATATATATATATATATATATATATATATATATATATATATATGTAGATTCGCCTATATTTTGTATCTAATCTCAGCTATTTTGCATTCTCTGATCATATCGCTCGCGAATTGTGATGCTGCGATTAGATAAGACTTCTGCAATTTGTCAACAAATTAACGTTCGCCTTGCTTATCAGTGTTATTTGAAATCCACTTAAATTTGCGTATTACGCATACGCAGCGTATAACGATAAATATGAACATCAAACTCTAATTAAGACTCTATGAATTTCAAATATGCATGCCAAAGTTTGCCAGGTTAACGGTAGAACGATTAAAGCAGCCACAAACTGGTTTTGCCAGCTTCCTAAATTCAGCTACTGCGTAGCGCTTAATAGTATTATTTATTTATTTTATTTACTTATTTTTTTTTTTTTTTTTTGGGATAGTTAATAACTGGAGCTGAAGCTAGAGGAAAGGAATGACACACGCGACATTCTTACAAAGCACGCACCGCAAACCTTTGAAATTTCACGCTCATAAAAAATTCACTGCGTACATTGGCGAATAAAAAGTATAGTATATAGCTTAGGTGATGAACAATAAGATACCCAGCACTTAGCATAGAGTGTTGTTATTTCATTTAAAATAAATTGTAATACTTTAAGTCGTTAAATATATTTGCAAATCAATCAATTGTTGATCAATTGAAAAGCAATTGTGCAAACTCTGCGTTCTTTCTGGGCGTTAATTGAATAGGTAGCAAATTGATATACTCTGCTGGGTATTTCAACAACAATCACAACAAACAGAGCTCAAGACGCCAGCAATCATATAACAGTAAAATTTTTAAAATTCTGATGACGTCAGCTATAAAATCCATTTTAAATATGAAAGTTTTTGGCTTCAGTTTAGCACCGAATTCAAATTTACGCAAAGACTGCAAAAATGAAAAAATTTACAAAAACAACAATAATAACTAAGGAGGCATAAAGCCATCTAGAAGCGCCCCTCTTTTCACTGGGTTCCGGACTTGGACTTGGACATGCAAGAGTTATGACAGAACATTAAACTTGTTTGACTTTCAGAACGAACGATTATCAAAAAAAAATATAAAATAAAGAAAAGAATTCTAATAATAAAGAAGGTTTATTATTTATTTAAATGCAAATCGCAAATAGTTTTTCCTGTTTCGCCTTCAAGTTTCGTGAGTTTTTGTGTTTGATTCTCTACTAGCTTATGAAGTGATTATTTTTTATTGAGTGCTACAAAATGTATTCAATTATCGAATGGATTCATAAATAGCATCTGAATCATGCGGGGTCTTCAAACATTTGTCTAAGGTTCACAACTCTTTATCCGCATTGTTTTCGTTTTTGCTTTCGAAGCTGAACCCGTTTATAATTTTGTGATAATTTATTTGAAAGTTTAATTCGCTAATTAATTAGAAAATATTAATGAGCTGGTACTCCCCAAATTCAATTAATGAATTGATGTAACAAAATCAAATTTAAAACTGGCGCCAAATCACATAATTTTTCAATTTATAATTGCCCCTAATCACTTTGCTAATTTATTTCATTCTGAGGGTTTTTAAAAGCTTTTTGTTTTTGCTTATTTTAATTTGATTGCAGTTTGTTCTTGTTAACACATTATAATAACTAAATAAAATCGTTTTTTAAATTCTTTTCAGTAACGAATCGGTTAGAAAAGTCTAGCTTTTTAAATAAAATTAAAAGCGACTATATTATTTCACTTCTTTCACATTTATACACGTTAATAACTTTACTGTTTTTTCTTATTTAAAACTAAAATATTCATTTCAAATTCTTTCCAATTTTCCATATATTTTGTTAACTATTTTATTGTTATTAATTCATATTTAATATCACATAAATAGCACACCATTAAATATTGTAATAAACTATATGAATATACTAACTTTTATGAACTTGCACAATTTACGGGAGGTACGTGTATATAAACCTAATACTTTATAGCCAATAAGTTATTAAGCCAATTACAAAATTTGCCCACACTTATTCTTAACACGTTGTTAACGCGATCGCGGCTAGCCGTTGACTGAATTCAATAAAAGTTATTGGGCACCATCAAAGCAAAGCCGTCGCCGCTGTTAAGGCCTCTTGTGCCGTTGTTATTATTATTATTGCTGTATCTGCTTGCCGCTAACACTAAACGCTGTGTGTGTAGGCGGCTATGAGCGAGAGAGCGCATATGCTCTCGCTGTAGCAGGTCTGTTAAATTGACAATAACACTACCTGCTGCAGACTGCAGCCTAGCTCTGCTAGTACAGCTGTGTGTGTAAGTGACCTGTGAGCGGAGAGCACGTATGATCTCGTTCAGCAGCACTGTTATTTTAACATTAACAGCGGCTGTAAGCAAGCTCTGTTGTTGCTGCAAATGTTGCGTGTGTAGGTGGCCGAGATAGATAAAGAGAGCACACACCCGCTCTCACTGTAAGCGGTCTGCTTACAATAACAGTGGCTGTAAACTGCTGCTATTAGCTTTACCAATGCACTAAAAAAATTGCTTTATATGGCAATTTCTGGGAAGATGCAGAGACACCTCCAAGCTGTGTGAATGTATGTATGTATTAGTATGTATTGCTCGTTAGCATCACGTATGCCTGGCCAGATTCTAACCTGTGATATGTAATACAGACATAAAGTTTTTTGGTTAAATTCCTTAAATTGTTTGCCAAGACCTTTGGCTGGGGCAAAGGCGTGAGCTTTCTTGTGCGCAGTTAATTTACGAATATTTTGAATGTTTGTTTGCTTGTTTGTATTTATTATCAAATGAAATTGATATAATAAATGTATGTACATACATACGCACTTAATTGCACTCAATTTAAGTTCAAGGTTATAACAAACAAATCAAACAATCGATTCATTGTGGATATATGTATAGTATGTATATATGTACATACTACATAAGAAAGTTTATTCATCAGTTTTGGCAAAACAGTTCGAAATTGAATCAAATACCTTGTTAATTTCAATTCACTTCTGTATTTACTCTACTTGTACAACAAAATAGACGTCAAGCTGACGCATATCGATATGATCTGATACGTAATATTCGCACTCGTATCTGGGGCTCTTTGTCTGCCATTTCACTTGGCATCATTTGTACGAATAGCTTCTGTTTTTCACATAATTCCAATGCAGGAATTTGCATATACAATCCATAAGGGAATATGAATTGAGCAGCTTCTGCAATATCTATTTGGGGTACTGGTATTTCCTTATACTCCCTAATGTTAAATCAGCTTTTGAGCTTAATAATTTGTGGCAAATAAACTTTAAGGGCATTGAAAGTTTCTGGGTCGATTCGTCATTAAGTTGATGTGTAAACATCATTAGAATTCGAATAGGCAAATAAATTTCATGATGTTTATGTGACAAAGAGTGAAGGGAAATAAACAAAAAGAAAACGCAAAATAAGAAAAAAAAAAAGAAACCAAAGAAAAATAAGCCGACACATTAAGAAAGCTAATTAAAAAACAAGTTGCAAGCTCAGAGCAAAGGCCAACCCTCATATCCATAAGCTCATATCCATAACCGCCGGAGAGCATATCAAGCGTCCGAAATAAAGCCATCAGACGTCGACATTGCTAATTCCCAGTGTCGCCATTTGCATGACATTAAACTTAAATTTTATGACCGATTTCTGTCTGAGTAATGCCAAATTATGAAAATCGCCTTTGGGCAAACACACAAACACAAATCACAAGGAACAAAAGAAACCCGAGATGGCATTGAGAATATGTTGCTATATTCGAGAGCGATTGGAATTAGAGGATATTTATATACATATGCAAATCGGAAGTGAGTACGATGATTAACAGAAATTGTAATCTTATCTAATACGATCGCCTACTCGTTCAACAGTTGCACTTTGAATGAGTAATAGAATAGGAAATATTATTGATATTTTGTTAGCTTTATATTTACTTACTGATGATTACTGATGATTAATAAGAAACGACTTTACGCTATATTTAAACTCCTAATATATATTATTTGAATAGTACTAATACTACGCAATACACAAGAGCAAGTGTATGCATAGCTCTTGAACTTGAATTCAGTTTTTATGTACACAAACCGAATTGTTTATTCTGAATGATGATGACAACATGTCCACGGTGTGTCGTCTCAACAAACACAGTAATTGAGACGTCATATAGCATTGTTTATGAATGGGTTACAAATACCCAAGCATCTGGCACGCTTCTTGGGTCTTAGAATTTGGGGCATCGTTAGATATCGATAGATGGGTATTTTGGCCATATGGCTGGTACAGAGTGGCCAAAATGGCCAGTTTAATTGGTACGACAGCATGATTAGGCATTCAATTAGCCAATTCATTTCTACACAATTAGGTACTTAGCTGATTATTACATATTACCAATTCCGTGCACACCAAATGATATTGATATTCCGGCAATAGTCAGACAGTGTGCGGCATTCCAATGTATTTAAGTCATGTGATAAAATATTTATAAACTGCTGTGGGCAAACAACAACAAACAGATGACAAACACTTCAGTAGGGTTTCTACAATCCCCCCCCCCCCCCCCACAATTTGTTGTACCTGACGACTACGCAAAAGTGCGTAGAATTCAGGTTTTGGGTTCTATCTGTGTCTCTAACAAAAAAAATTTTGTCACTTTTTATCAAGAAAGAACATTGTCAAATCTTGGAATATCTGTTATCATCGATCGAAATGATAGGGAAAAAAAATAGTTCAAGGACAAACGTAATCAATTGTATTGATTAACTTACATTGTTTTTCGTAATGCCCATAAGCTGAATAGTACTTCAAAACGTCTACACGTCATCGTCAAGTCATTCAATTCAGTCAGAGAACCTCAATTGTTGTCACTGTTGCTGGGTCGTGTTATGTTTGTGATTGTGATTGTGGAATGCCAAGCGTCATATCGACTAATCGACAGCCATAATACAGATAATCAATAGTATCATCCGCCTTGGGATTAGGCATTTCAATCGATTGCATCACCGGGTTCCTTGTCCGCAGTTAATCCAAGTCAAACAGTAATCTGATTGTTTGGAAAACTTTACGTAGTATATGAATTTCATGGCAAAGATTTCAATGGCTTCTCTTATCGAAACCGTTAATAATACCCTAACAGCAGTGTCTGCTTGGGTGTGCTGTACTAGTAAGTATTTTATAATTTAACGACATGTCACAGACCTTTCTCAAGAAAAGAATGACAAGTTCTGTCGTTGCCAACGCACAACTGATTAATATAATAAAAATGTCAGTTCCACTTCAAATTATCGTAGAGAAATTCAAGTATATATATTTAAATAAAGTTTTGCAAATTTACGTAGAGTTGTAGATTTTATTTTATAGCTAGTTGTAAACTCGTTGATGATGCGCTGACAGTTATGGCCAAGTCAAATGGCGACATAAACAGCGTTTGTTGGGTACAATAAAAACAAAATAAATAATTCTATCAGACAATACGCAAAATAGATGTTAACACCTTGTGCTCGACTCATTAAAATTTCCAATTTTGTTGATAATCAATTCCATGGACGTACAGTGTTTATTTTTCGTGGTTCTTTATCGTGTATCAAAGAGTAAATATCTGGAACTGAAACCGATAAGAAATTCCTTTGGTTTTGCTTAAATATTATTAAGGTCAATCGACTAATAAATATCATTAACTAACCTTGTTAAATACACAAAAATTCACGAATAATGCAATTACTAAGAATCGTAATGCCTTCTCCACTTTAACCCCCCCCCACGCCAACAACCTCTAATCCCCCTGCCAACATTTTTGGCACCATTACACGGAAATTTCACTTTGGTGTGCAAAATAATTTCGCACGCTTGCTATTTCAATTGATTGGAACTCAGATTCCAGAGAGTGAGAGAGAGAGAGAGAGAGAGAGAGAGAGAGAGAGAGAGAGAGGGAGAGGGAGGCAGTTAGCAAGTGCAATAGAACGTATCGGTATATGGCATCAATGTGTCTTCAAGGCTGGGGCCAATTGCACGCGATATTCGCATCAGTATTTTGAAGATAGAACTCCAATGTCCAATGGGTGTTCAGGGTCTTCAAACGAATCACACGTCAAGTAATATGACGAAATCGAATTGGCTTTTGATCGCAGTCGTCAGTGGAAGTGTGACCACAAATTCAATTGAATTAAATTCTAGACAACGACAATTTAACAATGCTCAACACAAACAATAAACAATCGTACAATTAATGTCTATAGACGAGACAGTTACTATAGGAAGAAGTATTGCGTAAAATACAATATAAAACAAAATTTTGTTTATAACATTTTTATTTATTTATTATTACTTAATTTAGACTATATCTTCTGGAAAAATATGGATTAACTTTTATTTGTGATTTTTCGTTTACAATTTATACATTTTAATAGTTGAAACTTGATTTTCCCTTATATATTGTAGTAATTGGTAAAGCATACCCTGCCTCGGCACTTTCTATAGGGTATATGTGTTCAAATTTGGCGGCAGCAACAAACGTTTGTCAGCTGCTTAGTCCGTGGCCGAGCAATAAAATATTTTTTGGCATATTTGTGTTTAATATCTTTTAAAATTTGCCCATTCGTTTCCATTTCAATTGTGCGGTTTCAAGTGCAAGTTGGCGCCCCTTCAGTCCCCCACCTAGCCTACCCTATGTTACTTGTTACTTGTATCTTTAAATTCTGCACGCTATGCGATTTCCATCAGAGTTTATTTTATATTTATTATACTTTGTTGTTTGTTTTTTAATGCAATTCCTCGAGACGATCTGCCTGACATTGAACGCTTATTATTAATACTTATTTAAAACGTGTACACATAAATAATAATAATAATAATATTTAAAAAATAATAATAATAATGCTAATAAATGCGACGACATTAAAGTTGAAATTTTGTTGATTTGTGTAAAGTATTTAATTCGTGATATTTATGAGCTGAAAAGGAATGCTTCAAGCGTACGCTGACAAATAATATTAATTGGAATTTAACATATTGGTTTATCAATTCCCAAAGAATACAACAAAACAACAGTTCAATTTAATTCACATTTCCCCTAAGATTTAAACCAAATCGTTGAAATTTATAATTGCCGACTGATAAGCCGATTAAATGATAAGCCAAATCGAAACTATTTTTAACACATTATTTCATGGTTAATACGATTTAGCCAGTGGTCTGGTTAAAATACGCATAAATAAATGACGATCGAAGCTCTAAATTTAAAGCATTGGCAAATGCTTTTGACGTCATTGATTTGGGCCACAATGGCAATTATACCACGAGGAAATTTCTCTGAAATGGCCAGACCAGTTTACGTTAATTGGAAAATTAGCGCCATCATTTTTCCGTTGCTAATTAAGTGGAAAACAGAGCAATGTTTGCCGGTCTTTAAATCAGTATTGACAGCACATCGTATTGAGGGATTACTCAATTTCTAAGTATAAAAAAACATGCACATGTATCTTAATTGTCTTGATAATATGCCAAACAGTGTGTTTGTCCAGGGAATGTGCATTTTTTTTTTTTTTTTTTTTTTAAATTCCGCATATTTCGTTGCAACTGAACAGAGCATGTTTATAGCGCTTCGTCACGTGTTCTTGTTGTACCCTAGAAAATAATTGCATGCAACGGCTAGACTATGGCCATCTATCAGTTATGACAAAACTATTTTCATTTCATTTAAATACTCATTAAAGGGTATCTAGCAGTTGTTCGGCCTGTGGAACTGACATTTCCTTCTTGTTTTTGAATGAAAATACCATGTCTCGAAACGCTTTAGTAATTTTCAGTTATTTTCAGATATTATTCTGTTTAAAATAATTTGCATAAAAATAAAGGCATTAGAAGATCATGGCCTTTGGGTGGATAACGCCGTCATAAACATTTTTGTATATACAATAATTTACGCATGTTTTCATTATACCTCCTCGTACCTCCAGAGTCTACGAGTAGGGCAAAAAAATAGATTTGTATTCAGTGGCTATTGTTGATAATTCATAATTTGCGTTTATTGGAAACAATTTTCAAGTTGCGAAGTCATTCGTCAGTGTCTATTTTTAGAGATATGTACTGTCGAGAATTGGCAGTGCACCTTTTGAAATAACCAGCGTATCTACAGGTACTTATCGTGGTAGTATACGAGTATATTTTGTTTCAAATGTTGACGTCTTGAATGCACTCAACGCCTCCGGGTAAAAAAAAAAAAGGCAGGCGCTTTTTGGTTCGTAGTTAGTAGTAATTATCGGAACTTGACAGCAACAGCGATAGAATTAAGCAAGCAATACTTGTATTCGCCCAAATTAGGTGCGCTGTCAATCAAACTGAATAACATTTCGCTTAAATGCAAACCCAGCACAACAACAATGACAATACGACGATTGACACCTGACCAAAATGAATATATGCATTTCAAAATTAAATATGGTACGTAATGAGATAATATATATTATATACAAATATTATGAAGCGAGATCAGATGTTCTCAAGGCTGTTCCGTAAGTCGTAACGTTTGAGTTGGGCGAACAAAACCCTCAAGCATGATAAACGCAAGAGCAACCCAATCCTCACCTCTCGCAACGCATGTGACCACTTTGTGCGTCACGTATATGGGAGGACTAGAACTGGTTGTGAATTATTGGGCTCAAACAGTGTTATGCTGTTATCAATAGCGCGGCAGCTGCTATGCTTAACAGCTAACAGCTGACTGTTATGTTAAGCGCAACAGGCTGTAGAGTCTCTCAGATTGTTTTGATTTACTTCTGTTACGTTAATGTAAATGCTTCCTCTCCCTCTCTCACCCACACGCTGTCTATCACGATGGTCTGCTAATCGCTTGGCATGTTATTTTTGTTCCCCTTAAGTGCCAAAGTGATAATAAAAATAAATTTATGATATTTTGCTTAACATTATGTAAATATGGAAAATTTTTAAAAAATATATCAGAATTATTTAACGAAATCGTAATCATAAATTGCATTATCTGAGTGTGCTTCAGTTTAACTTAATCCATGAGCAATTCAGGCCATTCACCGTCGCTTTTGACTCATCATAACAAATCGCAATAAATAACAGTACTGATTTATATACGTTTATTGTTAATTATAATGCTTGACGAGCATGACAAATGCTTTAATTATATTCACATTGGTTTAAACAAAAGCTCTATGAGATTGAAATGTAAATGCTTTTCGGGCCGAGTGTCCCATTTTGTAACGCCCACAGAGTTGCGGCTAAACGCCTTTATATCGGCCACTGGGCCAGCTTTTGCCATTCGCTATTTTACCGCTTATATCCACACTGCCCCCGGGGGTTTGACAGTCCCGGCTTCATACCTGTATTTATTTTATTTATTATTACATTTGTATGTATGTACCTACATGGGCCTACGTATTATTTTGGAATGTACTCGCATTCGTACTCGTATTCCGTCTGCGAAACTTATAAATAGCAACTGCTCTGATTTTCTGATATGCATGACAAACTGTTGACTACCGCAGGCTTTATGGCTATAATGGGTATACACACTCATGGTGTTATAATCTACATACATGTATGTAAAAGATTTCCCTTCGTTATTACCAGCTACGGTAAATAACGTACAAAGAAGCAAGTCTACTGCTCTTTGCTTCTGACTTTAATAGGCCTCTTTCTCTAGGGTTCTAAAAATACGCATTATCAATTATTCTATTCAAAATAGCTTCTTAGTGTTATTCTCTCTGTACATACCTTACACCTTATATATTCATTTAATTGATAATAAATACCACAAATATTTGCACTTGCAGGTAATTAAATTGATAGAATTACAAGTATTTTCGTTTTTAGAAAAACATCTGCAGACACTTTGCGATTCCTATGAATTTTCGTCAATTTAGTTTTTGTTTATATCAAGTGTGAAAGTTGTGGTAACTACAAGTTTGTAAGACCTTGACTATGCTTACGAAATCAAATTTATTTATAATACAAATTACAGAATTAGAACACTTCGCTTTCATCGAGCAAAAGCCCAGCGATTGTTATACCCTTACAGAGGATGCTTTAATTGTGTAATGAATTATGCAACGCTTGGAAGTAGCTGTTAACAAGTCCATATATTATTTATAATATGATCTTTAGCTGGGTGTCGATAAAAGCCAATAACAGCAAGAATTGGGTACTACTTATCGTATACTTAAACATAACATTCAAATTTGTAGAGTAAACCAACTGTAAGGGTATTGAATTATCGGCACTTTGAAACATATCTATTCTTTCACACTTTTTATTATCGTTATTTTGCTTTTCTTATGGCTCTGCTCGCAGCTTTTTGTGCTGATTTATTTAAGCATTTCGGCCAAAAGTCATTGTCAATGCCAAATGCGAAACATTTCGTCTACAAATGACTACGAATGTATACAAGTATATTCACATATCTAATTATGTATGTGGCCCCATCTGATGTCAGTGACACTCAGAGCCAACATCTGCGCTGCATGACAAGCAATTCCAACTCCCTTCCCAGTCATTGATATAGGAAATGCTCTCGAAGTGTTCAGAGATATTAAACCCCAGATAATTGATACAGGTAAGACGGGCCTCTCAATGTCTAGAATGCCGGAATGTTTTGTTATGACAATAATTAGATCATTCTTATTATTATTATTTATTTATATTTCTTGTTATTTGTATTTATATTATCCATTTGAGCCATTTTATAAACAAAGATTAATTATTCAATTGTGTCTGCATTTGGCGCTGTATAGATATGTGTCATCATTAATTAATTATAGTATATTCATATAATAAGCATCGCTGTTTAATCTGTCAGAGGGGTTGATTAAGTGACATCAAAAAAAAAAAACTCATTGTAGGATAGATCATCAAATAATAAATATTTCTATAGAAATGACTAATTCAAATGTTTCTAATATTTTACAAGAATTTATTGAATTGAGCAGAGCACACTTTGTATTTATTTGTATTATTCATAAGCAAAACGAGTACCCGACCGAGTGTTTATACACAGTGCTGCCTGTCTCGGATGCAAAGTGCGTACTTGACATTTCATCAGAATTATGTTATAGTTTTCTATATAAATAACGATTCAATTTATTTAAACAACTTTGTTAACTATTCACACACTTGAATGCATCTGCGTTATCCACACCCACATGGGAGGCAATCGACTATTATGGATTTATATTTATCACTGGGTTATTCAATTATCATCTATGGAATAATTGAAAATACAACAAAATCTCACTTCTAGGCAAGTTTCGTACGCATACCTTAAATGTAGCGCCACCTTAACGGTTAAAGCGAGGTGTGAACTGCTAATTAGCCACTATAGCACCTCTAGAAAGTCAAACAAGCTGGAAGATCAGGTTCAGTTTTTCAGTTAGAGCTCTATTTATGATGTAACAACATCCCAGATGATCCAATATCACTTGAATGTGACGTCACTACATAGTACAAATCGAAGGTAATTGCTTCGCTGAGAGCTTATACGTATAGAGATCCGTGTTTGTACATGTGATTAGAGAGCACTAAATAATGCACTCAATGGCGAACAAGCAAATAAATAAACGGGTACTCACAAAATACCTGAGTGTCTAGTCAGCCGGCAAAAAGTGCGAGTACTTGTATTTATTTGCACTTTCAATGGGCCATGAGACAACAGGCATGACGTCATTTGTCAATTTACTGATTTGTTGACAGCACACGAGATAGTTAATTGCATTCTCTACAAGTATTTAGCATTACATGCACTTCAATTTACGAATATTGAAAGCGATTGAATGCAATTTAATAAATGCATTTTATCTACTCACATACGTCACACATTCATTCGCCATTGGGGGCGTATTGCAGAGTGTGACCAAACATATATAAATCATAATTCAATTCCTAATGGAATGCTTCAAAGATTGTCCAAAGTGGGGGACAAGGCAAATGCATTAGTAATCCTTAGTTATTCGATGTGATCGTAATGAGTTCGCCATCTCGCAGATTTTATTATACATTTCTGGGTGTGAGCAGACAGATTTAAATGCAAATTAAATAAATAAAATACATAATAATCATATAATCATTTCGAATCAATTACAAAAACGTGTCAATTTGTAACTTGTACAACATTTCGATATTATTTCTTGACAATAACCTTAAGCCAACATTGCGTATGAGCAATGCAATTGCTCTTAGTATTACACTTGGTAGTTGTATGGATATTCCGAATTGGGTACTGTACACTGGGTATTTGTTATTTGTTGTTGTATGATTATGAGCTGCAACATTTAACTGACACGCCAGAGGCAAAACGAATCGCAATTTGTGCAATTTACATTTTAATTGCCGCATATTGAATATCACAGCACATTCGAAATGGCGCTTTGTCTGATGATGTCGTCACGGTTTTTATTTGATTTATACCAATCCCCAATTGAGACTCATAAATATGCAGCAACAAACAACAATACAAACAATAAGCGATTGGCTGACGTATGTAATATGAGCTGTCTAAGTATTTGAGGATTATGCCAAAACCATAAACGCTGTCAAAATCAACTTAAATGTGGGCAGAAACCATTACAAATCCTGAAGGTTCCAAATTGCAACAGATCTTAAATTAGACTGATAGGTAGCAAGTTTCTTATAAAGACAAACTCTTTAGCGATTATCTTTTAAAGGCAGACTAAGCCGAGACGAAGTGTTAAGTATTTGTTTAATTACAAAACATCTTTTAATGTTTATCAAGTGGTTGCGAATGCCATGACAATGACCAAAAGTTCAGCTCTCCCATTAACCATTAACCATCAACAACAGCATTACCCATCAGCATCTGAGAGGAGTTGAGATGACATCAGCGGATCGTCAGCTGGGCACGAGAGGTAAACCAAGACCAGTAGCTTCCCCCCGAACTCCAAGCGACTCACCTTCGCTTGGAATGGGAGGGTTCAGCGCCGTTTTGGCCGGAACTGGGCTGTCAACGTCAACGCACCGTTGTGGCGCTGATTGCGTGTTGTTTTGTGCTTTGCTTTGTTTTGCTCAGTGTTTAGTTTAAATAAAACAAGAAAGCAAATATCACAAAAATAACAACAACAAACACTAATTTATGGGATTAATGGGCAAATGGGCACTCGAATATGCATATGTTTGAATATTGTTACAATTTGCTCGGGCAAAAATTGGTTTTCCTGTTTTTTTTTTTTTTTTTTTTTTTTTTTTTTTTTGGTGACGTGTAAACGGAATCTGGTTAACCTTAACAACAGTCGAGAGACAAAGACGTGTCTTTCATATTTACATTTGAAATGTTTACAATCAAAGCAAATGTCTAAATTCTGTAGCCAGTTTATTGTCATGTGAATTTTTGATTATTATTCTTAACTGAATTCATATTTTGCGCAGTCTAAATAGTAAGATAACCCAACCGAATGCATTCAATCACATTACATAAATAATAACAAACGAAATTAAGGTGCAAATCAGCATAGAACAGCGCAATAAATACGGAAATCGTTTATAAATAAACTTCACAAATTAAATAAATAAATAAATAACCGCAAAAGTTTTCCTAGTTATGATTATATTATGCGATTGTAGACTAAAGCCTACAGATAAAACGTTTTAAATATATTTTCACAGTCTGCCGACACTTTAATAATTGTTTATAAACTAATTTATCCAAAAATAGAAAAACAAAAATATCTTAAATTATTTAAGACTTAAGACTTTGGCTTATTTACCAAAATGTACCAGACTAGACACAATATCAGATTAGATACAATATCAAATCAGACAGATAAATTACCACAAAACAGTTACCATTTCTGCTGACTGGCCGTACAGTGGAGCTTCCACTCCTATTACAATTTCTTAAGTGTTTCATAAATATATGTGAATAAACAGCAAATGCTCAACGCTCAAGTTCATGGCCAATGAAGCCTTATAAATGAAAATTCAAATAAAATGCAACACGTTTGTATCTTTGAGATACATTACGTGTTAACAAGCAGATAAACAATAACAATCCAATACAGAGAGCGAGAATTAGAATTTCACACAGTTGCATAAATAAATTCTAGACATTCTGATAGATTGCACTTGTGTTCAAATTTGTAGATCCATTCAATAATTAAGCAATAACACAGAATTCAGGGAATGTGAATGGAAATTCAAGCAGTTGGATAAATAAATTGAAGAGTATCTGATGGATTGCACTAGTGTCTTAAGTTTTAGATACATTTGTGGCTCATTGCATCGTGTAGGTATTAGCCCACATTTTGAGTGTTGGCTGCCGTGACTTGGCTCAGTTTCAAGCCGCTTTATCATGCTAAATTTATCTACACCCACGAAGTGCCAGCAGCATTTATGCCAGACCAGATCTTTCATCTGCCCAACTGCAGATTCAGTTGCCACCAATTTGAGGCTGGCTTTTACCAGGAACATGATAGCCACAACAAGTAAGTAGCACAAGCAGCTTGCACACAAAACAATCTTCGCTTTTCGCGTATTACTTTCTAGTGTGTGCTCTATGAAAAATGCGAGTAGATTTCGGGATAAGAATATAAATAGTTACTGAAAGTTTACTTTCGAAAGCTAAGCATTTCCACTGCTACTCCCTAGTTTTATGTGGTCATTCCGAATGTAAATAGAGGCTTAACTAACAGTTATATGACAGTAAAGCTGGTAAGCAAACCATCAAATCTAAGCACATTACTTATAAAGGCTATAAAGTACGCACACAAACATACACACACACACACACACACACTCACACACATATTTCACGTGTTCTTGCGGTTATCTAGCTCTTAGCCCATAAAAACGTAATACCAAACACCTCTTTTAAAGCACTGTCGGTTTATCTATGCTAACCGCAACTCAATCAAATTCACAACATGTCTTATTAAATTTGATATTTGATGCTTGATTTCCCGTCTCGCATCGAATTCCCAATCGCAATTGTTGTTGCTTCAGTTTTCATAGCAGAAATAGTCGCATTTTATTGGTTATAAATCTATTGACACCTGTTATTCGATGGGGAAAACGCTTCTCACGTTTGTTTTAGTTAAATACGCTAAGTTAAATTCAATAAACATTACAAATAATGTTTTATTTAGGTGAAATGAGGTTTAGTAATTAATGGGATGAATGAAGAGGCTAAACTATAGTTATCACAGTTCCGAAGCGTTTGCAAAAGTGTCAAGGTTAAATATGAATAAAATCAAAAGAAATTTGGTTGCAGAATCGATGTAGAGCTCAAACCCTGATCCAAATGAATCGGATAAGTTTTGACAAAGTTAGAAGAGTTTGAAAAAAAGCAAAAAAATAAGGAAATTTATGTATTGTGCGTCTGGTTTACAGTTCGATGAACTAGTTCCATCAACTAACTGAGCTGCCATAAACTCGCAGAGTTGCCACTTAACAGAAGGCGGCAATTTATAGAATGCGACGCATTCAGCTGCATTCCATTCACAAATTGCCAAATTATATAATTTAAATGTTTAATTGACGATCAAATAAAATACCTGGCAGCTGCCGTTGACGCTTACCTGTCAAAGACAATTGAATTACCAATTACCGTTGCACTAAATATTATGTTCTCAATGAATTAAAAGCGAACGTGACAAAATTCAAGCGCCGTCTGTTTAAAAACAGTTGCGCATGCGCACACACACAAACGCACACTCACACACACACACACAGAAGCTGACCAGTTGCAGTCAAGAAAAATTAGCATTAAAAGCTTAAGCTGAACGCGCGTTTGCTGTCGCGACAGATTTAAAACTGAGACTCGGCAATCGGAGACTCTGAAATGTGGAGCTGTTGTCGCTTGTTAGCAGCGACTGCAGCCGTGGCTGAGGCTGAGGCTGAGGCAGCGTCGCAACGCCGACAGCGACGGCGGCAATCGACAGGCCCAGCTTCCACTTTTCGCTGAGCACGCTGACAAGAAAACGCGCCGAATTGCAAGTGCCAAAAACAACAAACATGTAAATAAGTAGAAGGGAATGAATAAGAACAAACAACAACAATAATCAGTTAAAGGCAGAAGACAGTGTTGGTGACAATGTAGGCTCAGAATTTGGACAACTTCCAGCAAAAAAGAGAAAAATAACAATTAACAGTTTGTTGCAAGCAAAGCTGCATGACGCAATGCAAGCGGCAAGGACCCAGCCTTGAGCAGCAACAACAATCCTTAATTGCCGTCTGTTTGTATTGTATATCAAGTATAAAATTGATGGTTATTGTCTCGACACACTGTCTCTCAGTCATTTATGTCAAAAAAAAAAGCATTGTTAAAATAAAAACAACAAAATGTTTATATATATATAAAGCTGCCAACAATGAGCACAATTACAAGTCAAAGTCAACAAGTGAAGGAGCTGCCTGTGTGGGTGCCAGATGCCCGGTGCAACCAAACAGTTACAGATACAGCTACAGCTACAGCTACAGATACAGATACACTTGCACACATACAGATACAATTGTTTAACTGCAACTGCGACTGCGAGCGCGACCGACAGACACACTGACAATACTTGAACCTGACATTCAGTTAATATCACACACACATACACACGCACACCCCACACTCGTGTGCATTAAGTGTTAGCACTCCAAGTCCAAAGTAATACCAAATCGATGCCGATCGTCAAGCGGCAATTGAAACGAATTTAACTAAATCAACATGCAAATTGTGACTAACACATACCCTTTAGTTACTCCACCTACTTAAACTATAAATATATATATTAATAGTATTAAAATAAAAATAAAACATTAACTACTATAGTAGCTTGAGTGCTTTAACATTTAAACTAACGTTTCGGGCAAGTATACCCTTTTCACCAGCTAATACAGGATATATAAATACACATGAGTTTACTCACACACATCTACAATATATACATATATATGTATGTATGAATGTATGTATGTATGTGTATATGTTTGATGCGTTTTAAATTGAAGCAATTTTTGAGAAATTTGCATTTTATGTGAGAAGAGAAAATTCACATGAACGACAATAAATTAAACAGCTAATGTCAATTTAATTATTGATTTATCATATAGCAAACACATCTACACGTTTACATATGTAATTAATTTAAAATTAAAGACGAGAAATCATTTAGCCAGTTGTTTAATTAAATTCGCAATGAAATGTCGCTTAATTTAAGACATTCCACAATATTGCAAGTATAAACATTAACAATTACAGATTGCCCAGGAATATGGACTTGGGATTCTCGGCAGAGAACTAGTCACACAGTGTGGGACCATCGCCAATGCAGGCAGCATATGCCATCAGATGGGGAATGGTGCTCTGTTGCATCATTCCAGAGAACAGATGGCTTTGTGGTCCAGTGGCAAAGATACCCACATCATCACCAGAATGCACACCCAAATCTCCGTTTATATAACTGGGATGCTGGAAAGCTGTCATATATAGAGATTAGATTTGATTGCATTAATCTAAATTGCATTTGTCAGAGCTTCTATACTTACAGGGATCTTTAATCTTGTCAGTCAAATCAACGCGC
This sequence comes from Drosophila funebris, assembly GCA_018901825.1. NCBI lineage: Eukaryota > Metazoa > Arthropoda > Insecta > Diptera > Drosophilidae > Drosophila > Drosophila funebris. The sequence continues at coordinate 899,560 of JAEIFK010000682.1, forward strand.
TGACCATTCTCGTCCAGATACTGCTCTGTGCCAACTGCATAGTTCAATGTGGCATATTTGATGCCATTAACATCGGTGTCATGCTGATTGAGTCCAAGAATGTCAGTGCCACGTCCCGGGTAACCAGAGATGGACAATGGATGCGCATGATCGGAGGTAACCACAATAAGAGTCTCATCTGGATTCGTCATATCTAGTGCCGTCTGCACAGCCTTTGACAGCTCGTGCACCTCATCGAGAGCCAGATTAGGTATATTAAAGTGATTGCCATAATCCACAAGTCCACCTTCTATGAAGATGAAGTAGCCATTCTCATTCTGGCTAACCACCTCGATAGCCTTCCTTGTCATCTCCTCCAATGTGGGCTTCTGTACGGGATCAGCCATCTTGTGGAAGTCCATGACACCAGAGTCAAACAGACCGATCAATTTCTTTAACCGCTTTGCATTCACACTCAACAGTTGATTACGGTTGTAAGCCAGGGCTCCATCCGGATGCAGGGACTGCCACTTGGACAGCAAGTTGACGCCATCAGAGCGCTCGCCTTGTTTACCAAACTTATCTTGAATGTTGTTGGGTAAGAATTTACCCATTCCGCCGCCAAGCATCACATCGAAGTTCTTGCCAGGCTCTTGGGTAATCAGTTGAGTGGCAATGTCCGTGCAAGTAGCAGGATCATTCCGACCTTCGCCATAGGTGACAATATCGGTGTCGCATTCAAAGAATCGATTTGTGCTGTGAGCATAAGCACCCGATGGACTGGCATGGGTCAAGGTAGTCGTTGTCACAATTCCACTCGCCTTACCAGCTGCCTGTGCCCAGGCGGCAATGGAGCTCACATGGTTAGCGGGATCCTCACTGCCACTGCAGTTATTAAAGTTCACTTCCGCTGTTATACCCAAGGCAACAATATTGGTCTTAACGCCACACAAATAGGCTGTTGCTGTGCAGGCAGAGTCCGGCACTTGGGCATTGGAGCAGTAGGTCTAAGCGGTGGGTAAGATTCTCATTGGGATGCATGAATGGATAAGAAGTAGGTTAACTTACTCTGCTCAAACCCGTGTGGGGAAACCGCTCAAAGCTCAGGGAATCCTCCTCACCAGTGTTGCCTTTCAGTTGTCCTTTCAGAATCCTGGCAGCGGCCACTGTAGTCAAGGACATGCCATCGCCCAGGAACATAATCACATTCTTGGCCTTCCTGGTATCTCCTTGGGGTAGATTCACTCGCTTGGCAATCTCCTCATTGGCCAGATCATACCAGAACTGAGCATTCTTCTCCTCGGGAGGCGTATACTTATTCTTGGCCAATGCATTGGGATCAAAGGCCGACATATCGCGCACTTTGCCTGAGTGTGATCTGCCAATCAGCTGCTCCTGGTTATGCACCTCATTCACTGTAAGCATTGTTGATGAATACATTTATTCCAAAACTTTCTCTTTATTCCACTTTGATTACTTACGCCCGAAGGATGCTGACCATGTAGTGGCTACGAGAGCACTTAGTAGCACGAGGATTACGCAGAGATTTGTCATTTTTGTGAGATTTTCGCTCGACAACTGACTTCAGACTTGCACAAATACCCACGTATTTATGCTTGGTATCCAGCGTGTTGTCTAATCTTAACTGTTATATTACTTAAGTTTTGCCAGCCTCAATTTTGGGGATTGGAATTTTACGGGCCGTAGAATGACTTTATGTTTGCTTTGACCTAAGAGCTAACGAATCGGTAATCATCGCAGTTAACGATGATGATAATGCGCTTTATAGTTTATATAAATGTATTATGTGCCAACATATATTTGTCGAATTGGGAACAGGCAAACTTAGAAGTCTAAATTAATTATTTTTAAATATTCCTAAAATCAACAATTACTTAACTTTCGCCCAAATGAAAGTATCTAATAAATAAGACTCTATTGACTATTTAATACTTATATGAATATACATTGAGTTTAAACAATGTTTAGATAACAGCTCTAATTATGGGTTAAAACAGAGGTTTACCAATTCCAATTCCCTACCTAGGTCAAAGCACACCTAAAAAAGATACAAGATACAAGATAGATAAACTCAGTTTACAGTCTACAGCCAATAAAATGCCAAGAAGATCCTAAAGAGCCAGCAGCTGTAACCAGCTGATAACCGACATAAGTCTGACTAAACGCAAGTAATTAAACAGTTAAGATTAGACTTGCTGGCAACATGGTCAATAGCACAATATCAAGAATAATTCAAAGATAATAAATTGCATTTAAGCATTAATTGCGACAATAGCCACGACATCCTCGCCGCCTTTGCCAGGATTGTTTTTTGCAACATTGTTGTATGCCGACCGAAGTTTAGGGATCTGTCAAGGTTGACTCCGAGATACTTGTAGTGCGATTCATGACTGAGGATTGATCCCAACATCCTATTTCCTGGACAGAATCCAATTCTGGTAGCGAATGTCATGTTCGCACACTTACTAGCATTGATGCCAATGTTCCACTTACGGGCCCACATCTCGAAGCTCCTGACATATTGCTGCAAGGCCTCAGCAGCAGTGCCAAGAGACTGGCTCCTGGTGAGAACAGCGGTGTCGTCGGCATATGTTGCGACAAGAACGTTGTGAGGATCAACTGCTCGTATTGCACACGGCTTCGGCATGTCGACTGTGTATATAGAGTACAAAGTTGGTCCAAGGACACTACCTTGCGGAACTCCTGCGCATATCGGTCTTTCTGAGGACTTGGCACCATCGACAATTACGCAGAACGACCTGTCAGCCAAAAAGCTGCTTACTAGCTGGAATAGTTGTGGAGTCAATAGCTGCTTCAGCTTACAACGAAGACTAAGGAGACTCTAGGTTAAGATGACTCTCTCTCCATCATTTACCCAACGCCGGAAGGAGACTGATTGGTCTGTATGAGTTGACCTCCGTTGGTTGCTTCCCAGGCCTGGGGATCTGGTAATCAGTGCCAGACTTCCCCAGGATCTTCTTCTTTTGGACGGACACTTAAATCGTAAGTGTGAGTATTTCGAGGTATGCGTGGTTTTCCAAGTTTTCCGACAAATTTTGGGACTGTTACCGATACCTCACTCCCCTGCCCCGCAAATCGCTCCTGAAGACAAAACTTGTACCGCCCACGCCAACGCAGACACTTCAAACTTGGCAGGTGCATGGAGAACACCACATGGAAGCAATGCTGAAAGTTTCATTAAGATCGGTCCACAAATAAGAAAGAAATCAGAAAAATAAAACTGAAAAAAACTTCCGTTACTCGATTTTTTGCCCCGCCCCTTTTCAAAAATTCCGAGTTTTTTGGTGCGTTTTGTTCGGTTGGAAGGGGTGATTCGAACGGTACAAAAAAAATGTTCTAGGGGGCGGCTGGTTTTTGAAAAAAACGCGAAAAAACAAAAAAAAACCAGTCGAAAAGGCTACAGTCGACCGCATTCGACAGTATAATACCCTGTACAGGCTTCTATATTAAGAGTATTTTGATAATAGATACTTTGATTAAAATAAAAGTAAGAACATAACAGGTGTTTAAAGAAAACCCCTTTGAAACTCTCATTTTGCATATGAATTCTTTGCTTGCTTATAGCAGCTCACTTTCACATATTTATACATATTCAATCAAAAGCTGAGTGTTACGACACTTAATTTACTTATGCCTGTGTCGCAGTAGTTCCCTATCTCGCTCGCACAAATATGCACACATGGTAAGCAGACGCATGTGTCACAGTCGTTCGCTGTCTCGCTCGCACACATGTGCTGCCTGCTGCTCTAAGATTCCGTGGAAAAATAACTTTTATTGCTGATTATCTGTCTTATTTACAAACCGATCTTGATGAAACTTTCAGCGTTCCTTCTACATATAATTCTTAACGCACCTGTTAAGTTAGAAGTGTCTACGTTGAAAAATGTGGATATTATTCATTTTTTTCGATTTGCGGGGGAAGGGGGGAGGTATCCAAAATTTAAAATAAACTTGATCTGCGTATGGTATACAGGAACCTTGATGCCAAATTTGGTGTCTCTAGCTCTTATAGTTGCTGAGATCGACGCGTTCATACAGACGGACAGACGGACAGACGGACGGACAGACAGACGGACATGGCTCAATCGACTCGGCTGTTGATGCTGATCAAGAATATATATACTTTATAGGGTCGGAGATGACTCCTTCTGCCTGTTACAAAAATTTTTTTCACAAAGTTAATATATCCCTGTACAGGGTATAATTACGAATATGAAAAGCGCGCGCAGCAAAGTGTGCAACAAAAAGTATGCAACACTGTCGGTCTTCGTGCTGGCATTTTATTAATTGTGCATTGTCTTTGGAACTTTTAATCGATAAGTTATCTACTTTTGAAATCGATAGCGTACAATCTTACAGAATTTTTATTTAACTGCAATAAAATTCGATATCATTGCTATTTATTTTAATCGTATTAACTAAAGAGTCAGCACACATATTACCCACAAATATTCTAAAAATTAAGTTAATATAGATAATTAAAATAAAAATACTTTATTTTTCGTATTAAACTAGAAATTTACACATAACAGTGACTGAGTAACTGTGACTTGTAAAACAAGTAAATCAATTTAAATATTTGTGATAAGTATCTGGGTATTCTGAAATATCGTCCATCTCTATATTGTATAAGGTAATTTTTATTTCAGAAGGCGAACGAAAGTAATACATAAATTATGTCGTTCGTTTTGAACAATGCAATTCGTCGCCAAATTGGCGCTACTGCCGCCAGGAACATGTCCGGCACTGCCGCCGTAGCTGGAGAACACTCAGGTAACGATCTCCAAAACAAATAAAACAACCATTGTTAGGTTAAGGTTATGTAATTTGGTTATTCAGCCAGGACTTTGGGAATTCTACGAGTGTTACATATAATAACTGTCTCTGTTGCAGGTGGCTATAAGGTGTGGAAGCGTCTGACCTTCTTCGTTGCCGTGCCAGCTGTTGGCTTGTGCATGTTGAACGCCTACTTGAAGCACCAGGAGGAACACGACCATCCTCGCCAAGAATTCGTGAAGTATGATTATCTGCGCCGCCGTGAGAAGCGTTTCCCTTGGGGCGAGGGCAACAAGAGTCTGTTCCACAATCCCCATGTCAACCCCCTGCCCGATGGCTATGAGCATTAAACAGCTTCCAAGCTCTTTGTAAAGGTGTTACAGTTGGCAAATGGCTAAATCACACTCTATGTATTTAACATAATGTAAGCTGAAATCAATGTGGAAATACACACAAACCAAAACAAGTACGACAAATTAAACTGAATAAAGAGTGACAAACATGTTATTCAATGGGTAAGATTCATCGATGCAGGTAACCACAGCACAATTAAAACAACAACTTTGTGTACGTTTAGAGCATGCTTTAATTTAGTAAAATACAAATTTTCTTTGTAACCTACAGCTATTTTCAATTGTGTAGCAGGTAAACAATGCATTACCTGCATTTCATTCTGTTAGACGTATGAATATACGAAGTTGATGAAAGATTTAGTTTGTTGATTAAGTATCGTGTCTTAGAAAGCTGATGACTTCACTTTGAACTCGGATTCCTTGTCATCTTGCCGTTCTTATGCTTGCTTCCCATTTTAGATTGATCTTCAACCAGCTTGGTGACTTTTTTAAATGAATCCATGGGCTTGGCCGTTTTATCTTTGATGTCTCTACTGCGTGTTTGACGTTTTCCTTCAGGGGAGACGGACGCAGGGGCACTCGATCTTGAGGTGCTGGCTTTTTTTAAATTACTCTGTGAGGACACCTCCTTTTTAGTCCCCTTCTGTTCTGGGCTAACTTCCTTCTTTGAGCTTGGAATCAATTTGCGTACTTTCGCTTTAGGTGGCGATACATAATCATTCTGCGGCTGTGATTCCTCGCCAAGTAATTCTTCCATCAAGTCCGACTCTTCCTTTACATCTTTGTCTCCCACAGGATAATCGCTTTCATTCTGATACGGCACCATGTCCACTACGTGATCGTCTTCAATATGCTTCCGTAGTTCTTTTGAGCTAAGGAAAATGAAGTCACAAAATTCACAAGCATGCCTCTCGCTCTCCTTGTGAGCCTGCATGTGCACCTCCAAGCTGTCATAGTCAGCGATGGTCGCCTTACACAGCGGACAGACAAGTGAGACGCTTGCGTGTATTGCCGAGTGATCAACCAGGCTGTCGTAAGTTTGATGTGTGTCCTTGCAAATGCTGCATATGAACGATGCAGCCGGTGCTTGCTTATGCATTCGCAAATGCCTCGACAGATGATGCGACAAAAGATAAGACTTGTTGCAATACTTGCAGGGATAGGCCCGTTTGCCGGCGTGAGCCTGGAGATGCCGTGCTAACTTTCCAGCGGTCACAAAGCTACGACTGCAATATTGGCAAGGGAACGGCAAATTCGAGCTGTGAATAACCTAGAAAAATGAGAGAACTTTAAGCAACAGTTAGAGAGAATATAAAACAATTCACTCACCTCGTGGCGCTCCAAGCCTTGCTTAAAGGCAAACGACTTTTGGCATGTGCCACACTGGAAGGGCCGCTTCTTTGTATGTCGCTCTGCATGTTTCTCCATCTCCTCGCGCGAGATGAACGGCTTTTCGCAGTAGAGGCAGATAAACTTGGGCACGTCTGTGTGGATTCGCTCGTGACGATGCAACAACGCTCGACGAGTGAAAGCAGAGGAGCATACGCTACATTTGTAAGGGCGCTCGCCGGTGTGTATAAAATTGTGCTTCTGCAGATCGTATTTGGAAAAGAAGCTTTTGTCACACTCTTTGCATTGGAAACTGCGCTCACGAGTGTGATTTACAAGATGTATATCGAGCAGCTGCATTAGAGGAAACGATCGTTCGCAATGGGGACAAGGAAACACATTGGTTGCCACGGGTTCTGTATTCTTTACAGGATCTGTACCTGCATCAAGCTCATTGGGATCGAGGATTTCCGTAACAAGAGCCACATTTCCATCCTCATAGTGCTTTATTTGAGGAGTGGCAAGACGTGGCTCCATCGTTGCACTGCTGCCTTTGTTCAGGAGGCGCATTGATGATTTGTTTAGTACTTTAGGTTTGTCAGACGCAGCTTTTACAGACTCTGGCGTTGGATTATCAAATTCCTCTAGTGCTATGTCAGCTATCAAATTGTGTACATCATCCATAGAAAGTTCCTGGTTATTCTCCACCTTGACCTGATACGATTGCGAGGAAGGACGTTTGGCAGTAGATGCCCGTGGAGGAACAGGTGGCTCTGCTGTGCTCACCGCAGCCACATTTAGCAGCTTCTTTGTCACGGCGCTGGTCTCCAATACCTGCACACTTTCAATTGTCACATTATTGGATTTGGCCATTGAATTGAGCAGTTTCTTGGGCATCTCCTTTTTAATCGACTGATTGGCCACCAACGGCGCTCGTGGTTTCTCCAGAGGCTCTGGCCACTTGCCAGTGAGTGGATATTGCCGTAAGAGTGTCTCTGCATTTTTGCACATCTGCTTGAAGCGGTAACAGTGCTCAAAGAGCAGCCGACAATCCAAACAAATAAAGCTGGGCATGCCATCACTCTTGTTCACCTGCAAATTCAAAATAACAAATACGTTCACATGTTAATGCTAATTCCTGTTATTAATATGGTAACTCTGCGCGTGCGCACTGGCAACAGTGCAAGCAGTGGCAACGCTGTATGCATTCATTTGGCGGCAAGCGCTGCACAACTACAAATGCAATCTGGCAGTTTGTTTTCGTGAGCGTACGGAGCACGCCTTACTCCGCTCCCGTTAATTAATTGATTAAACACGGTTAACCATAAAAGGACACTTCAGCTATTTTAGTGCAAATGTAATTTGTTAATGTTGCTTACGTGGCTCTCTGCAATAACAGCTGTTTCAAATATACAAATTAGTTGAATAAAAACTAAAATACACAATAGAAGTGCGAGTACCTGTGGAAAGGGCGCAACAATTGCAGGCAGAGGGAATTGAAACGAACAAAAGGCAGGCAACAAGGAGAAGCGAAACGAAAACAAGAAAGAGAGAGACAGTGAGGGAGAGCAAAATGACGGACGAGTGCATAACAAGAACCTTCAGTGCTCTCAGCAATGGAAACGGCAAGGCAAACAACAACAAAAACATCAATGCTGATAGCATCGATGCACAGGGAGAAGCCAGCTCTAGTTCTGCCGGAGTTGGTGGTGCAGCCTCTGCTTCTGCCACCGCCGCCGCCATCGTCGCAACGTAAGTGCATTAATGACTTCTGTTTTCATCGTCTCCGCTTTGCACATAATTCTTGTTTCCATGCTTGAAAATTTATCGGCATACGAATGAGAATGGGCGCTTATCCACATCGATGATAACCAAAATTTGTATTTTTATTTATCAATAATCTATAGTACTGTAAACAAATATGTGGCGCGGATGCCAGTCGATCGTTATGCGAGGGAGTACAACATGAATCATAAGCATCGCGGTATGGCGCTTATATTTAATCATGAATTCTTTGATATACCCTCGCTGAAGGCACGGGCAGGCACCAATGTGGACAGCGAGGAGCTGCGCAAGGCTCTTAAGCGTCTGGACTTTGATGTATCTGTGTACAAGGATTGCAAATTGCGTGACATACTCAAACATATCGAAAAGGCTGCCTCACAGGATCACAGCGACAACGACTGCATCGCCGTAGCCATATTATCGCATGGCGAACACGGCTACATTTATGCCAAGGATGTGCAGTATAAACTTGATAACATTTGGCACTATTTTACTTCACACATTTGCCCAACTCTTGCTGGGAAACCGAAATTATTCTTCATACAGGCTTGTCAAGGAGACAGACTGGACTCGGGCATAATGCTGGAGAAGAACGTAACTGAAACCGATGGCGAGTCCTCGATGAGCTACAAAATTCCCATACACGCCGACTTTCTATTCTCATACTCAACAATTCCAGGTAGGTTGCCGCATTCCAAATGTCCCTAAATACAATTTATAATTACCATTTCTGATTTGCAGGCTATTATTCCTGGCGCAACACTACAAACGGCTCGTGGTATATACAGTCGCTCATCCAAGAGCTTAACGCAAATGGCAAAAAGTACAACATTCTCACATTGCTCACCTTCGTCAGTCAACGTGTGGCTGTAGATTTTGAATCGAACGTGCCCTCTACACCCATGATGGATCGTCAGAAGCAAATTCCGTGTGTGACGTCTATGTTAACTCGCATACTGCGCTTTACGGACAAGCCCTCGAGCAGCAAGGCAGGCTAACAACTAAAGACAACTTTTACGGACATAAATTATCTGCCGACGCCTCGCCTCACCTCACCTAACGACCCTTATTCTGGATTCCATTTGACTATAAGTTTACTAATTGTTTAATTGTTAATATCACAATGTTTGGATAAGAACAATGCCCAAAGTCCTCTTCCATTATGATTTGGCGCATACATAAAATATATTTTTATATTAAGCAATCATATACTTGGATAAGATTTAAAATGAACAACAATACATTTATATATATTTGATTAACAAATAAAAATGAAGTGCAGACTGAAGTACAAAATAAATCTGAAGTTTAAATTGTGGGCGCGATTAGCAATAGATCTGGCAGCATTGACCCAGCTGAGCGTGTGTTTGTATGCGTTTAATGTACAGTTGTCGCCATATTGATATTATTGTTATTTAGATTCGGCAATTTATTTACGCACAATTTGTTTTGTTGTAATACATGCATAATAGATCAGGTTAACATGATGGGGCCGAAGGGAGTTGAGTGGGAAAGCGCGCCAAATTTGTTAGCGAAGACGCCAACGCAGCTATTTAGAAACCAACCAGTGATGACAAACATCTTAGCCAAGTTATTTTCTCTCATATTGGGGCTGAAGTCTTAGTCTAATTTAGAACCAGGTCTTGACTTACCTCTATAGATGTAATGGCCATTATTTGCAGCGGCAGAGATGCTGTTGATTTGATGCGAGTGTCTTCAATGTAAATTGAGCAAAGTTTGCTTTGTTGTGTCAGGCAGAAGCGACATATATCTTTTTGCGTAATTCAACCTCGCGCACGACGCTAATAGCAGCCATTATGTTAAGATTCTTTTCGTTAGAATGTATTAATTACAATGAGAACAACGATTACCTTCCAATTATGGAAATAGTTCTTTTATTGTTAATTCGCGGATGGAAAACACAAACACAATGCATCAATACACGAACCTCCAACAGAGTTGCCACGCTTTACCAAAACAAGGTTATATTGGTCCGGCAAGGTTGTCCACTGTTGCCACCCAGCAGCCTCAATAATGTGGCAATTAAAGCGCGAAAGTTTAAAGAACATCAAGAATAGAATTAAAGAACATATTTTATTTATACATCAGTCCATAAGATCGACATCTCTGAGTCGGGCCTGGGTTTGCTCTCCAATATCGAAGATGACATGTTGCTGTAACAATTCCCGTGGCTCATATTTTAGCGATTCCTCATATGCATACTGAATGCTCGTGTCATACAGCATCAGCTTACATTTTGCCAGAGCCAGAATGCAGTTGCGAAGGCGGCCGATGACCTCGCGTTCATTTCGTGGCACAACTTCACTCAAGTTCTGTGCAAATCCTCCCTCGCCACCATCCTGTTCATCACCCTTTGTCGGCGAAATCCAGATATAGCCATTGTTGCCCAGTATAACTGATGCACCGCATGGCAGGTTGTGGAAATGCATCTTGCGTCGTTTAACTAGCGCAGGAAAAACTTTTACGAGTATTCCCTGTGACAATTTGCCATATTTTAAACTGCGTGTGTATAGCGACAATGTACTCTCCTCAAAGATATTCTGTAAATGCAATTAACAAAACCAATTAACAGGTGGCGGCTAATGAATAAAGGGTAACTTACTTGCACTTCTGCAGAGATCAAATCTCCTTCATCCAGATAACGTCTCATCATTTGCTCATCTTCAGCGGAGCGTCGCCTCAGCTCGCCTCCTGGCAGATTCACAGAAGCAAGCAGCAGCACCGAATCCAAACGTGAGTTTGTGTCCACGCGCCAGCGTTTTTGTCCCACTTCTATGACACGTGCTACGACAACATCACCAATCTCTCCTACATAACGACTCTTAAGTGGTCGCACCGATATTAATTTGTTTACTTTTTCAATCACACCGGCCACCGAAGCTTTTATATTCTCATCCTCCACAAAGGTACCGTGACCGCGCATGAAGCCAGACTCTGGCATAAGTACTTCACCGGGAGCATAAATGTGGGGCAATTTCTCTTGGTTTTCGGCCAGGTCATTCCAATCAACGCGATCCAGCGCCAGGTCAATAGATGCATTTGTTGACATTTCTTCGCGAAGTCTCACCCTTGTTGTTCTCCTAGAAAGCAAAACACGCGAACGAGCCGATATACATTGCTAGCTACTGAGCTACTGCTTATCGATACATTACTATCGAATTTTGTGCATATGCTCACCGATAAGCTTTTCACAAATCAGCTGTTTTCTGTATAAATATTTTACAGTCGCAATGGACCAGCCCGACGATAATTTTCGCTATATACACAGTTCTTCACTCCACGAACGTGTCCAAATCAAAGTGTAAATCAATCAGGTTGCCTGTGAAATTACTACTAAGATGTTGTACTTTACAGGGGCACACTTGAAGGCAAGAAACGCCAACCTGATTACGAGAAGCTACTCGATGATCCCATACTGCGTTTTTCGGGCCTGTATTCCGAGGAGTATCCCTCCTTCCAGGTGCGTCTGCAGGTGTACAACGATGGACGCCCCTATTGTCTGCCAGTGTATAGCTCATACAAGGCATTTGGCAAACGCTGGAGCTGGAACGAGTGGGTGACACTGCCATTGCTTTTTTCCGATTTACCACGCAGCGCCATGCTGGTACTGACCATCCTAGACTGTTCTGGAGCTGGCCAAACTACGGTAATAGGCGGTACAGCGATCTCAGTGTTTGGCAAAGATGGCATGTTCCGTCAGGGCATGTACGATTTACGTGTATGGTTGGGTGTTGAGGGCGATGGCAGTTATCCAAGTAAAACACCTGGCAAAGGCAAGGAATCTTCGAAATCGCAAATGCAGCGTCTTGGTAAGTTGGCTAAGAAGCATCGCAATGGCCAGGTACAGAAGGTCGATTGGTTGGATCGTTTGACGTTCCGGGAAATCGAAGTGATAAATGAACGTGAGAAGCGCATGTCCGACTATATGTTTCTAATGATTGAGTTTCCCACCATCATCGTGGACGACATGTACAACGTGAGTAACTGGCATTAAGTATTACTATCAAATGTTGAAATCCAACACTTTATTCCATAGTATTCAGTTGTTTACTTTGAGCCAGAGGTCGATAATAAGTATAAATTGCCAGCTAAACCCAAATTGGTCTTGGTCCCGGATTCGGAAATTGAAACGGTGAGCATACATCCAGCTAAGATATGTATATCATGTTATTATAACTAAAACTACAGGAAAACCTTGTTGAGCGCAAACATCATCGTTTGGCTCGTTCGGAGCGCTCTGGAATTTCAGATCGGGATGCTAAACCAACAGCTTTGTATGTAAAAAGATTATAGTTACATTAACCCAGATTAAAGGTATATATTTTCCATTTCAGAATACGTGATCAATTGCATGACATTGTCTATCGCTATCCGCCAACTTATGTGCTGAGCAGCGAGGAGCAGGATTTGGTTTGGAAGTTCCGTTTCTATTTGTCGTCGCATAAAAAGGCGCTGACAAAGTTCCTAAAGTGCATCAATTGGAGGCTGAATGATGAAGTGACACAAGCCCTCTGGATGCTCGCCAATTGGGCCCCCATGGATGTGGAGGATGCGCTGGAGCTACTGAGTCCAACATTTACACACGCAGAGGTGCGAAAATACGCTATAAGTCGTCTGGCACAGGCACCCGACGAAGATCTGTTGCTCTACTTGCTGCAACTGGTGCAGGCGCTTAAATACGAGGATTTACGCAATATTATACAGTTGCATAAGTGCATTATACCTGAGCAAGAACGGGACGTAGCCTGCTCCTTATTGGATGAGAATGATTCACTGCTGGATCAGACCAGCATCTCCGACCTGAGTGCAGCGAGCAGTGCTCTTCTGGCATCGGTTATACCCGCCAATCAGCGTGCTGCCAGCGTCCTGGCGGCCATCAAGGGCGAGAAATCCACAATGGCAAGCAGTTCGAGTGTTCCGGCAATCAGATCCAGCACTCCAGGTCTAAGAGTGGAGCGTGCTGATGTTGCTGATGCTAGCGCTGCCTCGTTGGCATCCCAATCCAATTCCCATACGCCATTGCTGGGTCAAGGCGTAGCCCCCAATCTGTGCGCATTCCTTATACAGCGCGCCTGCAAGAATGCGACGCTGGCCAACTATTTGTACTGGTACTTGTCCATTGAGGTGGAGGATGTGGAGACTGTGCGCAAGCAGGATCAACGTGCTCACGACATGTACGCCATGGTGCTAAACATATTCCTCAAAGTGCTTGAGAATGGTGAGTTGAAGACTTATAAAGCTGACCAGGTTTCTTATTGTACCTTCTTCTACTTCAGGTAACTTTCATTTGCGCGGAATATTCTACAATCTGCGAAAGCAACAGCGTTTCATTGATGAGCTGGTGAAGCTGGTCAAGCTGGTGGCCAAAGAGCCGGGCAATCGCAACAAGAAAACGGAAAAGTTTCAAAAGTTGCTTGCGGAACAGGACATGTTCAAAGTGAACTTTACCAGCTTTGAGCCCATACCATTTCCCCTAGATCCCGAGGTCTACATAACCAAAGTTGTGCCCTCGCGCACATCGCTTTTCAAAAGCGCCCTCATGCCGGCAAAGTAAGCAGATGACGTCTTAAGATCTCTATGGAACCTCTAATCACTTTATTTTGCAGACTCACCTTTGTCACGTCCATAGCTCAGCACGAATATGTGGCCATCTTTAAGCATGGCGATGATCTGCGCCAGGATCAGCTCATATTGCAAATGATTACGTTGATGGATAAGCTGCTGCGTCGCGAGAATCTTGATCTGAAGCTGACACCGTATAAGGTATTGGCAACCAGCTCTAAGCACGGTTTCCTGCAGTACATCGACTCCTGCACCGTAGCAGAGGTGCTGGCCCGTGAGGGTAGCATACTGAACTTCTTCAGGCGCCACAATCCCTGCGAGGGCGGCCCCTACGGCATTTCCTCAGAGGTCATGGATACATATATCAAAAGCTGTGCTGGTTATTGTGTCATCACGTATTTGCTGGGTAAGCTGAAATATCTAACGAAATTAGTTTCCTATCTTATAATGTTGGTTTCCTTTCGTAAAGGTGTTGGCGATCGGCATTTGGACAATCTGCTGCTGACAAGCAATGGCAAACTGTTCCACATTGATTTTGGTTATATACTGGGCCGTGATCCAAAGCCCATGCCGCCTCCTATGAAGCTGAGCAAGGAAATGGTCGAGGCAATGGGTGGCGTTAGTTCCGATCATCATCATGAGTTCCGTAAGCAATGCTATACGGCGTATCTGCATTTACGGCGGCATGCAAACGTCATGCTCAATCTGTTCTCACTGATGGTGGATGCAACAGTGCCGGATATCGCCCTGGAGCCGGACAAGGCTGTCAAAAAGGTTGAGGAAAATCTACAATTGGGCTTAACCGACGAGGAGGCCGTTCAGCACTTGCAAAGCCTGCTGGACATATCCATAACAGCTGTGATGCCAGCTCTGGTCGAGCAGATCCATCGATTCACCCAATACTGGCGGAAATAGATATAGAACCCCGCTCACCTATATTTTAACCTATTCATAATTCTATCTATGTTTTAGCCCAATTATAGTAGGCCAATCCAGAACCTACATTATAGTGTATCATATATATTCATATAATAAGTGTCTATCAATGTATTGAAAGACTTTTGTTTGGATGAAATGACGAAACGTTCAAAGAAACCCATATGGTTGCTTTTTAAAGTGTTGGAGCTGCTGATAATCTGCATTAACTGCTATGTCCACGTGAAATGCTTTCATTCTGATGGGATTCCGCATATCTTCATACTATGCTCCACATATGGCGGCGGTTTAATTATTGGCTTTGTTAACTTAATTGGAACTTTGTTTACCAACCATCTACCTGTTAAATTGGAGGCTCTCATCAGCGGATTAATGGGTTTCATGCTTCTGATCACTGTCTACGCGAACATGTTTTTTGGCGGAGCATGACAAGCTCTTGTCATTCCTTAAGGATCGCGAGGAGAACACATATGGCTTCTTAAATTGTTGTCAGAACAATGGGATTCTATCTCTCTGTGGTGTTGGCATCCATTTCCTGCATTGCACCTTTGCCTTGGACATATTGCTGACCCATTCGCCATCAATGATTGCGACCCTTCCTGATGGATCAAAGATTGCCCTGCAGTCGCAACGCAGCAAACGGCCACTCAAATTGTATTTCATAAGCAAGAGTGTGGAGTCGTATCTAATGAAGTTTCGCTGGTTCCAATTAATTTCCACCAACGTTTTGAGCAACGATCTAAAGCTTTCCATATATACATATGAAACTCGCAGCATACAGAGCGTAATCATTTGAATTGCAGTTTTGAATTTAACCCAATCGATAGAAAATAAAAATCAGCTGTTTTGCATAACATCCCTGTCTTATTGCGCGCTCAAATTTACAGCTGTTTTAAAACCACTGCGGCTCGTTGTTATTGTATTTTTGTAGTTTAGTTTTGGTGTGTGCAAAACATTTAGCGTTTGAATAATCTGCAGTGTGTGGTGCTCTAGAAACTTCAATTACAACAACGACTACATCAAGACTAATGGCGAGCGGTACGGTAAGTGTGGACAGTTTGTTTTGTTCGAATGCATTTTCCGAGAAATTTCTGTCTGCAAAGTTTTCTGATTTTCATAGTTCAATTTCTATGCGTGGTAGTTCGTATGCCAACTTTTTGTATCATGTGCGTGTGTGCAATTGTGCTTGTGTACTGCTTGTGCTTAGTTAGTGGCAGGTACTCAAATCAAAAGTTTTTGCTAAAAGTTAGCCGGGGCTACTAAAGTTTCAGTCCGCACAGCTGCAGATACCGCAAAATTTCTGCTTGCCCCCACATCGTAGCTGACGTCCAACTCCTGCCAAACTAAGTTAGACATTGCAAGTTTACTGTGCCCGCTCTTATTGCGGAACCCGTCGAGCGCTCTCGCCTCTCTCACTCTCTTTCTCTCTCTGAGTATCCCACTCTCTTAGCGCCAAAGAGCGTCAAGTACAATTGCATTGCATTGGGGACCATGAGTCAGCCGCAACGTAACTTACTACTGTGCATTTTGTTATTGCTGCGCTTGGTATGCAAGCATATCGCACGGCTCCCCCGCTATCTAAATACTGGCAGCCGGCTGTGCCTGCAGGCAACCTCTCTCGCTCTTGCGCTCCTTCTTTAAGCAGCACGTGTTCATTTTCGTGCAAAAATTTGTAGTCTGAGTGTATGTGAATTTTGGTTTTATGTTAATGTGTGTGTGTGTGTGTGTATTGTGTCTGGAAAGCGTGTGCATTTGAATGATATATACATATGTACATACATATATATGTTAGTGTGTATGTTTGTTATTTAATGACAACAATTTATAGCTACATGCAGTTTGTAGATGGTTTATGAGAGAGCAATTCACACTATTTGATTTTGCTGGTAATTGATAAGAATATTCGTTGCGAGTCACAGTCTGAGATACGCAATTGAGCTGTTAAAAGTTAAACAATGTCCTTTTGTTGTGACGTCAGCAATGTGTGCGATTGTAGGAGTTGCCACTTGGCTTCAATTAAAAGGCTAATAAGTTTCGATAACACATGATGCAATCAGTTTCATAGTTATATGGAAACCGATTCCACTCATTTATGCAATTGTAATTCAAAACTTAACTTGTGACTTCCTATTTACTTCATTTACTATGTGTATACATATATTTATGCATATGTATGTATATAATACGAACTGGCCATGCAACACCATTTAGTTTTGTACTTACTACTCGCGAAATGATTCGTTTCAAAATATGACGTTGTAAGCCAAACACCCAAACGAAGGTTCCCAGACGACAGCCAATCCAAAGTTAACGCTAAGTGAATATGTATGTGTGTACGTGCTGTTGATGCAGCCCAATAGATCGAGGGGGTAATCAGTTTACGCTGACGTCGTTCTGTGCTTCTTGCATGCCCATTCTCGGAGTCATACATACACACACACACACACACACACACATGCTCATATAATCACACTCATATAGTCATACTCATGTTCAAATGCAGTGCAACCTGTGTAGCTACAAGCGAGTAACTCTACTTACATATGTTTGTTTGTTTGTCTGTATTTATGTCAGTAGAATGCTTTACGCTGCTTTTTTTGTTTTATTGCATTAAACGATACTAACACGGGTGCTACTATTTCAGTTGCTTACTAAATAGTTAGTGCCAGATCGGGCTGACTAAGCGAACGATCCAACGAACGACTGTCGCGCCATATTAACCATACTGTGTCAGCCAAGTCCCGCTCACACACACACACACACACACACACTCACATACACATGCGATGTTTTGCATATGCTCCAATGCGAGCCCCCAAACCGCTAGACGCTCCATTTGCTAATAATACCCTGCAGTTCGTTGCTAAGTGGGCTATGATGTTTAAATAATATATAAATACATTTTGTTTGCATAATTCTGCAACACTGCGCAATTAATTAATTAACTAAAAATGTTTAGAACTGAGACAAATCTAATTGTTATCAATTCTTATTTTATTTGTGTTATTTATATTGTTAAATTGAATGAAGTATAAGTAAGGCTGTAGCCTTAAGCCTGCACATTGCATATTAATATGCTTGACTCTGCTACAGGGTAGCTTGCCGTTGAGCTGTAACTTAATTGGAGCGCTTCCATTTGTTAGTATGCTTCGCGAGTCTCTCTCAAAGTGTGTGTGTGTGTGTGTGGCGCTGGCGTCCACAACGTGATAAAAACTTTAAACATTGAATTGTGATACTTCGTCACTTGGTTGTAAATTGAAATAAGACCCACATGCCGCCTTCGCCTTTAGCGTCTCCCCTCGTCCCGCTGCCGCTGCATCCCGGGTCGAACACGGCTCCGGCCCCATCTCCGTCTCCGTCTGTGTCTCCTCCTTCGCCATCGTCTCCGGCTGCAGTGCCGCAACAGTTAAGCGCGAAATGAGAACTAAATAAAGCACAAAACAAACGAAAGCAAAGCGACAAAATAAAAACAACAAAAATTCTATTGCAATTGTCAGCAAATTTTCATCAAATGCAAAAAAAAAAAAAACAAAACAAAACAAAAAAAATAAGGAAAATAAAATCAAAAAAGAATAAGAAAAAGAAAAGAGCGTTACAATAAATATAAATACGAAGAGAGTAGAGAGCTGCCGAGTTTGTTTATGCACTTTGTTTAGTCAAGTTTTCGGTTGCCTTTTGATTTGAGATATGTAAGTGAATATTTATATTATTATTTATGTATGCGAAATGCTCATTTGCCCGATGATTCCGATTTCGGGGCTTCGCTCTCTCTTTAGCACTCGGTATCAGAATCTCTGGCTCGGTCTCGGTCTCTGTCAACGCCACCACCATCAGCACCACCACCACCGCCAGCACCGCCACCGTCTCCGTCCACGTTCACGTCTCCGTCTCGCTAACGGGCTCGGAGTCGGGGCCAATTCAGTTACAGTCAGTGCAGTTTCGGCCGCCTCTGGTTAGGTTGTCCTAGCGCGCAAATTTTCATTTAGTCACCGCAACTAAATACTTAGTCTTACTCAGCGTTTCTCGCACGTGTTTGTTTATTTTTTTATTATTGCTCTATTTGAACGCGTTCTGTGCTTGGGTTTTCTTTCGATGTCGTTCCTTTCCGTTCCGTTCTTATCTATGACGTGTAGAGCTCTTGGAAATATCAACTTCCCGCATAAGTGCAACTATCTGTGGCAACACTGAGCTACATGTAATATAACTAGAACAATTGCATTTAACAATAATATAAAACGAATGCAAATTTATTAAGCGGAACAAAGTCACTCGACGTTGGGATTTCATGGTAAGTATTCCAAAAGAGAAGTAAACAAAATACTCATCACAATTATGTTTTATCTAATATTAATATTCGCTTCATCTGTTGGGAAATGATATGTAATAATTAAGAATGTATATATATATATTTAATTATATATGAACCAAATAAACATAACATTTATCTGAAGATATATTCTCTTTAGAGATCTCTCTCTATATATTTGGAGCTCTCAAAAGTATGCTATGTATGATATTGACATTTTAATCGAAGTCCTGCTAATTGTTTTATAATTATTTGTATTAATTTTGCATTTTCATTTATAGTTATTGTTAATTTATTTAATAATTTAGAAAGTCCAGACAGACATAAGGAGAAATAAGACCCTGTATCCTTTGGGTACCGGGTCTAAACATGTGCAGCACTAAGAACTATCTAGCCATATTATAGTAATAATATAAACAATAGAACATCAATGTATTTCAAACAGAATTTCATAAGTTATGCTTAAGTTGCTTTCAAAATTGAACTTATCTTGCAAATCAAAAGCTGAAATGGATTTATAATGGCAATAATACCGTTAAGTTAGCGTCAAGTTTTATGAGTCTTGAGTCACACGTTAGCAGTTGTAGTTGTTGTCGTCACTGTTGTTGTTGCTGTTGTACTCGTATTTGTCTCATTATCTGATAAAGCAAAGTTGTCACACGGAGCTCGTCGCGGGGGTTTGTTGACCCCCGTCGCGAATGGCGTTGATAAAGATTTTTGCAAGACGCTTTCGAAGCGGCAACAACTTACGCGAAGATCATGTCAATATAACAAGATTTTATGGCCACACTACACACCAACAACAACACCAACAACAACAACAGCAACCCATGCATAAGGAAAGGGGCTTACCTCATATGTAAAACGCACACTTATCCAAATAAAAATGGTAGCACAACTTAAACTATGCCGAATAATGCTTAAAAGCCGCCTCGTCAAAGACGTCTTGGCCTGTTCTCGGCTATTGCCAGGTTTTTTTTTTTTTTTTGCTGGCCTTCAAGGCCAACGTAACCATCAGGTTAATTAACCCGCCATTGTTAATCCTCTAGCCAGCATATCAGCTAATATCCAACTATACAACTGGTTCGCTATTGTCACAATCGTTTTTGGCCCATAATGAATTCAATTATTGTCACTTGAGTGCGTTAAGTATGCGCAACGTTGTGGCCGCTTTAGTTCTGTATATGTGTGTGTGTGTGCGTAGTACCTACAAGTCTAAGTTACCCAGCTAAACAGCTAAAGAATTGACATGCTTTTGTAATGTTTTTTACTAGCTGTTACTGCCATTTCAGCTGGCAAACTGCTGAAAATTCATGGAACTTTAAATCCAAGTCTTATTTGTCTTTGTTGTTTAATGTATTTGCTTATTTAATTTTAATTGCATAATTATAAACAAAGTCTAATTAACATTTAATCATGCATTTAGCTAATCGCATACTTTTTAGTACTGCTGGGTTGTCATTTTGACTTTGGTATCTGCGAGATACATTTTGTTGTATGCCTCTACGTGCCCGGCTATAGGCAAATGTTATGTACGTCAATTGAAATTAAAATGTATGTAGCTCTCCCCGAAACTTGTTTTTGTGATATATATATATATAAAAACCTATATATATATATGTATTTTTGGAGCAGTCACTGCTTTGAGTTTCGCCTAATATACGATTTATATTGAGTTTTATATACACATATGTATTTGCGCCTTCGTCTTTGACTACGTGATTATATAGCCATTAAATAGAAATAAATAAATTTAAATAAAAAAACGTTATCGCCAAATTCACACACACACACACACACACGCATACACAACCCATTCACATAATCCGCATTTATCGTAACAACTTTTGAGTTTTATACGCGCAATTTCAATTTAAATTCGAATTCTCAATTCTAATTTATTAATTTAATTTAAGATAAGTAAATGCGACTTTGTTTTTATTCGACTTTCAGTTCAGTTCAGTTCGGTTTGCTTTTGCTTTGCTCCGCCTTAAGCTATAGACGTCGACTTTTTTTTATTATTTATTTCTGCTTCTTCTTATTTGTTTAAATGGCAACAACAACAATAATAAGAACAACAGCAACAACAACAATTGAAATCGTTTTTCTCGTTTGCTCGCATCGCGTTGCTTCTTTTGCCAGCTTTGTTCTGGGTGTTTGTGTGTGTGTGTGCGAGTGTGTGTGTGTGATATTTGTAGCTATGCATATGTGTGTGTGCGTGCTCTTATAAACATGTTTTCGCATTAATAATACATTTTTATTCGCTAATTTAAACGTTGTTTACTTTAGAAACCAGTTAGCACATACGTTATACGATATATGTATGTACACACACACATACACACACACTGGCATAGTCTTTGGCTCCACCCAAGTCTCTGATAATTTGCTTAGTTTTTTTCTTGTTGTTGTTGGTCTTTTGTTATTTTTTTTTTCATACATTTGTTAAACAAAAACCATTTTGATTCGCGCTTTTTAACTTGAGACAATTCTAACACCCGTTTGAGCCCCTCTTCACTCTCTCGCCCCTCTGCTAACCAACCCCTGCAGTGTTACAATTCCCTTTTTGCACACAGCTTAATCAGGGGCGACGTTACAATTTGGGCATGGCTGCAGGGCTGAGGAGGAGTTCACACGCCCATTACTCCATCTACAAATCGACCCTTTAGAGCTATTGTTTCTTGTCAGCACCATAAATAAATGTTTCCTCATCCCCTCCACGACAACACTTACCCTAAAACTCCAGCTAATGATACTACACACATTTACATAAAGTTGTAACCAAAATTGTGAGCTACTAAGAGCCATAGAATTGTGGTTACAAGCAGCATTAACTTAGAATCTGTTCGAATTTATTCTATAACAATTCTATAACCTTTATAATTATATATTCTCTATCTTAGCCATCTGTCGCTTTCTGTCAGAGATCGAAACACGTAAAAAGACTTTATTGAAAGGATCTTCGTTAACAATTCTCAATTGGCCTAAACTAACTAGCTAAACAGCTGCTTTATTAAGATTTATGTTGTATGAGTTCCCTTTTCGCTTGCAATGTGTAGCAAGTTTATCCAACAAAAAAAAAAAAAAAATATATCATCAAAATATGAATATGTATCATATTCATTGATTGCTTTAAGCTTGGACAGTGTTTTTCTTTTTTTAATTCTTTTTTTGGGTTTGTGCTTTTTGAGTGCTGAAATTGAACACGCTGGCCCAGATGGGGTAAAGTGAGGCAAGGCAAGGCAAGGCAAGGCAAAAAGTATTAATACGCGCATAAAAATGGAGCACATTGAAGGGCCATTGAAATGTGACAATTTGTTGCTGCCTCAAGTGCTGCTTGAAAGACTTTGAGCGGTTTTTTTTTTTTTTTTTTTTTTTTTTTGTTGAGCACATTACACCAATCAATCCGATCCGATCTGCAGGCAGCAGCTGCCCTTTCGTCAAATAAACAAAAGCCATTAGCAAATGTATCTGAAAGATGCTCAACGATGGCGACACTTGAAGCGCATGTAATCAAATCATAATTTTCTATATCTGTATATATTTATATACATATGTATGTACGTATGCATGTATATGTATTTTCTGTATGCTATTCTATTAATTTCCATTAGAGTTATCTAAACACAATGCGACGCCTCAATTTGGTTCAAGTATCTTTTGCGGTTGGTTGCATCAACTGTACTTTGTGCCCTCAACGCTGTGAATTTGTTGAACAGACAAAAAGTCGCTCGCACACAGTAAAACAGACACACACATACACACACACACAGTTACTGATAAATAGAATCAGTTCAACTCCTTTTCATAGTGATTTCATCAAGCAAACTATATTATAAGGCCTTAGAGATGTACTCGTGATATAATTTATTTTATTTGCTTATTGTGAACTTTTAATAACTCAACACAAGATAATAATCATTTAAGATGATGTTAATGCAAATCATTGAACTAGTTCATAAGAACTGCACACCATTGTATATAAATTGATCTAACTCTTATACAGATATATCGTGATCTTTCACGGCAACACGGCGCCGTATCACAGACACATCTCTAGTAACAAGTATTTGCATCCCTTTTGCGCTGCTTTCGGTGAGCTGTAAATTTATTTGTGAAATGCCAACAACTGTCGTCATTGTTGTTTTTGTTGTTGTTGTTGGCATTGTTGTTGCTGTTGCTCTTCTTGTCTTGTTGTTGTAATAATCCGAACTGAAAAAGTAGACGCATATTTTAAGAAATCATTTCTTGATTACGACGTTTGAAAACAATTTGTCTTTGCTCTCTCGCTTCACTTCTTCAATTCTCTTGCCGCACTCCAATGGCACTTAATATGTAAATGAATATATACATACCTACACACATACATACATACGTATTACATTAGTCAATGGGCTTGTGTGTGTCTGTGTACGTTTATGTATATAGAGCCTCAAAGTTGCCTGACTTGTTGAGCAGTTACTTTTTCCATTATTCTTGCGCCCATTTTGATTTCAGTTGTTGTTCTCATGCTTAATATTGCTGCTGCTGTAGCTGTTGTTGTTGCTGTTGCTGTTTTTGGTGCTTTTCTATTGGCTTTTATAAATTCAAGTTGAAATTTCTGTCGTCACAAATGAATTTTGTTGAACTTGAGTGAGACCAATGAATGGTCTGCCCAAAAAGTTTAATGAATCTCTCTCCCTCTCTCTCTCTCTGTCTCGCTTTGACCCTCTATCACTTAGCATTGACAGTGCAAACGGCAATTGCACAAGTAAAAGCTCTGGTTGAGTTTTTAACGTTTCTTAGGCATGGCAAAGCAATGCATGAATGAATGAATGGCAAGGACACGCAGTCAAAACAACGACACCGACACATGCCACATGTGCCGCAACACCAGACGACCGACACCTGTTGAAGGGCACACACGCAACGCACATTCACTCACACACGCACACAACGACACGCGCCGTCGCTTGCAAAAGGACAACAGCCGCTGTCGACGCAAACAGCGACAGTGACAGCGGCAGCGACTGCGAACAGAAGCAGAGGCAAAGAGCAAGGCCAAAAAAACACATGCTGGGAGCGAGACTGTGGGTTGCCGTCAAGGTGAGAAGGTGAGAAGAGAGAGAGAGAGCAGAGTTCGGCAGGCAGCAGCCTGAGTGAGGACAGTCTGTTTGTTGTTGCTATTCTTCATGTTGCTCTCTTGCTGTTCATTTTGTTTTGGCATTCGGTTTTCTCTGTGTGTACACATACACACACACACACACACACACAGACTCACGTTACACATTTGGCAACATGTGCATAGCTCGGTCGGCTCGTCAGCACAGGACAGCACTGCTGTCATAGGTCAGGACAATGAACAACAACAACAAGGCGAAGAAGAATAAGGAGAACTGCGAGAAAGGAAGCAAAATGCCACTAAATATGCAACATAATGGAAGAGACTTGGGAAAAGGGGACGGGGGGTATGGCTGAGGTGCTGTGGCATGTCACAACAACATTGCCCTACTGACGATGCGGCTGACGATGATTATGATAAGAGCAACAGAGCAAAATAACAACAAAAACAACGTTCGCTTCAACAGTTGGCAATGCCGGCTGCGGCAACATTGTGTGACACATGTTGAGCGAGGCAACAAACACAAAACGAAGCGAGTTCCATGTTGACGAGCAGAGCACTTAATAAACAGATATGTTTGTAGTTTTATCAATATTTAATAAACTAAATTAGTAAATAAATATGTAAAGCGTAAATCTATAATGCTGATCAAGTTGAGCTGCAAATATGTTTATATAACTATAAGTAACTTGATTTATATGTAAATATGTATTGAACTATTTTAATTAAATCTGCCATAGGAGCTCTCATTTCTTAGCATATATTTGAACCCATAAATAAAGAGATACATTCCTATTATTATACTATGCGATAATGTGAAACTGTCGCTCTTTTCTTTAGACTTCCGCCAGAGGCAATTTCCATAGAGATACACAGATAAACATATCGAATAACAATGCAATCAAAATGTCGATACCAAATCCCAACAACGCCATAAATCCAGGAACGGCAAATCGTATAAAAATCTTGAGGCCATCGCAAACACGCAAAATAATGTTCACTAAAAGCAAACTCTCTGACTACCTGAAATTTCAGCTGGTACAACGCATCGTATATAATTTTTGCGTCTTGTGCAAACAATGGCTAAGAACACGTTATCCTTTATTTCTTCTCATTTCATTTTATGTTGCTTAATGGTTTCCTCATTTCAGAAAAGGGGCGCATATAATAACAGCGTCTAATGCCAATACCAAACAGGGCCGACGACGAAGTTGGTTTCCCATTCTGGCGGTAAATAAATGAAGAAAAACTAAATTCCTTTGTATCTGTAACTAGAACTGCAGATGTGTCTGTGTGTGTGTGCGTTTATCTATGTTTAGAAGCTGGTTTTTGTTTTTGATTTTCCTCTTCTTTTTTTTTTTTTTTTTTGGCAAATGCTTAGCACAGACTGTTTTCCATCTTGTGCAGCTGCATTTCCCCCGCCCAAAGATGCAAAACTCTATGAATTCATCTTTTGTCTGTCTGTTCTCCAGTGGATTACTTTAGTTTCAGCTACAGATTTTCTGTCACGCTAACAGATCGAATTTCACTAGAGAATTGCCAAAATAAAGAGAAAGAGAATCTATATATATATATATATGTATATATATATATATATGTATGTATGTATATAAAAGAGAAATGAGATAAACAGGTGCTGAACCTGAGATTGTACGAATTTGAATCTGGGAGCCACCCTGAATGTCAGAGAGTGCTCAAAAGTTTGACAACTAATAATGCAGCCCCCACCCTCCTCCCCCTGGGAAGTGTTTAAGTTTCAAGTGCGGCGCGTTAACGAGGGCAGTTTATGAGGTATGTATGTATATACATATATACATATACTAAAAGATACTTGATGTATTCTTTACCATGTATTTGTGGCGAAACCCTCGTGATTTTAAGCAAATTAAAACGTCTCTTCAACTTAAACGGAATTCACTTTCCGACTGCACAAGTTTTTGCATTCATTGTTTATCGAACGTCCGAGGGGTAGAAAAGCGAGTGTTTGTTGTAGTATGTATTGGGTTCAGTTGAAGGGTTGGAGTTATGAAAGGCGTCATAGAATATGTCAAGTTAAATATGTGCGCTATCCGTATCTAGATTAACGGCAACTGTACACATATTTGAAATTCAAATCGCAACTGTTGAAAGCAACGTCGCGTATTTAAATATCCCCCTTTGTGGCATTCGGACGACGCGATGCGTTGTGTCGCGTTGCGTCGCTGATTGAGCGATTTCAAAATCGCACAGTCGCTCTAAAGTTAGGCAAATGTATTTACATTTTAGAAAAACGCTCAAAAGATACTTTTAGTGGCATAGTATACATATATAGGGTGGCAGGGTGTGGATGTGGAAGTCGAGGCCGGGTCTGTAGATGTTTACCCTGAGATATGGAATACGTAACGATGCGGACCAGCAAAAAAAGGGGGAACTTTTGGCTGGCTCTGAGGGATATCCAAAGCAATAATCATAATACATATACAGCTACAGATACATTTACAGCTACAGCTTAGAGATACTTTTCAACTGTATGTATGTACGTATATATTTCGATGCCTTCAACAATGAGACAGCAGCGGCAAAAATAATATTAATGAGCAAGTTTTTGATTACGCAGCCATTAGCTGAACTCTCAGTTTGAATTTGAATTCAACATTTTTGGGTGAAAAACGTTCGCACAACATGCGAGGGTAGGGACAGGAGTTTGTTGGGCGCCGGGGCCAAGGGGCAGAGCCCTTTTGTGCCTGTGCGTATTGTTTTATAGATGCGATTCGCTTTTATTGTCTACAGTTTGATTCTTTTGCGCATTTTGTGGCAATATGGCAATGTGGCAGCATCAGCAGTCGCATTTCCACTCGCATTCGCTGCTTTTCACTACGTTTTCCATTTCCGTTCCCCGTCCCTTTTGACATTCAACTTCGCTCTCAACTTTCTGGCCATAGTATGACGACTTATCAATAGGTTAACTGATGCTTAGTATTCTCTACTAAAACGCACCCTCGACCTGTTCCTACTGGGGTAGTACAACAACTCAGGGGTTGTTCCCTGCTTCAAGTATCCATTAATATCTAACATCGCATTAAAGCGCGAATCAAGCGAAATGTGGGCGTGGCAAATGTAAATTATCATATTGCCAGATTAAGTTGTTATGCACGAATTCACATGCTGTGGATAAAAGCGAAAAAATTGCGATTTCAATAGATAGAATTACTAGAAATTTAGAATATTAGAATAATAATAACATTTGGTCCAATTCGCTTTGATCAATAGCCAC
The DNA here is from genome assembly GCA_018901825.1 of Drosophila funebris. NCBI lineage: Eukaryota > Metazoa > Arthropoda > Insecta > Diptera > Drosophilidae > Drosophila > Drosophila funebris. The sequence continues at coordinate 927,003 of JAEIFK010000682.1, forward strand.
AGATGGTTCCGTTAACTTGATGATTAGTCAGCTCCATACAATTAATATGAATTTCTTTTGTCGTTTATCTTGTCTGAACTAAATTCATAGAAATCTGCTGACGTTATACAAATACTTGGCTCATTTCAATTGTTGTCGACATGTGTAGATGATGTCATGTTTAAGATACTTTATAGATCCTTCGATTTATATATTATTATTGTATATTTGAACATTTAGTTTAATTTTTTTAATGCATCTTCGTATTGAGTGTAGGTTATTAAGAGACTTTATAGATCCTTAGTTTTCTATTATATTTTTTCAGTTGAAAGTATCTTTGTATTAAGCGAAGATACTTAAGTGATCCTTAGTTTACATTTCTATAATTCAGTTTATATTATATCTTCTTATTCTATATGTATCTATTTAGTTATATCTGTTATTTTGTTGCTTTTTCTTCACACACTTTTGAGTTTGCGGGATTTCTAAACTGTACCTACGATTAGTTGACAATAAAGGCTTCCCACCCTTCGAAATATTTCATATATGACTTTCAATGCTATTCTATTCTCCACTATGATAATTAATTTTCCAGCTTCGATATCAGTTTATCTGTAAAAACTCATTCTGTGTAAGCTGCACCCCTAAAAAGAGCAATAAGCGAACAATGAAAGATTTTTAAATGGAATTTCGTATTTAATCCTCACTATGTCGTACCTTTTACACACACACACACATTCACACACACACACACACACACTGAGCATAGTAAAAGATATATGCATGCTCTTAACTAACCCAGCCTTAGAACTGGAACTGCTGTTGTTGTAATTCATCACCTACAAATCAATCATTTTGACGAACCTAGTCGTTGGGCACTAAAAAGATTGAGAAGAAAACAAAGAATAAAATGTATAAAGAAAGAGAGAGAGAGAGAGAGAGAGTGTGAGAGAAGCATGCGTATAAAATGTAAAAAGCAATGCACACACAATACATCAACGCTATCAAAGAACAGCGTACGGCACTGAGGCCCTGACATGTCTTGGCATATATACGAGTTTACTCTTAGCCGCAATGCTGACCTTTTAACACAAGACCAAGACCAAAAAAAAAAAAAAAAAAAAAGAAAGAAATATGTATAAAAAGAAGTAAAGAACTGAGATCCGAGATGGAAGCCTGTCTGAACTAATTGTCCGCCTGTCTTGGGGTTTCGTCTCGTTGCTCGTCAGTCGTTTGCGCATGCGCATGAAAAATGTTTTCATTTCATAGATAGACCTACCTATAGATTGATATTTGTATACCTTGATGTGTGTGTGCGTGTGTGTGTGTGTGTGCCTTGCATTGGCACTTAATTTGTTGTTCTTGTCCATGGCGTTGGTGTGAGATTACGCATTTTCCATACAGCCGGACACAGCACTAAGCTGTTTTATACTCCTTAAAAAGATATCACATGGGGTATGTTAAGACAACACTTTGTTATAATACGAACAGATCTTTTAGATAAATCTATATCTTTTTAGCAAACCGCTTGTCTTGGCTACTTGCTTATCAGCTGTGTAGAGGGCATTGCGTTAGTCTATCAGTCACAATCTTATTTGTTTGTCTGTCTGTCTCACTCTCTCTCGCTCTCTGTTGCTTACGAACGCGCCTGGTGATCCTTTAGAATTTGGTGAGCTGCCTTCTCTTCTCTTCTCTTGTCTGCTGTTGTCTTGTCTTGTCTTGGCTTAGTTTACAATACTCTTTTGATTAGGCAGCGCAATGTCGATGGTGGTGGCCCGAAACACTAGAGAGACTTGGACTTGAACTTGGGTACGTGATTGGTATTATTCATCATTTGTCCTGCGGACTATCTGCACAGCACTGGCTTATCAGCATTTGTTTAGGCACTTCTCTATGCGACTCGTACCTTTGCTGTGATGTTTAATTTAAATTTTAAGTATGTATGTCTTGCAGGTAGTCTGCTGGGATCGATAGGAGGAGGGAGGGACGAGTTTGCTTATCTAAAACAGGTAGAATCTATTTTAATGGGAATTCATTTATTTAGTTGTTTTGACGTGCAACTGCAACTGCAACTGCAGGAAGTGGCAGGCACATGAAGCAATACGTGCTCAGTCTGTCAGTCTCAGTCAATTTTATAATTTTATAATTGAATTTATGACCAGATTTCTACGGCTGCATAGAAATTATGAATAGCTTTTGCAACTGCAGAATATATTTGCAGGACTTCCAAACAGCCCCAAATAGCAATAATGGAAATGAAACCGAACGAAACGAAAAGCAGCCAACAAATTTTTTAGGGCCAACACCAAAAAAAAACTTACAGCGTAGACAGCATTGGGAATGTGGTGGTGGGGGGGGGCGCAGGAGCGAGCAACAGCAAGTGTAAGAGTAAGAGTAAGAGCTATAGCTAAGGCGAATGCGAATGCCATTCAAGACTGCCCCTACCCCTCCTCCTCCTTCTCTTCCTACTCCTCCTCCTCCCCACATCTGCCATCCCATTCCCACTCATTTGAACTTTAGTTGAACACAGCAAGACAAACTCCATCGCATTCATCCATATACCAATTGTCGGTCCCTGCTCGGGCGCACAGCTGTTCAAGAGAAAATAGTCATTGTAATAAGAAAATTTTGATTTCATTTTTAGTATTTGTATAAAATTTAATAACGCCGCACAAGATGGCTGACTGACTGCGTTCTTCTTGTTCCTGTTGTTGTTGTTGTTGTTGTTTTTGCTGCTGCCAAAGTTGAGCAGCAGCAGCAGCGACGCGTCGCTAACGCTAGCATCTCGGTCGCTGTCGCCGTCGCCGTCGCCGTCACTGTCGCTGCCATTGCCAAAGCGCTTGCCGAGGGGTGCAAGCGGGCAACTAAAACGCTTAAAACACACAATCTCGTTTGGGTTCGGTCGGGATTTCGGGGTTACGCTTAAACTCTAAGTACATTTTAACTTAACTGCCTTTTTTTTGTGTGTGTGCTAGTTGCGACGACGACGTTGTCGACGGAAGGCATCGGCAGCGGCAGCGGCACTGCCGACAGTGGCTGCGACAGCGGCAGCATGGCGAATTGTAAGGCAAGAAGGCAAGCCAAAAGGATGATGATGAGGACGATGATTGAGGGCCGAGTATGAGCTTGAGAATGAGTTTGAAAAGTGGGAGTGGGGGAGAGCATTTGTGGAAAGGGTGGCTATGACTGCTGCTACTCTTGCTGGTGGTAGTTTGAGATTTCTAACTGTGTGCGCAGCACAATTATAAATTTTTGGAATTGTTGTAATTTAGTTTTGTTTGTTTGCCTGTTTGTTATGCTAGAATGTAGTAGTACTTATGTTTGTCTGTATGTGTATGTGTGTGTGTGTGTGTGTATGTGTATGTGTTATGTACAAGTGAGCGCCGTCTGGTGGCTGTTGGGCAAAAGTTGCCTTGGCTGCGGCTGCTGATTATTACGATAAAGCATAATGATTACATTTTTAGTAGCTCTCGTTATGCGTATGCCAGCCCAAGCGAGAGCGAGAGAGTAAGTGTGAGTGTAAATGAAGGAGTGAGAGAACATCAGTTGTAATTGTTGTTGAGCTCAAAGCAGTTGAACTTTTTCCTGTCGTTGTCGTTGTTATTGGGTTGGGCTAAGGAGGGTTGCTGCCTCTGCCGCTGCCGCTGCCGCCGCCGCTGTTGCTGCTACGGCTGCGTTTACATTCACATTCACAGGGTGTTTGGGAGGGGAGTTAACGGCATTGGCTTGCACTTGATTAATTGCGATTTATGCGCTGCGCTGAGGCTTAAATGCGATATATGTTAGACTTTTGTGTAATTATGGATTGCTGTAGCAATAATGGCTCTACTCGGTTCATGAGGGTTACTCAACGCTTCAGAATTGAAATGTGAGTAAAAAAGGACATTTTGTAGCAGCGATTATGTTTTAGGATACAGTATAAGGAAACAATGTGCTTACGTTACTCAAGGGGTGTCAACGAGTTCCACACCGCAGCCAAAGCCCGCACTTTAAAACGCTCAAACTTATGCTATGTACGTACGTACTTACCATATATTCATGTGCACCATGGGCAGCTGTGATTTTCAAAATCTATTCCCACAAGTAAATAATGTAAAACGAGATCAGCACAAAATTCTGAACGTTTCAAGAGCAACAGAGCAAACGTCATTGCCGTGCCATAAATGCAAAAATTGTTTGCATATTTCTCTTGTGAATGCTGTTTGATAGTGTGGGCGGGGGAGCAACGGGAGACAGCTTTGCTGTTGGTGCAACGCTTGCTACATACATGCAAACGTACAAATGTATGTTTTTGCCTTTTTGTTTTGCTTGGCTCATTTGGCAAGCAGTACAAGCGTTCACCCACACACTCATAAGCCCCGTAACTTAGCGCCTGAAAGAGCACAATCTTCATACATACATAAAAAGAGAGAGAGGGAGCGAGAGAGAAAGAGAGACAATTGTTGGCTTCGGCCCAAGCGACGGCAGTACAAAAAGTACGTTCAAAGTGTCCAAGCCAAACAATTGCCGCTATTGTCATTACTTTTGGCCCATATTCAGACGGCAAAAAGAGCTCGCAACAGCAAAGAGTACCTTTGCATTTGCAAAATCGCTCTCTTTGTGGCTTCTCTGTGCATATTCGGCGTGTGTTCCCTTTAGAGATGAGCTCCCTTACACGCACACGATACCTTTCGATATTTCTTCTTACAGACGGTTGTTGTTGTGCATGCAATTGCAAAGATTATTGTCTGCGATTCTTGCTTGTGCGACATCGTGCTGCAAATACGATCCAGTAGCTGATCTCTTGTTGCAGCTTTACTAATAACTATGTACTAAGAAATACACCAACACTCTCATAAGGTAAAAAGTACGATACACGCTCTCAGCTCTAGTTCCATACTCCGTTTCCTTTGCTGCCGCTATCGCTGCTGCTGCTACATCTGTTTGTTGTTGTTCCAGAGAACGAGAACTTCGGGTATAGCACGTCGCGTCGTCGGCTTTTGTTCGTGCTCTTTGCTTCGTTTCGTCGTTGTTGTCGGTCGCCGTCTTCGGCAAACGCTTGTGTGTGACTGTGACTGTGTTTGTGTTCGTTTGTAATTGATTTTATTAGTTTTTGGTTTTTGTTGTGTGTTTGCTGCTGTCGACGCCAGCGTTGACGCGACGTTGCCGTTGCCGTCGCAGTCGCAGCTGGCAGCGTTGATGAATTTTAAAAAATTTTGAATTGCCCGCCCTTTAGTCATTGACTAAACGTGCAGCAGTGCGAACACGAACGCGCGCAGCGTCATTCCGGCTTCGGCTTTACTTTTCAAACTCTAATAATTATTATTATTCAGTTAATATATGTAATACTTATTATCTATAACGCGTTCGATATTTATCGGTGATTGTAATTAATACAAACCTTATCGTTTATTATTCGGCACGCGCGAAACGGACAGACAATTTCAAATAGTGTTAAAACATCAACAGCAACAACAACAAGAAAAACAACGAAAACATCAAATTGAATTTGCAACTACAACGTGCAAACATTTGAAATATGTGCTAAAAGTGAAGAATTATTAAAAAAAAAGAATTTAAAAGAATCTAATAATAAACACTTTACAATTCATATTCTTGCTGGGATTATAACCGTGGATTAACCGAGCAGCCAAAATGGTAATTAATGCTATAAATTTACTAATATGTATTACCCAATAGGGTATCATTTAGACTTACTTATATCATCTACATAACTGCTATTGCTATCTGGCTAACTAGAATTGTGATTCAGCGTCGCTAATTTCTATTTTATTGACAAAAATTTGCTCGAGCACACGCGGGACGCTCCTTAGTCTTAGTCATTAAACCAAAGTGTTAACTGAACAAGCCAAAGTATATGTATATACATATATATTACTTGCTGTCACCCTCTCTCTTTCTCTCTCTCTCTCTCTCTCTGTCTTTCCCACTGTGTTTGTTTGTATGTTTATAGTAGTGCTATATTATAAACAATTTTATGGCGCAGTCGCACGCATTCAACGCCATGACGTACATATAAATCGTTTTAATCTCTTGCATATTAATTTTTATTATTGGCATCTTATAATTTCCGGCGATTTTGATTAAGCTTCAACCATAGATGGAGCTGTGATTTGACTTTTCAAATATGATATGTATTTATTGAGATTTGCCATTATTATTAAATAAATAAAGTGCAAGTGACGTCTAAGCAACTTCCGTTCTAAGTGCACTGCAGCTCAATAGCAATTTGATCTTGTTCAAAATTTTGATAACCAAGTCTAAACATAAGTTTATGAAATGTATTACAAGTTGAATTCAGTTGTGACATAGATTCGCATCAATTCATCAGTTGGTTAATGCATTTCTTAAACACATTTCAATATATCATTATATTCGATTTAGGTTTTCTTTTTATTTTTATTATTATTAAATATCTCTCTGCGCCAATTGCATGCTGTATGTGTGTGTGTGTGTGTGTGTGTGTGTGTGTGTGTTGGACAAATATTCGCAATTTTAGCTCAATAGAAATACTAGATAGAAATATATTTGGCACATTAAGAACACACAAAGAGGCAGCCAAAATAAAACTCATAAGAAATTATTATGATTATGATGTTGTTATAATTAGAGAACAACGGCAAAGCGAGCAAGCGAACAACTGAAAAACGATTCATAATTATTCAAAAATTGACTTTAAACAGCCGCCACAGTCAGTTGTATGACTATGACTATGAAAATGAATATGAATACGAATATGAATAGCAATATGAATATGAATTGTAATGGGAATGGGAATAGGAATGGGAATCGCAGCAGCCGTCGTCAGTCGCCAGTTGTCGGTCCCCATAGAAGATTTCACAAATATCTTTAGCTATAAAGATTTTAGTTATGGTTTAGGCAACATCATCTGCTTGGTCTCTATTAATAGTCGAAGTGTGTGTACTTGTGTGTGTGTGTGTGTGTGTGTGTGTGTGTGTGTTGTACCCTCCCTATCAAGTGAGGGCAACTACAGCAACGAATTACACTTAAAGTGCTTAATCACAGTGCAGCCAAAAAAGACGCAACAGCAACTTTTACACAAATCATAATTCTCTGTACTTATACACATATTTACGAGTACACTCGCACACTCACACACTCGCACACACTCATCTGTATGTGAATGTGAATATCACTTATACAAACGCAATTCATAATTCCCGTTTACAGGGCGCGCGCGTTTGCTCTTCTTTTAAGTTTTCGTTATTCGATTTGTTTTTGGTTATTTCTTCTGCAGCCTCCCCGCTCAACCCCAATTCAAATTAACCCCCCCCCCACCGTAGCCACAATTTGATTGAATTTGTTTTCATTAAAAGGAAACGAAATGTGGCCGATGTTTCTACGGATTCGACAAAAATGCGCCACTATTAAAGGCCGCAATGTATGTTTTAAATCAACGGCCACTCAATGTGCCATAGATGGTTGAACGGGGGGAGGGGCGGGGAGAGTTTGGGATAGGGGATTGTGAAATAGACGCATTTTATTTATTAATTGCCATATTTAACATATGTTTGCTTATGCAGCGCTATAAATAAATGCACAATTTGCCTCATCATAATCAAATCAACAATTAAATGAAATCAATTGGGCAACACTTGGCTTTAACTGCTTGAGAATTCGAAGCAAAGCGAAAAATGTGACAAATATGCTAGTTATTTGTTATTTGATTCATAGACCACATATATGTGTATGTGTGTGTGTGTGTGTGTGTGTGTGTGTGTGTGTGTGTGTGTGTAAAGAGATCCAAAGTCACAACAAATAAATTGCAAATACGAATACCTTTCAACATGAACACTTTGGCTCTGAACTATGCACATACATAAGTACTTCCTCTATAAATCGATAGATATATAGTTATATACATAGATATATGTATATATATGTGTATATATGCTGATGACTGTTCTATGAGTTATTCAGCAATTTGTGTTTGTCTGTGTGTGAATGTGTCAATAAATATACTAATTGTTTATTTCATTTGAGGCTTTTTAAATATTTATAAGCATGTCCACAATAAATAAGCCAACTTAGTTTTCAACGCCAAATACGCTGGGCTTTCAATTCCCCGATTCTCTTGATATTCATTTAAACTGATCGCAATCGAACACATTTTTATGGCACTTGGAAATTAAGTAGTCGCACACACACACACACACACACACACACCCTATAGAGTGTGTGTAGCGAGAGAGAGAGAGAGAGAGAAAGCAAGACATATTGCACATTAAAAATAAATACGAATATGTTATTGCCATATGAATATGTATTCATATTGCCTTCTGATCTGAATACACATAAATCTCTTTGTATCTCTATCTCTTGTTTATTGGACATCTTGGCCATCTTTGAGTCGTATATATCATTTGATCAGCATTTGAAATTGGAGAACATTGCCTAGAAGTTGTTGAATGAATGAATATTCAGCTATTCATATGCTGCTTCGCTGTTGCATGCAAGATAAAGACATTAAATGATTATATAAATATATATATATATATATTTGATGATGATGTTAATTTGAATTCGCATTTTATAAATGTGTTTTTAGTATGGTAATTAACAGAGCTAAATAGTTGTTGCACGTCTAAACTACACACATTATTGTGGCATGCTCATCACCTAACAGTTCCCTCTCTCTCTTAATGTTTTCTCATAAAATGTCGAATGCAAATTCGTTCCATCACTCAAAATTGTTGATTTTCCCGACAAACTTCAAGAGCGAGAAAAACGAATTAAATGTTCAAAATGTAAAATGTAAATTGTAAAGAAATGTGAGACTGGCCAAGAGACAATGTGTGTCAGTCCGTCCGTCCATCAGTCAGTCAGTCAGTCAGTCATTCTGTCATTCAAGTGCGACAGGCATGAGTCACTGCATGCATTTTATCTATTGGCATCCTTTTTATCCGTTTAACTCCCTCTCTCTCTCTCTTTCTGTGACTCGCTATCTCTATCTTTTCTTTGACACAGACAACAATGAACCAAATGCCAAGTTGAGTTCCAAAGCAACAACAACAACAACAACAACTACAGCAATAATTATATTAACTGACAATCAATCATTGCACGTGTTGAATTTCTACATATTTACTTCATTTTTTTTTGTTATTTTGTATTTTTTGATTATGCCGCTCAATAAAATTATTTGTTTTTTTTTTTTTGGACAAATCAGTCAGTTTAAGCCCCCCTGTAATTAAATATTAATTAAAACATTGCGCAAAACAACAAGAATAATAAGAAAAATACATAAAATAACTGACAATTTCTACAAAAGTCGCCGTCACCCAAAAGTCGCCTCAATTAAAGGCGATTTAAATTTATAGATACGAAGCGGGCAGGGGCAGTGGCAGGGGGGCAGGGGGACAGGAGGGGTGGCAAGCAGTTAGCCAATGCAGTAGCAGGCAGGCAGCAGGCAGCAAAACAGCAGGCAGCACAAAATGGCTTAATTAATTTTAATTATTTTCAATGAGCGACTATGAAATGAAAATTTCTTTCAAGGCGCAACTAAAACTTGCGATCTACAGCACACTTCCCGCTCGCCCTCCCTCTCTCAGTCTGTCTCGCACTGCTCTTATTTGTATTTGTATTTGATAAAAGCAACAATTAAGCAATGAATTAATTAGTTAACATATGGGAATTTACAAACTAACTGCAGTCCGCTTCGATCTACGGGCACCCGCGGCCCTCGTCATGACAATTGGCAATTGATCGCCGCTTAACCCGCTCCTGTTGCCACTTTAGTCGCATTTAGGCAATATTATTTTGGGGTTGAGCTACACAAATAGTTATCTGTGTGTCTGAGTGTGTGTTCTAATGTTTACTTTTCATGTGCCGCTTGGCCGACAGTTGGCCGCAGATACGGGTTCCACAATTGGCCCCCCTCTTACAAACAGCCCGAAAAATGCCCATTAATTTATTTATGTGCAACATGCAAAGCGTTTGACAATAATTCAATTGCAATTAGTCACTAAATAGTTATGAAAACGCAGTTATTACACTCACTGTTGACATACCCTGTAAGCATAAATAGCCGAACGAGTTGTGAGTTGTGAGAAACGGTTAACTTTATCTTAACAGGGTATCTGCTAGCTTAGCACACCTCTGCAATTGCTTAGCATGTCGCTTTGCTTTCTGATTCGATCATAAATTATAAATGAAAAAACAACAACAACAACTCACAGATCCCCCGCATCAGGTAGCTCTGTTGGCTGCTCTGGTAACGCCCCAACTTGTCGGCACTTGGGCGCGAACAAGACGCCAAAAGGCAAACGGCAAGAATGCCAAACCAAAAGAGAGGCAAGCGCAAAGAGAGTGACCGAGAGCGAGAGCGGAGAGAGAGAGAGAGAGAGAGAGAGAGAGAGAGAGAGAGACAGACAGGCAAAGAGAAGAGTTTGAAAAGATTTGACAAATCAAAAATGTGAAGTCAAGTAGAACGATTAATCAGGCACACACACACACGCACACACACACAACAAAAAGAAGAGGCAAAAGGTTTTCAAATATTATTAAATGATGATGTGCCTGAGAAATGCAATTAAGGCAACTGTGAGACAACTAACTAACTAACCTCTCTCTCTCTCTCTCTCTCTCTCTCTCTTTTGTAACTCTCTTTAGGATCAATTAGGAATTATAGAATATAGAATTATAGAATTTAAGAATAACTATGCTATAAGGCTTTAAGCTATGAGACCTCTCTCTCTCTCTCGCTCTTGGATCAATTAGGAATTTATATAACAAAATTTAAATATCTTTAAACTATGGCACCTCTATCTCTCTCTCTCTCTATCTCTCTCTATCTATCTATCTTTTTGTAACACTTTAGGATCAATCAGGAATTTATATTTATATGCTATAAGGCTTTGAACTATGAAAACTCTCTCCCTCTCCACTTTTGTAACTCTCTTTAGGTTCAACGAGGAGCTTACATTATAAAATTTAGGAATAACTATATAAAGCTATAAGGCTTTCTCTTTATCTCTCTCTAGAATCAATTAGAAATTTATATTATAAAATGTAAATAACTTTAAACTATGACATCTCTCTCTCTCTCTCTCTCTCTCTCTAGGATCAATTAGCATTTTATATAATAAATTGTGAAAAGTATGCTTACTTCTCTCCTGCTTTGCTCATTCCATTGTCATATTTCTTTATAGTGCAACAGACAATCTGTAGGCTTCTCCTCACCCTGACTGGCCAATTAATATGAAATATTTTGCATTGCATTCAATGTCAGGCTTTAGGATCATAATAAAATATATGTATATGCGACAAAGTGTGGAATTTTGAATTGAGCATACGGCATACAGCATACAGAATCCAGTTAGTCAGCTGGCCACATGCTTTCGGCCATAAAGTAGGGGTTGTATGCCATTCGTTTCCTTGTGACTCGCAATGTCTGTGTGCACTTAATAAAATAGGATTAACATTTTATAGTAGCTCTCTCTCTCTCTCTCTCTCACTCTCTCTCTCACTTACTGTCACTCAGACTGTCTCTGTCTGTGTGTGTGTGAATTTTGAACATATTGCGTATTGTTGTCTCCTTTTGATGTCGCCTTTTGTATAAATCATATAACCAGTTATTGAAATGATGACAGCTGCAAGCGCAGTTCAATTTGTTATCAAAAGTTTACACTAGAATACTAAACGTAATTAGTAAAGTTAGTCTAAATCAATATAGTTAAAATATAGCAGATCAAAACTATAAACAATTGAGTGAGAGTTTCAATTTGGCATCACTTCGAATTGTGTTTTGAAATGGCGTGTAGAAACTGGTTTCTAATCTAGCTAATGTCATAATTAATGATTTGGAATGAGAGGTGCATAATAAATGAGTACGTTATTAAAGTATCTTCCCATGAATTGCAGCCATAAGATACTTTTTGGGGCATAACTTATGCATCAACGCGTACAATTTCGAGCATAAATCGCGCGCTGTCACCCTGCGACGTCGAATCATCAACTTTATTATCATTATCATCATCATCATCATCATCATCATCCAGTCCATCCATCGCAGTCAATGCGAGTCCCAGCTAGCTACAAACTTTGATATCGTCTCTCTGTTGTCTCATTGCGTTGTCTCTTTATTTCTTTTTTTTGTTTTTGTTTTTGTTTTTGTTTTTGTTTCTTTGACTGTCGTTAAAATATTTTTGGGTGTGTTCTGTATTTTAATAGCGTTACGAGCCGCGTGCGCATTGCCACTTCCTTTCGTATATCTCTCTGTCTGTCTCTCTCTCTCTCTCTCTCTCTCTCTCTGTCAGTCACACACCCTATGCTTCCCCCTGCCCTCTGCTGGCATTGAATGTGTTTAATTTCTTTCGAATTTGTCAAAAAGTAACATGATTTCTGTTTTTTCTTTTAAAGTCGCTGTCTGTACATTAGACTCGTTTCTCAGCTAATCCCTCGTGCGACTCACTTTGAATTATTAAAACCTAATCTTGATTGTACACACACACACACACATATACAATATACATATATATAAGGGGTGGAGCGGGGAATCTTTAATACAACTCAGCGTTGCGATCGCACGAACTCTTCTCCAGGTATGTGAGGCATTTCGTCAGTTCTGCTAAAGCAACTCCCCCACCTTGAGAACTGCACATAAATCTGCGTTTCTCCTCTACCTTCTCTGCTCTTCTCTTCTCTCTCTCTCTCTGTTCGTTTTCAATTTTGTTTCCTTTTTATTAATATTTCTGTTATTTGTGTTGAAGACTTTTAGTCTCAATTTTAGGATTAAAAATGTCGTCAGCATTTTTTAAGCTGAATTCAGTTCTGGCTCACAAACATTTGGCATTGACTTAATAACAAACACACCCAATCTATGTAGACACACACACATGTGTCTAGATATATCTAGATATATATGCCAACTCAACTCATCCACTAATTTAGCATTTGACAGTTGATTTGGGTATTCCGATTGGTTAACACACATTTCGCCCAACTAATTCATTAATTTCGTTTGCATTTTTGTTTATAGAACTATTTAGATTGCTGCTATTGAATTTGCGTATATTAAGCATTAAGAAAATGAGTGCAATTTAGTATTAAAATAAATAAAAAAAAAAAAACAAAAATGATACAGTACAATTAACGTAAAAGTCATTGAAATGTTGCCCCTGATCAGTCACCCACCCAATGCGCAAGCAGCCAAATCAACTAAACAACAACAACAACAGCAAAATAAATATTAATTTATTAAAATTTAAAGCGCATGACTTTCAGAGCAAATGGCACAGAAATAACAACAACAACAGCAACAACAACTAGCTGAAATAAATTGCTATGATTCATGCGTCACACTTGCGCATAATAGCTGGGAGAGGGCTAAAAGCCGAACACTGCCAAACCGAAATTAACACAAAACTGTTGCAAGCTGATCGACTGCAATATACCCGAACTGCGCTTTCATCTTACTAGAATCTAACTATATATATATGTATATATATATATATATACTATAATATGCTAAATGCAACTCAATCAATTGCTTTCTTTCTTCAACAATTTTTTTATTATTTATTTTGCTGTTTCTCTGTTGACAAACGGTTACAAATGGCTTTAACCATAAGTTTCAATTAAGTTATTTGCAATGTCTCTGCCATTTCCCATTTAAATGTTCATTTATTACATCTGTCTGATTTGGTTTAAACTTGTAACTATGTTTGTTGTACCACAAATTTGCGCTGAATCAGTTTATTACATCATTTTGGCTGAACTGTAAGTTGTTCTACTACAACTTGCAACTAAAATATATATATATATATAATATATAACACAACTTTAATTGAATTCAGCAACAAATTGCAATGATAGACAACTCCTGAAAAGTTAAGTATAAAGTATCTTAATTCAGGAATATTATAATATAAATTGAGAACAATTCAATGCATTTCAAAGAAGTCTTACCGTTTAGCAAGTTGAGGGAATCGTTAACATTTGCCAATTGATGTCTCAACTTGGCTTAAAAAAGGTCCAAGGTCCTGCAATCATAGATGATATGTGGTAGCTTTACAGGGCATTGAGGCTATGATAAGCTAAAGGAGCACAAATGCGAAGCAGTGTTGAAAGGGAACAAGCAACAAGCGAATGGCACGTGGTAGGAGGAGGGCAAGTCAAGGCGCAGACGCAGACGCAGACGTTGACGCAATGCAGCGCAGCGCGCAATGCAGTCGACGTTGGCGTTGGCGTTTGCGTTTGCGTTGGACAGCGTCGACGTTGTCGGCTGCTGTTTGGCAGTTGGCAGTTGCCCAGTTGCCCAGTTGTCAGCTAAGTTTTTGGTATCTGCAGATTTGTTGCCCCTTGTTGCGCCTTGTTGCCTTGTGGCATTGTGTGTTGCATTGTTGTTGCCAGGCGGCCCAGTCGACGATTGTGACTCTGACTGTGGCTAGATTCTAGATACTCTCTGTGTGTGTGTGTGTGTGTGTCTCTCTCTCCAGGTGTGCACCACAAAAATGTTGCAAGCTGTGTGTCCCACAAAAAACTCGCGCAATTTGTTGCATGTTGTTTAAGATATTTGTTATTTTTTTGTATTTGTAGTTTAGAAATATTTTGAATTTGAATTTCCAGCTCAACGGAGCGCGCCAATGCCTCGTGTGTGTGTGTGTGTGTGTGTGTGTGAGGAATCATGAGTTAAGAATCAAAAAATCGGGCCAACAGTTTCAGCTACTGTCGTATCACGAGCCAAACATTTGATCTGTTCAATGTGTCATTTTGCTTATGTAATGACAACTTAATTAAGGCTATCTATCACCTGTCTGTCCCGACAATGTCTTCACTGTTACTTACTTACTTAGTTAAGGCCTTCCCTTCCATAAACGATGCAATTAGCAATTAAATATCCGTTGACCTAATGCTAGGAAAGTCTTTTCGACTTATTTGTCAATTACTTACTTAACTTATGTGTCTTGGCCCCTCATACCAATGGCCAACTGTCTTATAGATAAACGCAATTACGGCACGTTGATACTTTATTTGTTGACAACAAATGGAAAAAAGGAACAACAACAACAACAACAACAATAACAACCGAAAATCACTCGCATGACTATAATTACAATTTAATATTTATTTAGTTCGATAAGCGAACACAAAGATCTAGATATGATTACAGCTAGTCTAAACACTCCCCTCAAAAAGGGGAAGAACTTGTTTGCATTGATTGCTTGTGCCTAATTAAAAGTTAAACCTTCTTTATACATATATGTATATTTAAATGCAACACATACGCAACAGCGAGTCAGATACTAGATACTCTATGTGAATCATAGATAAATCTCTCAAAGATATTTTAAGCCATACAAATGAGAACTCTTCTGTTGATAGCCAAGTTAGTGGCATAGCTGAGCTAGTTAAATTACTGAATTACTGATTACAGGGTATGTCCAAAGACATATTAAATGTTAAATGTTGTGTTTTTAGCGCTTATTTTTTTTAATTTTATTTTGTATTGTTTATCAGCAATTGCCTAGAATTAGTTAACACATTTGTTGTGCTATTGTTGTTGCTCATAATTAAACAATTTGTATTTTATGCCATTTGAGGCGCGCATTTAAATTAATTTCTCTTTGGCATTTAGCCGCCTTTGATAAGCCATAAAAAAAAAAAAATAATACAACAAAACACGCCTAAATCAACATTTAATTTGCGATTGCAAAGAGATTCAACGGCACAAATGTAGCTATGACATACAGACATAGATACTTCGACTTTGTACATCATGTAGATACAGTATCTGTGAGATACATGAAGAAGAATGTGCAACTGCAACAAGTCGCAGCAGCTGCTGCGATTTGACACAATGTGACGTTGCATGGGAAATGAGCATTAGAATCTCGACACAAAGCGGGATTTAAACAACATTTATTTTCGCTTTTTTTTTTAGTTTTTGATAAATTTGAATAGCAAAAAGGAAAAGCCAAAATGCGTACGTGCAAAGTCATAAAGAAAAGAACACAACAACAACAACAATAGCAAGAACAACAACAATTGATGTTTGTCACAGGGCCAAACAACGTGAACGGCAATTGTGCACAACAACAGCAACAACAATGCCAAAGCAAAAAGATACAGATACACATATATATATATGTGTGTGTGTGTGTGTGTGTTGAGAGTGAGAGGCTCAGAATAAATGTGCGTGTCTGCTTTTCCATTAAGAAAGCAACCCAACTTGCATTTCAATTAATGCATTGCATAACTCAAGTCAAATCAAAGATACAAAGAATCCATTGGGAAATTATTCACAGCTCACTCTGCTTCTTCTGCTTCTAACAAAATCAACAAATATGTGAGAAATTTAATTAGCTATATAAATTATTGTTAGATTAATTGAGCCTTGAACTAACAAAGTGGAACTAGCAACTAGCAACTGAGAGAGAGAGAGAGAGAGAGAAATGGCAAATGAGAGAGTTGTGTGCTTGAAATGCTTGACTAGTAGATATCCTGTAAGCAAAACTAATAGTTATTGCCATGCTTAGCTTAGCTTAGCTTAGTAACATTAATTTGTTGCCTCTTTTGGCTATGAAAGCGAAAAAAGGCAAATAGAAAAGTTATAGCTAAAAACTAAATTAAATAAATTATTATATATTTATATAAATATATCATAAAATAGTCTTAATTTATAAAAGAACATAAAATACTTAAATTATTTAAATTGTTGTTCATTTAAAAACATATTCTTGTGATGCGCTTTAAATCATTTCAAGTACAAGTAACTCCTAGTCGTAGAATTGACTTGGTGTGCTAACTAATTGAAGCAGTTCGATCTTTAGAAACATATATACACACACACACACACACAGCTGCAAAAGCCATACATATGTATGTATAAAGTACAGCAGAGTGAACTCTTTGCACATTAAGATCAGATACAAAGATACATTATCTGAGCTGAGCTGCGTCTTCGCTTTTGTAGGCGGCGTTTGGCGCAATTAAAACGCTTAAAGCTAAGCAGCAAGTCAGTCAGACAGACAGATAGTCAGTCAGTCAGTCAGTCACTGAGTCAGAGTTATTCAGTCGCGACTTGAGTCGTCTTGTATGCTACTTAAAGATACATGCCACACACTCAGACAACATACAACATACGCAGTCAATGTTGATCGGGCCGGCCTGGCGTTTGGCTTTAGAGTCTTTGCGCTGTTGTGTTGCGCGTATAGATAGATATAAATAAGCGATACGTGTAATTCGGGTCACTAACCGTTAACAATAAATTTCATTTGTTTAAAAACAACGCCAAAGGGAGGTAGTGTAGCTGGCAGGGAGACAGGGAGATAGAGATGGAGATGGAGACGGAGATGGGGACGGAGACAGAGGCTGAGCCAGAGACTGCGCTACTTGCCAGCTCCCGGACTGTAAAAAAAGCAAATATATTGCCACGAAAAATACAACAAAAATTGACATCTGATCATTTGTAATTATTATTGCGCATTGCGACATGACATGGCAAAGCCACTGGGCGTGGCGTACGAATCGATATACATATGTATATAGTATCTCTCCCGCATTGGCTGGCCAATTCAAATGAGTATCGAGTATTCAGTAGTCAGTATTGAGTATTGAGTATTGAGTAGTGAGTAGTGAGTATTGTGTAGCCATTTCATTCGATACACTTTGCCATGCTCGCTTAACGATTGCATTCTAAGGCGGCGGCCCCCTTCAACTAATCAACATGATTTACATGGCATATAGATACATACAGATATAGCCAAAAGGGTTCGTTGAACTCGTTCAATCAATCTTAGATTCGGCGCATGGAACAATTAATGCCAAAAAAAAAAAACAGAGACCAACAGCAACAATAACAATAATAACTTCAGCAGTGGAAAAAATAACTTAAATCTGTAACCACATGGCTGAAACTGAGCATTTCGGGCAGCGGGGGGGGGGGTCAAGTCAAGGAGGAGAGGAACAAGAATTTGAGGCTTTCTTTCATTTCATTTGTAAGTAGTTTCGTCGTTTGAAGCGTTTCAGTTTTCGTTTCTTAAGTCCAAGTTAAATGGAACCACAAATTTGTTGAACGCCTTCAAGTGCTACACACACACACACACACACACACACACACACACACACACACACACATAAAGGTCTAAGAAGCAGCAGTAAAAAGCATAAAGTCATAGCGTAATCATGACTTGATGCGATTATAAAATGCTGCCAAGTACAAAAAGAAATTAGATACACACACACACACATAGCAATACAAACAAATGTATCTATATCTATAGCTGTAGCAACAACAATAAGTTTCAATATTCAAATGAATTTTGAAAAAAAATGACTAACGAAATTGTTGGTCTGCTTGGTTTGGGTCTTAGAATTGTCGAGTAAGAGTTGAGACCAAGTGAAATGCTTAAAGAAATGTTAACCCACATCAAAAAATATCTCAACTTAACGCACTTAGACACACAGAGATAGACACACACACACACACACACACACAGACACACACACTCACACTCAAGTTATAAACAATTAAAGAAACTTTTGTATAGAAATTCAAAAGTGGCAGCTACGAAAAATGTTCAAATGCCAGTCAGCAATTGCTGGCAACTGCCTTAGACTTTTAGCCAAGTGAGGGAGTAGTGGCAGGGGGGGGTACTGAGCAGCTGTACAGGGAGCTGAACTGAAATGAGTTATGTTGCGTGGGTGGAACTAACAATGAGCCTGCCAATGGCTAAAAACGAACTTTCCAACAATTGAAACTAACTCAAAAACTAGATAACAACTACAAAAAAAAAAAAAAAAAACAGGGTATAAAAACCACAGCAAAAACTGCTATAGCGAAAGTTCTGCAAGCACAAAGAACTCGCTGAATGGCAAGAAAAAAAAAAATAATCATAACTATAGATTTATGATTAATTTATGTTTAATGTTATTAAACATTGTTGCAGTTGATTGATTTAATGTGGCTCATTAGAATGAAACAAAACCAAGACAAATCAATTACGAGTGACTTTCCATTTAGTTATGACTTTTGGTATCATCACACGCCCTATGCCTTACAACTGCCACTCCCCCTCCCCCTCCTCCACCCCCCTCTTCCCCCTCTTTTGGCTGCTTTTGCGTCTTCTACTCCTACTATGAGTTTTGTGTGCTCGTAAAACAATAACAATCGACATTGGCCATATATGGGGAGGGCAATCCATTGAATTGTGGCACAGAGTCATAGCTTGTGGTGTGTGTGCGTGTGTGTGTGGAGTGTGTGGAGTATTCAGTGTAATGAACTTGTCAGCCATGTTTAGGGTGTGTGTGCGGGCCAAAGAAAGTCACAGACATAGTACGCATAAGTACTACAATGAATGCTATAAAGATATGAGTGTATGAATACGAATACGAATGCGAGTCTTAACCACATAATGACTATTCAAATGCGAGCTGCTCCATTTGTTTTCAGGCCGATTGAGATGGCGATAGTCAGTCAGTCAGTCAGTCAGTTTGTCAGTTTGTCCGTATATTCGACGCCATAGACTTGCATAGTAGCCTAGGTAATCCATTTGGCTTTTCTATATCTCTACAGCTGTCATGGCGACACACACAGAGACAAGACATTTTGCCAAACAGTCTGATTGAAAAGTATGCGCACACTTGGCCACAACACACACACACAAACACACACACACACACACACACACACTTCAAGTCTCTGTTTGCCAGCTGCAACCGTACCCCAAAATCCCAGCTCAATTCCGCATCCAAATCCCCTTGCAAGCGACGCGACGCGACGCGACGCCTTGTGGGCTGACTAATGAAACACAACCCAATAATTTAGTAAGTTGTACCTACGCATGTGCAGTTCAACTTACAACTCGATGCCTCAACAATTGTCAGCGACAACAACAATGAGTTACAAGAACAACGACCAACAACAAAACAACAAAGTAGTTGCAACAATTTCAGTTAAACGAAGTTCAAATACACTTGCCAACAATGGTAACTAAAACTGTTAAGAAGTCTAAAACAATATGAAATTATTACTTATATTATATTTATAAACATTTAAAATTGCTTATAGTTGTATTAAATGTATAATTTATGCATTTGTTTGCTTAACTTCTGATGCATTGCTAGTTCAAACAAACTGAACTTTGTTTCCTTCCGCAGATAATTAGAATTAATTAGCGTCTTTTAATGCTGTTACAACTTGTGCAGCTTAGCTAGAGGACTCTTGCAAAGGGTAGCATAAAAATGAAATAGAAAAAATGTCACTGAACTCGCGACGCGCGACGCTTTTTCCAGCATTTTTTGTTTTTTTTTTTTTTTAGTTTATTTTTGGGTGTAGGCCAGTTTTTAGCTGGGAAGTAAACAAAGGCACGTTTGGTATAAAATAAGAAAACACAAATCTTAGTTGTTGTTGTTTTTTTTTACTATTTTTTTTAGCTAGTTACAATTGTAAGTAGCACACGATGTCGAAGGCAGTTGAACCAACTGCGCAGGCGCGCGCGCGTGTGCGTCATGAAATTAGTTTATTTGTTTGCATAAGTCGCTTGTCTGTCTGTGTGTGTGTGTGTGTGTGTTTGTAGCAATTTCTAATAAATTTGTTGTTGGCAGCGCCAGTGTCATGCACACCTGGAGCATAATTCGCCAGCCATGAGTCAATTTCCGTCAGCTGCGACGACTGCGTCCAAATTATAAGAAAATTGTTCAAGTTACGAGTATATATTTATATGAATAAAAGGCAAAATGCATATGTTAAAACACTAAAAGTATGTGTGAGTGCTCAAGCAGAGAGCTGGAAGTAGGGGTAAAGCAGCAAATAGGGACTAGGGGCAGACAGAGCTCCACTTAAGCCGCATGGCAATGGGTTTGAGCACTGTGCGACGTTAGAACAATAAACACTATACAAATCAATGCTCGATGCCACTTGAATTCAGTCAGAAAACTAAAAAGAGAAAGAGAGGGAGTGTGAGAGAGAGAGAGAGCGGTCATTTCCAATTCAAAATCTCAGTCTCAATTCCCCCCAAAAAAAAAAAAAAACCAATCCCAATTGTAGCGTATGAATTGGCGTTTGAGTTCTTCGAGTTTCCACGGATTTCTTCGTTTTTATTTCTCTTCTCTGTTTACCCCACTTGAACGTTCGATGACATTTCAGTTTTTTTATTATTATTTTTTAGTATTTCTTCTTGCTGTAATTATAATAAAACATCAATTTATGCTGCGACGCACGAAACGAGCCAAGAAATGGGAAAACAAAACTCCAAAAGTTGCGCTGTAACAATTTGTTGTAATTCATTTTAATAGAATTCTCTTTCTTCTTCTTTTTTTATTGGGAATTTAAATTTAAACAAATTTTAGTTACTCTACAAGCTTAAATCTTGCTTGAAGTTGTAGCATTTGAAATGAATCGAAGGCGTTGCCGGGCCATATCCTCAAGTAATTCGAGGAAATAGATTCTGACAGATCATTTTTCAAGTGCCACAAAGTTTAATGAATCACGTACGTTAGCATTATGTACATCTAGATATGTATGTACTGGTGTCTGCCCTCTTATAGCTGTACTTATATAGACCCTATAAAAAGACGTTCAGCATATACTGAACTGTAACATGGCTTTAACGTCTTTGACAAAAATAGTTCACTGTACTAACAGGCGGGCATTTATAATAACTTTGTTAATTTGCTGTAATTACTCTTAACAAACACACACACTCATATACAGAGAGAGAGAGAGGGAGACAGACAGACAGTTACTAACTGATTTTTTGGTTGTGGGCCCTCTCACAATGCCGTGCTTTATTTTAAGGCACAAGGTTAACACACATATTTTGTCGCCGTTTGCTGTGTGTAGGTTCCACAAATTGTAAAGCACTAACAATAATTATTTTTGGTTTTTATTATTAAAACAGAACAACAACAATAACAACAATAACAATAACATTAATAATAAATACATAGTATATAAACCAGTTTGTGTTGTTGCTTAATTTCAATGCTTAATGGTCACAATTGATTGGAATGATTATATATATTTCTTTTCTTTATTATTATAAACGTTTTTGTTAGCGCGTTTCAAGTTGTTATTGACGTGAGGAGCAAGTTGACTGCCAAAAATTCGGGTAGAAGTCAAGAAATGTTCAACAAAAATGATTTTTATACACATATGTGTTATCAAGAGATCCTGTATGTTATCAAGTTATTTGTTAATATAATATGAATAATATTGCAAAGGTAACTGGCAAACACAGCGAGTAAGAGAGAGATAGAGAGATAGAGAGAGAGAGAGAGAAACCACTCTTAACTGCAACTTATTAAATGTTCATAAATCTATAGTAAATTATAATAATAATAATAATCATCATCATAATTTGCCATCGCTCAATGACTAAGTTCACTCCTCAATGTACAAATGTATTCGTATGTATTATATGCATTCATATATTCATATATACCCATTCAACACTCACACACACTCACATCCATTCGAAACATTCCTTCATACATGCAAATTGTAAATCAGATACGGCATAAAAATATTGAACACATGGCGATGGAGCAGGCAGCGTTAAGAGAAGTTTGTGCGGGTGTTTGAGGGTGTTTGCGGGTGTTGCGCGGGGAGAGTTGCCAGGCGGGGGAGACGGATAAGTAGTGCGATGTAGGCAGCAAAGAGAGAGGGTGGGGGAGGGGTAGCAACGAACTGAAAAATCGAAATGAAATGAAATTAAATAAAGCACAATAAAACGTACTTAAAGATTGACGATTTGTGGCAGCGCCGTTGCGCACAGTGGTACCAACTTCATTATTACTCTAAAAGAAGTTCAACAGTTTACAACAAATGATACTAAGATTGTTTAATTGCCATTATTAAATGTTGATGTTATGTTTAAACAACTTAAAAGAGCCTAACATGAAATTATGCAATTAAATACTTATTATTCTATTTGTTTAGAATTATTTGCTGATGTTGGTTAAAAAATAAGATAATAACTAAATTTGCTGTTAATAGGGAATTATATTTAACTAAATATTATATTATTTAAAAATTCATATTATTTAAAAATTCTCTAGAAACATATAAAACAAAACTAATAAAGCATTAATATCTTTGCCATGCAACTTTAAGTCAATGTGCCAACAACACCAATACAACTAACTACAAGTATGTGTGTGTACACATATATACAACACACACATAGCAGCATATATACACGCTTATGAAGAATTCGTTTGAGTGTATTCATGTGTATGCGATCTTAATATAATTGGCTGTCAGTGCGACGTTTGATCGCCCCTCGGAAACACACACAGACACACACACACATACACACACAGAGAGAGACAGACAGGCAGCAAAATGTCGGCAGCTGTTAGCCATGTATGTGTGTGTGTGTGTGTGTGAATGTTCTTAATTTTTTTATAATATTTTTTTTTGTTAAAGATTTTATACAAATGCATTTGCAATCATTGTTTTATTCATAATTTATATTGCTGCTCTCCCGCGCCTCAGCCGCTTGCCCCGCCCCCATTTTTATTTTTTTTTTTTTTTTTTTTTTTGGGCTGGTATTGCTGTCTGTTGGCTAATTGAAAATCAATTAATGTGGCCGCATATTGCCACCATATCAGACAATGTCAGTCGATGTCAGAAATCATCCACAAAAAAATAAAATGTGTGTGTGAGAGACA
This sequence comes from Drosophila funebris, assembly GCA_018901825.1. Taxonomy (NCBI): domain Eukaryota; kingdom Metazoa; phylum Arthropoda; class Insecta; order Diptera; family Drosophilidae; genus Drosophila; species Drosophila funebris. The sequence continues at coordinate 950,619 of JAEIFK010000682.1, forward strand.
ATGAGAGAACTTGAATCCTTTTGTTTTGTGTTGTTGTTCTTGTTGTTGTTTGTATTAATGTGTGGCATCAAAGTCGAAAACAAGGTTCAATGGAACCTCAAGTGCGTCTTAAAGCATTTCACAAATCTCAAAAATCGTACAAGTTTTGCATGCCCAAGTAGCCCAAGCTGAGCTCACACAAACTGGAAGATTTAATACCAAAAAAAATAGAAAAAAAAGCTGGGGAATGGATAAAGGATTTGGGGAATTAGAATGCTCATTTGATTGTCAATTAAACTAATGTATAATTGTTATTGATTCGTTATGTGCTTGCAGGTGAACAAACAGTACACAGCCAACGATCTGGAGGCTTTTATGAAGATAGCCGCCAACTGGCAAAGCACCAATCACAATTTGCTGGAGGGTGTTGATCTAAAGACAGGTAAAGTACTCCCCCCCTCTCACTCTCTACATCTCTTAACACATTTCTTATGCACACACAGAGATGACACAGTACATGAACAGTCCGTCGATGAACATGTATAAGAAACGGGAGCGCACACAGAACTGGAATCATCAGGAGAAGAAATACTTGCTGGATCTGTGCCGCAAGGATATGCGCATCATTGAGAACAAACGACTCGATGCTGGCCTCACCGCTGTCAAGAACAAGGCCTGGAAAATCATACATCAAAAGTTCTCCAATCAATTTGGCACAGATCGCACCTGCAATCGCCTCAAGGAGCAATGGCGACGCATGAAAGGTGTGTGCTTTGTGTGTGCTTTGCACTAAGCTATAAATATCAATCCATAATTGTTATTTCTATTGCTATCTTTAGCCTGCACCCGTAATGAGATACTGGACTATAATAATCGCCTGGCCAGATTCGGCGCTGAGGTGGCCGATCGCAAGAAGCCATCGCCGTTTACGTTTGAGGTTTGGGACTTTATGCAGGAGGCGAAGAAGGCCTGCAAATCGGAGGCCCTTGATGGCATTGACTACTCGAAGATACCGCTGGCGTTGGAGGAGGATTTTGAGTATCGTGATGATTACAAATTCAATGCCGATGAGCATGACATGGATGAGTAAGTTTCATGAGCAACAACAACAATTTCAAATTGTTCTCCCAACTAACTGAATCTGTATCTAATCTGTAGCAGCCGCACGCCGCCGCAGGAGCTGTGCGATGTGGACATCAAGGAGGAGGAAACTAATGAGACCTTTAACGAAACGTACAACAATCACAGCAATGATATACATGTCAATGGCGAGCGTCTCAGCGTCTCCCCCAATCACAGTCGCAATGGCCTGCACGAAGCTGAGAGTCCGGCTGCCTCGGCGCTGGATACGAGCGCCGTTGGTGGCGCCTTTATGTCATCCACTGGCGGTGACATGTCCGGCTTTCAGCCCAGCTTCAACATGAACAACATATCCGCAACGCTGGAGGCGCTCAATGCGTTGCGCAGCGGACAATTCCCAAGTGCAGCGGCCGCAGCGGCAGCTGCCATACAGCAGCATCAGGCGCAGGCTGTGGCACTGCAACAGCAGCAGCAGCACAATCACCAGCAGCACAATAACAACAATAATAACAACAATAACAACAACACCGAGGATGATGATGAACTGCCCAAGCCATTGGCCAAGCGTCAGCGCACGAGCAGCAGCAGTTTGGCCAGCGAGGAGCAACAGACAACGCTCCCACTGCCACTGCCACTGCCATTGTCCACAACGGTGCCACAATCCACAGAGAGTCAAGCGCTGGAGCGCAGTGTCAGTGGCGTTGGCGTTGGCGTCGTCGTCGGCGGCGGAGGCGGAGGAAACAGCAGCAGCAGCAGCAATGCAACCACAGCTGGCAATTCGTTTGAGCTGCGCCTGTTCATGGAGATGCAGAGCAAGGAGCACATGATGCGCATGAAGATACTGGAGGTTCAATTGCAGGCGGCCAAGCATAGTCGCGATCTGGTTGAGATTAATAAGACGCTGGCGCTGCAAAAGCTACAGGAATTGGCCAGCAAGAGGCTGCCCAGTTAGAGACGCGCATTGGGACTTGTTAATTGCTTGATTATCATCATCGTTTTGATCGATCGTTGTTTTAGTTAGTAGCTGTAACTTGGTAGCACTTAGCTCGTAGCACGTAGGGCGTAGCTAAAGTTTAAAGTTTAGTCTAAGAATACGATTTTGTAACCAGAGACAGACACAGACACACACTACACACAAACACACACACACACACACAGTTACAATTGAGCTGCATTCACAACATTCCTGGCATTGTTTTGACCAGTATTTAAAAGCTAGAAGCATATATACTAAACGCACACCTACATCCACATAGAGAAACACACAAATACACGTCACACACACACACACACACACACACAGCCAGACACACACAAACAGACGGCAGCTCTTATCAATTGCAGCTGCAACGGCGCACAGAAGTATGCCATATTATTTTAAAATGTTCAAAGGACTCCCCTCCCTCTTGCACAGCAGCAGCCCATGCAGACAGCCTACCTCACACACACACACACACACACACACACGCTCAGCTGTTGTGAGGGGGGAGGCGGCTACAGGAGGCGTATTTTATGGCTCTGCACTTGACCAAGTCAAGTGATTTTTGAATACGTCCGCGCCCGCATTCAAGTTTTTAGTTTGTACTTAGTTCTAGTTGTAGTTGTACTCGTAACTCTTCTCCAAGTTGCTCAAATGTACACACAAACACACGCACACACACACACACACAGAGAAACACACAAACTACTTACCACAAATGTATTTTAAAATGTACTTATACTTATACTTATTTTTGACTTGAGTTCGACTAACGAAATGCACCATTTCTTTTTATCTTATTATAGCCCTAAGTTACTCACACACACACACACACACACACTACTTTACGAGTATCTATTATCATTATTATTATTTTTATCGAAATTTGAATGCTGATTTGTATTTATTTTGTCTAGTTCTAATGATGTCAAGATGTTTTTCCTGTAAATGCCATATTAATTTCCAATTATCTTCACACATTTATTGTTTCAAATGTTGTTAAGCAAATATATATACAATATAAATATATATCTATATATATACATACATACATACATATATGTAAACACTATAAACAAATGAGAAACTTATCTTTGGAAGCAGCATTTGATTTTGTTTATTGGCTTCAGATTGTAAATGAGAAATGCAAATTATTTTGAATAAAAAAAAGAAAACAACAATAATATGACAAGCGCTGGAAAGCATAATTGTTTTATGTGATTTGTGTCTTTATCGAGTCCATGTCCTTGTCCTTGTGTCCAATCGTCTAATGGTTATTCATGTTACAGGACTCTTTCGCAATCTCCAGCATCTTCTTATTACTGCGCAATCTTGAGTCCACATACTGCTCCTGCAGCTCAATGTATTCGCCAATAAGTGCCAGCATTTCTCGCTTCTGCGCAACAAAGGAATATCGCAGTAAATTATTAAATTAATTATAATTCCCTACTTACCCGAATTAATTCACCAATCTGTTTACTCCAAAGTGCCAAATTCTAAAATCAAATTATGTATTATGTTCATGGAATTGCCGACTATTATTGTAAACTTGTGTACCTTCTTTTCAAGTATCTTGATCTTCTCATCGTCTGATAACAGGCGCAGCTGTTGAGGTAACGGATTTACCCTGCTCGCTAAATTGGCTGCCACACACCTGAGCCTGAGATAGCTCCACATGTTCAAATTTAGATTTTACGTTTTGGAAATTTGAGTAAAAATACAAATGCTTACTGCTTTCCTATTCTAATTTGGTTTTATTCGTTTCTCTTCATGAGCAAATTGAAATCTCAATTATTTGCTTGCTTTGTTGTTCCCGTTTGTTTGGCTTGGCCCTTCTCATCTTTCACCACATCGTTATTTTGGTCCAATTGTCCCTTTTCAATCATCCTATTGCGTAGGTTCTTAAGTTGCTCAATTTGCTGGGTTAACAAGCGATGCAATTATAATTAATTTATATTATTTTTAATTTTTTTTTTACAATTTTCAAAAAATGTCCATTTTCCACGGCTCTGGCTCTTTCATAGGCATCCTGATTAAAGTGTCTTACGATATTCATATAGGCAAGTGAAAAACAATCTGATGTTGGCTTCAACAAGGTTAGGGCCATGACGGCACGCCAAGCAGACAACATCGTCAACGTTTATACGAGATAAACCGTGTAAAAAAAAAAAAAAGAATAAAACAATAACTGAAATTTTGTGAAACTATTTTATAATTTAGAGTAATTTACATTTGGAATTTAGGCACAAAGGAAGTATACTACTTAACTGCCTACTTGGATTAGTTCTGGCTAATCGAAATGTTCAGAAATCTAATCGGAACGATCTATTTTCCTTCTCTTCAATCTTGTCTTTCAGTTTATCGATTTCATTAACGAGTTCTTTGATTTTCCTCTTCAGTTTCCGTTGCTCTCTGAACTTTGCTCTTGCCAGAAACAGCAGCTTTTCATATTGCTTTGGATTGAAATGGATTAGTATTAAATAATAGAGTTTCAATTATAATACTTACTATTTTAAGGAAATACAAATTATCCTTTGCTAAGCCCTTTTCATAAATTCTCCTAGAGTATCTAGTTATTGATGTTATATTATTATATATATTATTCATGTCTGAGTTTATCAAATACTCACTCTCGTCCATAATATAATCGCTGTGGCTTTAAGAAGTTATCAGCACTTTTGAACCTGAAACCAAACAAACTTTCCATATCCAATGTCAAGCAGCAGTTTTTGAAATTTTGAGTAACTTAACACAATTATAAGTCTTTTGACCTAAATTCCAAACTCTGTAGGCAGAATGTAAGAGTATTATTTCATGGATTACTGAGGAAAAACAATTTTCAAATCTCATTCGTCATATAATTTGAAATGCTTTGACATATTTAAAAAATCCATTGCGTCTAATCCATCTAATGTCTGCTCCGAAACTTGGTGTTCGCCTGTGCCATTTCATTATCCAATTCCTTGATTTGCCTATCGAGTAGCTTACGTTCTTTGACTATTTTTTGCTTTAGCTTGATCAACTGTTCATATTGCTATTGATACCAAAGATAATTTGCATATTAATAATTCAATATAGCTCTATAATTTACATATACAAACTATTCTTAGGAAGTGCGTGTTCTCCCTCGCTTTGCCTCTTTCATAAAGTTCGTTGGCATAATGTCTACGGATTGGATCAGTATTACTTCTTTATATTGAAGATGTGACGTCACAAAGATCAAAAAAATAGAACTCACTTAATGTGTTGTATGTACCAAGTTCGTTGGGGTTTCAGTTGGGATAAGACACTGCGGTATGTGACGCCAAATGAACTGTTCATAATGAGACACTAATACACAGACAATTTTGAGATAAAATGTGTATGTCGAAAGAAACAGAAAAGCACAATAATTATTATTATTTTATTTACAACTGATTTGAACATTTCCTCAATGAAACCTAGAGAGAAAAGTATTTGTTTCTATCTCTCGTTTAGTTTGGTTAATTATTTTCAATTTGATTATATTAATAAGAATACATTTTCAAGGGGCTCTGTTCGTATATCAATAATTTTTACCGCTTTATATTCAACATATAAGTATTATTTTACATGTATTAGAAATTCTTAATGGTCGAAAAAGAGTACCGAAAATACAGGGTATTACGATATATTTGTATCTTGAGACCAGAACAGTTGCAAACTTTAAGAGCATCGTCATGGTGTTTAGATTCTAATTCGATTTCTGTTTTTATCTCTCGTCTTTACTTTTAATATTGTTAATTTTCTCATCCAGTTCTTGAATTTTTTCCTTGATTAGTTCTCGTTCTTTCATTATTTTGTTGCGTAGTTCCTGCAGCTGTTCTCGTTGCTAAGCCAAGGGAATAAAATAGCTTTAAATCTGAAATAAATACGTATAACAAATCCAAATCAAACCATTTTGAGGAAGTGTACATTTTCCTTAGCCTTGCCCGCTTCACGGATTTTATCAGAGTATCTACAGGTCATTATATTTATGAGAAATGATCTTTAAATAGAAAAAAAAAAATAAACACTCACTGAACTATTTGTTGAATTGTATTTTGCGATGGCTGCAACAGCTTTGCGCTTTTTGCCACAGCTGCTGAGGCAACTTGCATAGTGACAAACATTATGGTTTCCAAGAACTTTGAATTTTGAAGACGAAAAGAATTGTATGAAATAAAAATAGGCTTAGCAAGTATTATTAAGTTGAAGGCTAAAGGAAGGCTAAATAGTTGGGAGAATTATAATGTAAACAACAATACCCTGTATTTGCATACATAATGATAATGTATAATCGATTTCTTTATAATAAATAACATAATTATCTTTAGATAATGTGAGCGAGCCTGCTGCATTAAGCATACACATTGGCATCCCTCTGTGTGGGTATTTGCAATCACTGCAGCTGCTCACACATACTTGCATGCTCTCTGCAGTTAGCATCCACGCATGTGCAGCTGTATGTGTGAGCAGCTGAGCGAACCAGAGCGAAAACGCTGCAGTGCTTACTCACAGCAATGTCTATGCTTGTGTATGTGGCATCACTAAGGCAAGCTCTCTGCAGCGAGTATACAAGTATGTGTGAGTAGCTGCAGTGATTTCGTAGAACGTGCTTGTGCATAGAAAGCTCGCCGAAGTTAGCATCCACAGTGAGCGCTGTGACCAAAACAGAGTCCACAATGCGAAACGTATAAATACGGGAGTGCAGAGCCCAAGCAGAAATAGAATTCGACTTAGGATTAGTTGGTACTAATTGTTTTAATAAAAAAAAACGAGTTATTACTAATACTACTATTATTATTTATACTACTTTCTCTACTACTATTTCTACTACTATTTCCACAGCTATTTCTACTACTATTTCTACTACTTTTCTACTACTATTTCTACTACTTTTTCAACTACTTTTTCTACTACTATTTCTACTACTATTTCTACTACTATTTCTACTACTTTTCTACTACTATTTCTACTACTATTTCTACTACTATTTCTACTACTATTTCTACTACTATTTCTACTACTTTTCTACTACTTTTTCTACTACTATTTCTACTAATTTTTCTACTACTATTTCTACTACTTTTTCAACTACTTTTTCTACTACTATTTCTACTACTATTTCTACTACTATTTCTGCTACTTTTTCTACTACTATTTCTACTACTATTTCTACTACTATTTCTACTACTTTTCTACTACTTTTTCTACTACTATTTCTACTGCTATTTCTACTACTTTTTCTATTTTTTCTACTACTATTTCTAATACTATTTCTACTACTTTTCTACTACTATTTCTACTACTATTTCTACTACTTTTTCTACTATTTTTTCCACTACTATTTCTACTACTTTTCTACTACTTTTTCTACTACTATTTCTACTACTATTTCTACTACTATTTCTACTACTATTTCTACTACTATTTCTACTACTATTTCTACTACTATTTCTACTACTATTTCCACTGCTATTTCTACTACTATTTCTACTACTTTTCTACTACTTTTTCTACTACTATTTCTACTAATTTTTCTACTATTTTTTCTACTACTTTTTCTCCTAGTTTTTCTACTACTATTTCTACTACTATTTCTACTACTATTTCTACTACTATTTCTACTACTATTTCTGCTACTTTTTCTACTACTATTTCTACTACTATTTCTACTACTATTTCTACTACTTTTTCTACTACTATTTCTACTACTATTTCTACTACTATTTCTACTACTATTTCTACTACTATTTCTACTACTATTTCTACTACTATTTCTGCTACTTTTTCTACTACTATTTCTACTACTATTTCTACTACTATTTCTACTACTTTTCTACTACTTTTTCTACTACTATTTCTACTACTATTTCTACTACTTTTTCTATTTTTTCTACTACTATTTCTAATACTATTTCTACTACTTTTCTACTACTATTTCTACTACTTTTTCTACTATTTTTTCCACTACTATTTCTACTACTATTTCTACTACTTTTCTACTACTTTTTCTACTACTATTTCTACTACTATTTCTACTACTATTTCTACTACTATTTCTACTACTATTTCTACTACTATTTCCACAGCTATTTCTACTGCTATTTCTACTACTATTTCTACTACTATTTCTACTACTTTTTCTATTTTTTCTACTACTATTTCTACTACTATTTCTACTACTATTTCTACTACTATTTCTACTACTATTTCTGCTACTTTTTCTACTACTATTTCTACTACTATTTCTACTACTATTTCTACTACTTTTTCTACTACTATTTCTACTACTATTTCTACTACTATTTCTACTACTATTTCTACTACTATTTCTACTACTTTTTCTACTACTATTTCTACTACTATTTCTACTACTATTTCTACTACTTTTTCTACTATTTTTCTACTACTATTTCCACTGCTATTTCTACTACTATTTCTGCTACTTTTTCTACTACTATTTCTACTACTATTTCTACTACTATTTCTACTACTTTTTCTACTACTATTTCTACTACTATTTCTACTACTATTTCTACTACTATTTCTACTACTATTTCTACTACTTTTTCTACTACTATTTCTACTACTATTTCTACTACTATTTCTACTACTTTTTCTACTATTTTTCTACTACTATTTCCACAGCTATTTCTACTGCTATTTCTACTACTATTTCTACTACTATTTCTACTACTTTTTCTATTTTTTCTACTACTATTTCTAATACTATTTCTACTACTTTTCTACTACTATTTCTACTACTTTTTCTACTATTTTTTCCACTACTATTTCTACTACTATTTCTACTACTTTTCTACTATTTTTCTACTACTATTTCCACTGCTATTTCTACTACTTTTTCTACTACTTTTTCTACTACTATTTCTACTACTATTTCTACTACTATTTCTACTACTATTTCTACTACTATTTCTGCTACTTTTTCTACTACTATTTCTACTACTATTTCTACTACTATTTCTACTACTATTTCTACTACTATTTCTACTACTATTTCTGCTACTTTTTCTACTACTATTTCTACTACTATTTCTACTACTATTTCTACTACTTTTTCTACTACTATTTCTACTACTATTTCTACTACTATTTCTACTACTATTTCTACTACTATTTCTACTACTTTTTCTACTACTATTTCTACTACTATTTCTACTACTATTTCTACTACTTTTTCTACTATTTTTCTACTACTATTTCCACTGCTATTTCTACTACTTTTTCAACTACTATTTCTACTACTATTTCTACTACTATTTCTACTACTATTTCTACTACTATTTCTACTACTATTTCCACAGCTATTTCTACTGCTATTTCTACTACTATTTCTACTACTATTTCTACTACTTTTTCTATTTTTTCTACTACTATTTCTACTACTATTTCTACTACTATTTCCACTGCTATTTCTACTACTATTTCTACTACTTTTCTACTACTTTTTCTACTACTATTTCTACTAATTTTTCTACTATTTTTTCTACTACTTTTTCTCCTAGTTTTTCTACTACTATTTCTACTACTATTTCTACTACTATTTCTACTACTATTTCTACTACTATTTCTACTAATATTTCTACTACTATTTCTACTACTATTTCTACTACCTTTTCTACTACTATTTCTACTACTTTTTCTACTACTAATTGTACTACTACTTTAACTACTAATTCTATTAATACTTCTACTGCTACTTCTACAACTACAACTACTACTTCTACTACTAAAATACAAAGGAAAGAAGGATCACTTATAAAGTTGGTACTTTTTGTTCTTTATTTGGTACTTAGTTCTTCAAGAACTGGTTGCAAATTTCCATGCAGTGGCAACCGTGGTTATAATATGTTATAATAAATTCCAGGTCACAGGGTACAAAGACCAATCCAAATTTGTGTGAACTAAGAAAAGTTTATTTCCAATAAGATAGAAAAATACAGAAAATGTTATATTTTAAAAGCTCATATGAGAAAGGAAGGCAGTTGAGAAAATGCGCATCATCTAAGTTTCATATTAATTAATTTGTTTACTTTCCTTTTTGCATTTTTTTCGATTTCTCAGCTGTTTTTGAGGCAGCACTTCTTAGCTGATATCTTATGCGTTCGATACGCTTTTGCAGTTTTGCGATTTTTGCATCGATTTCCTTCCGTTCATCGAGTGCTCTGCTTTTCAAAAAGCCAAGTTGTTTATGTAGCTATAGATAACGAAATATGTTAATATTTAAAACTGAATTCAATGTTCTAATACAAACTGTTTTCAATTTGGTTGTACTGCCGCTTGAAGTTCGATTTGAATACGATTTTCTGCTAAAATATCTAAAAATAAAAATAAATAAAAATTGAAAAGAAGCAACTCTATAAACTAAACGCTGATAGTTGCTCACTTGATATTTTGCAGAAACGAAGTTCTTTGCAGCTGAAGCTGAAGAAATTTCCGAGTATTTCTGCATGTGGTGCTTAATAACCATTCCATTATGTTCACCCAAATTTTTAGATATTATTTTTTTTTAAATTAATTTTGAATATAAAACTAGAAGTTGACAACAAAAGGAAAAACTGGGCAATTGTTTGCTACATTCAAAAGTCTATCATTGAATTTAGAACCAGATTTTTTAATTATTATTCTGCTTCTTTCGTTCACTATTCTTCTTTTTAATACTTTCAATTTGCTCATCCAATTGAATTATTTTTTCCTTAATCAAATCTCTTTCCTTGATTATTTTACTGCGCAATTCCTTTAGATGCTCCCGTTGCTAAGACAAATTATATAAAATTACTTACTTAATGTGAATAAAAATCAGAAGAGTTCAAACCGTTTTCAAGAAGTTCACATTTTCCTTTGCCTTGCCCACCTCATACATCTTTTCAGAGTATCTACAGTTCATCACATCAAATTACTAATAATAATTACCGTTTGCACAGCTCACAAATGAAACTCACTTAATCATTTGCTGACAGCAAAGTTGTTGAGGCTGCAGTAATTTTATATTTTTAGCAACTATTATCGCGATACTTTGCATAATTTGAGCCATTTTTCTGTAGAACTTTGAATTTTGAGGATAAGAAAAGTCGTGCAGAAAACAAATTTCCAAAATTTACGAATATATTAAAAAGTTTGTATCAATTTTGAAAGGTAAAGTAAGGCTAAATGGTTGGAATTACGTGTACAATGTAGACATCTAGAGTGCTATTTAAGGTAGGCATAGATGGAACGTAGATTCTTTTTTTCTTTAAATATATATTAGTTTATTAGATAAATTAAACTAAAGTTTTTATCATTTGATCGTAAATGAAGTAATTAAACGAATTCCAAGAGTTAAGCGTACATAGTGATGGGCTTCCCAGGCCGCCGAATGGGTGCATCATAATAGAAGGGACGCTGCTTGATTTGTGATCCAGATGAGCCACCTCTCCAGCTATTGCCACCACTGTCCCTCGAGGGAGTGGCTAAGGTGGCAGGCAGAAGGCCAAGTACGGCACACATTGCCAACAGCAAACTGCAGACAGCGAGGAATTTCATGATGCTTTACGGGAACGCTTTGTTTTACTACTGAAAAGAGCTGAGTGGGAGCTCTCTTTATATATGCATCTGCTTAGTCTCAGCTCTGTTCGAGTAGGTAAAGCACCGCGAGTGATTTTTTTAAAATGTTCGTTTGTGTTGCTGATAACCGCAGCAAAGATCCCCGTCTGCAATGCCATCTCTTTCATTCGCTTGCTCTCTCGCTCTCTCTCTCTCTCCCTATCGCTAACCCTTCTGTTGACTGCTGGACTGCCTGGCTTGAGATGCTATCATTTGCGTTTTCTGTTTCCCCATCTGAACAATGTCAAATTCCATTTGCTTGATGCTGCGCGTTAAGTCGGTCAACATGGACTCTGCCGATCTCTGCTTCTGCATTAGCGTCTTGGAGCGTGCCTCTAGTTGGGAGCGCTCCTATAGATTTATGTAACATTAGATCGTTATAGTCTAAGCATAATTTACATATGTTTATTATTTACCAAACGCAGCTCCTCCAGTTTCAGATCCAGACTGTTGCCCATAACATTGGCCAAGTTGAAATTGCTTTTAACCAAAAATTTCCTACATTTTGTAAACATTTCATTAGTCAATATTAATGTATAAAACGTAAAACCTACCAATGTGTAAAGTCTTTGGTTTGGCTTAGAATTTTGCGTATTAGGTTGGACATTACATCTTTTTGGCCAAAAAATTTACGCAATGAATTTAATTTATACACAGTTAAAACAATTTTGAAGTGGCCGAATTGAAATGTTTCTCTCAGTAATATATATTCATCTTACAGAGCTTGTAACACAATGAACTCGTTCAAATATGTCTATTTAACAGAGTCCGCTTATTACTCATAAGCATGCCCATTACCTCTAGACGCTACTGTGCTGTTGCTGCTATGTCAATGTCAAAATATCATTGCATACTTTCAGGCAGCTCTTGTTATTTAATTTGCACCAAATTTGTTAATTTTTTTTTTCTTTTTTCCCGTTTTTTTCGAAAACCAGCCGCCGTCTAGAATACTTTTTTTTTCACCGTTCCAGTCGCCTCTTCAAACCGAACCAGAAATGCTAAAAAAATAGCAACTTTTGAAAAAAGGCGGGAAAAAAAAACGAGTAACGGAAGTTTTTTTCACTTTTCTTTTCTAAATTTCTCGCTTAATTATGGACCGATCCGGATGAAACTCTCAGCATTGCTTCTATTTGGTATTGTTCAAACACCTGCCAAGTTAGAAGTGTCTACGTTGAGCAATATGGGCGTTATACGTTTTATTTTTAGATGCGATTTGTCGGGGAGGGGGGCGAGGCATCGAAAATCCAACATAGCCTCGATCTGGAGAGGGCTCACGGGAGTCTTCATGCCAAATTTTGGCAACCCACCCCCATTCGCAAATGCGCTGCAGGCGACTGACTTTATTAAAAATTAATAAAGTTAACGTTAACTACTAATTTAGTTACTGGCCCTGGTGTCATAATTAAGGGAAGACTTCTAAATCACTCAACGGCATGCAAGTACGTCATATATTCCTGAAAACCCTAACTATGATATGTACACCGTTTAATTCTTCCATTCCCTCAACTACTTATCCCATGTTGGGGATAATTTACCCAATTTCCAATTAGATTAAGCAGCCTAAAAGGTAGCAGGGCACCTAATCTATAAATATATAAATAAATCTGACCTATATAAAAACGATGCAAGTATTGTTTCATTTAATATTTGGAAATACATTGTAAAATTCAAAATAAATGAAAATAAATTATAATCTTATGCTGACACTTGAATTGTTTCCTCAATTTTAAAGTAATTTGTCCAGACACGACAGAATAAAAGTTAAATTACAGGTGAATGAATAAAAAAAATACTCGTAAAATTTACTGAATGACGTTCGTTGTGTTTATTTGCCGTGCGAATTGTAAACATGCTAATTGATTATGTAAATATGTGTATATTAAACAAGTTTCGAGAAGATCAATGCTTTACGGCCATCAGAAGGATCTATTTTACTACACAACTTTCTAAGCTTTCACTTTATAGACTGGGTCCACAGTCCAGAAGCGAAACAATTTGAAAATTTTGATCGTCTGCTTAATTTGCATAAGTATGCAAATATTAAACCGGTTGGCGACCCTAGCAACCAAATTATGGAATTAATTGATGCTCACAAGCAGCTAATTTCAAGTTTTTTATATACAAAAAAATGCAAATATTAAAAAGATCTTTATTTAAGCACTGAACATCTGTGTAGGGAATCGCTTTAAGTTCAATATTAAATATGTGTAAACATAGAGAAATGCATTTATAAGTAATTGTTTCACAATAGATTGTTTTCTGTCTGTTTGTTTGTTTTGTAAGCTGTCACAACTTTCCACGTCTGTTGTTCACTTGTGCAAATTGTTGAGGAACTCCTTGTGACGCTGAATGGCCTCCTCGTGCTCCTTGATCTGCTGATGATGGAATTCAGCCTGATGTATCTGGTCGTTCTTCAAGCGCTCAAGCTGATCCCTTTGCTAAGCATAGAGAACCAATCCATAGAAATAAGGAGAAATAATGTTAAAAAAATATGCAAAATATTAAGTAAATATTATTTATGACACAGAAATAATATCGATGATAAATTGTGCAAAAACCCAATTATAATTAGACGATCATTTTTGGTGACAACGTCGTATATTCTAAGGCGTATTATTAACCGACAGCTCTCATACCATACAAAGCCGCTTAGCCATGGCTCAAAGTCCCATTACCTGAGTGCCAACACGAATATTAAGTAAACACGCATACGTAAATACAAATAAACTCCCTCAAACCATACAGAAGAGTCAACTCATACGGTTTTAGCCGCGTTTATTATCTGCCGAAGCTGGCTTACACTGAGCGAGTGAGAGAGCATAAAAGCCAAACAAATTGCGGGAAAAACGTCGTCAGTTTTTGTTGCTGCTTCTGCTGCTGTTGTCGTTGTTCTTGTTGTTGTTGTCAGTAGCATCTGCCTGTCATCCCAAGCTGAACCTGAACCTGATTCTGTATCGGTTATTGGTCTGCGTTGCTTCCGAGCCAGTTTTAGTTGTAAATTGGCAGCCAAAGGCATCGCAAACGACACCAAAAGCCTAAGAAATTAGCCAAGTTGTTGTATAAAACTCTAAATAAAGTAGAATTCCAAGTCAAGGCGATTGATTATTAATACAACTGACTAAATACTGTCCGAACAGAGCGTAAATACAACTAATTAAATGTCAATAATCATCATCAAAGCGTGATAGATCCCCGACTTTTGAATAAAGAAATTATCAATTCCAAAAATAAAGTAATAAAAAAAAAAAACAAAAAACCAAAACAAACATAAATAATATTCTATAAAAACTGTTGATAAGGCAAACGAGCAACCATTCATAATGCTACGGCTACGGGAAACATTGCTGCCGCTACTTCTACTCATCGTAATTGAGGCACGACTCGGTGCGGCAGCCTATAGCGGATATGGAGCTGCTGCTCCTCCTGCAGGCGGACGTCCGCCTGTGCGCACTGTGGAAACAGTGAAGCAATGGAAACAATTGGAGTACGGATTTGCAACGCCACAGGATCGTCAACAGGCGGCAGCAGATGGTAATTTGATGCCAGAGAATGGCACTCCCATTGATGTCCAGCCACATTTCTTGGCCAATGGGCAGGTGCGTGTGTTTACCACCATTCCTCGGTTTGCCACTGGCATACCCTACACGCTGGCCACCATCTCCGATGAGCAGGGCGGCAATGGGCCACAGTTGCAGCCGTATCCAAACTATGCCTGGCACAACAACAATGGGGATAACTGTGATCGCATAACATCAGCTTTTCGTGTAGCCGTAAGTTGTTGTCGGAATCTCTAACACATGCTATCTATGCTCAGTTGTATTCATTGTATCATTGCAGATCACGGAATGCAATCAGATGTGGGTAATCGATTCAGGTAACGTTGGTGGCGTGCAGCATTGTCCACCGCAACTGTTGCAATTCGATCTGAAGAGCGATACTTTGCTACATCGTTTCCGCTTCCCCAATGAGACTTTCACTTGGGATGCCTCACTCTTCATTGCCCCCAATGTCCTGGTGCAAGATCCTCCGCCGCGTGGCAGCTGTGCACGTACAATTATCTATGTGCCGGATGTCACCTTCCATGGCCTCGTTGTCTACGATCACATGGCGAACGCTGCTTGGCGCGTCGAGCATCGTTTCATGTATCCAGATCCCGACCGTGGACTGCACACCATTGCCGGGGAGAGCTTCACTCTGATGGACGGCATCTTTACGGTGAACAATGACAAACGCAATCTCTACTTCCATCCGCTGGCCAGTGTCAGTGAGTATTCGGTTCCATTAAGTGTTTTAAACAATCGCCGCAACTGGGAGAATGGTGTCGATGCCATGTCGGATCAGTTCAACTTATTGGGCAGACGTAAGAGCGAATGTGCAGCTTCTGCCATTGACAGTCGCAGTAATCTCTACTGTGTCAGCTTCAATCCCATCAAGCTGTTCGCCTGGAATACCAATACACCCTACACCACTCGCAACTTTGGCAATCTGCCAGCTAAGGCCGCTGACTTACAGTTTGTCAGCGGCATGAAGGTCGCTCGCAATGCTGGTGGCAAGGAGGAGCTCTGGATGCTCTCCAATCGTTTTCAGGTAAGTGAACTCCTTACTTCTCCCACTGCATCAACTTTATGCTAATCTCTTGTTGCAGAAAATTGCCAGCGGCACATTAAATGCCAACGAGGTGAACTTCCGAATTTTGCGTCGTCCGCTGGACGATATACACGGTGGAGTATTCTTTGCCAGCGACGATGATCTAACCAATCGTCTAGTTTTTAATTAGTTTATACATTAACTATCACTATTAGCTTTTAGGCCTAACAATATTACAAGTAGCAACTGGTTGCGATCAATAAAACTAATATTAATTAACAATTTAACATGCTATCAGCTCGTTAAACTATTTTTTCAACAATAAAACTTGCTACAAAGTTCAAGATCGTCTTATCAATGATGCTGCGCACTGAAGACGATTCGGCGACATGTGGAACGTGTGGAATTTGGAATTTAATTAAAGCAACTCGTTGACAAAAATAAAACGGAATCCGGTTAAAATATAAGAAGACATAAATCAAGTTATTATTTTGAAATGTAAGTTACTTAATCAATGCGAATATGGAATGCTCTGGCAAAAGAAATGCTAATAAAGCTAAGCAAAAACTTGCGTTGCCAAATGCGTTGATAAAGCCACAATGCCCCCATTGTAGGGTATTCATGATTTACAAATAAGCTGCAACACTTGAAAGGCCAATGGACTCAACTTTGTGTACATGTGCCATGTGCTGCACATTGTGGAAGCTGGAAGTGAGTGGAAGTCGCTGGAAGTTATGCATAATGAGAAAACCAAATGGCGGAGCTTGTTTTTATTATTATTATTTCTTTTTAAAGTAATTATTATTGTTTGTTGTTGTTAATTGGGAGTGCACACAGACAAATCTACAGCTACAATGAGAATGTCGAAGCAACGCTCTTAATGTCCAATTAAACCAGTTTAAAGCAAAGTTGACCCAATTGACCAGGTCTGGTTGCCAGCCAAAGCTGGTGCCGATTGGCGGATTAGAAAGACATACGACGTTTGATGGCAACGCATGCGCAGTTACCATTTGGCTCTTACATCGAGCAGACCACACGAAAGTGAAAGGATTACGGCATTATGGCATATCAGCATTGCATAAGGATAATAACGCTACTCAGCTGCTGCTGTCTGGCCATTGTAACAGGACAGTACAGCACAGGACCCGGCGGTGGATACGATTCCAAGGCCTTGGAGAGCATCTTTGAGTCGCGAAATCTGGAGCTGGGTTTCCCCACGCCCGAGGAACGTGACCGTGTGCTCAATGCAGGGCTCTATAACCCTGACGGTGTAGTGCCCATCGACGTGGACGTCTACTACACACGTAAGTATTTGCGGGCACATGATCAGACAACCAGCCCTCGATGATTGACACAATTCTTCGCTTGTTAGAACCGGTTCTAATAATTAAACGACATTAAGTTGTTAGATTTATTACAGAACAGCAATCTTAACAATATTATTGAGACTTTATCAACTTTCTCTCAGATGGCGACAAGACGCCCTCCATTTTTGTGACGATACCGCGATTTGCAAAAGGCGTGCCCTACTCCCTGGCATACGTGACCAACGAGGTGCGAGCAAATGGCACCGAGTTGCGAGCCTATCCAAGCTACGACTGGCATCAATCCCATGGAGCCGACTGCAATGGCCTGACTTCTGTATACCGCACACAGATTGACGAGTGTGGACGCATGTGGATATTGGACAGTGGAGAGATTGACTTTGTGCAACATTGTGCGCCACAGCTGTACGCCATTGATTTGGCTAGTGGCAGAATGGTGCATCACTATCGCATGCCAAAGGGATTGTACAAACCAGGCGTCAGTCGCTTTGTGACACCAACCATTGAGTTGGACGCACACAATTGTGATGTTGGGCATGTGTATATGGCCGACTCTATTGGCGATGGCATTGTGGTGTATGATGTGGCTGCTCAGAAATCCTGGCGCATCGAGAACAAGTACACCTATCCGCATCCGGACTTTGGTACCTTTACCATAGCCGGCGAAAGCTTTCAACTCTGGGACGGCACCGTGGCAATGACACTCACACCACACGGTCTGGCAGGTCATATGGAACGAATGCTATACTTCCACTCATTATCAAGTGATTGGCAAATGGCCATACCATTAAAGGTGGTCAACAATGCAAGCTTATGGAAGGCTAATGATGTTAGCGCTGCCTTGGATCAATTTGTGGTGCTGGGCAAGCGGGGTAGTCAATGTGTGGCCGCTGCAATGAGCGAGACGGGAATGCTGATTTGCGGTCTCATACAGCCAGCCAGTCTATTGGCCTGGAACATACGCCAGCCATACAAACATCAAAATCTTGCTTTGCTCATCGAAGATGAGCAGCGACTGCAGTTCACAAGTGGATTAAAAATTGTTAGAAATCATGAGGGTAAAGAGGAACTGTGGGCGCTCTCGAATCGTTTACAAAAGGCTTTTGGTTCAGGACTTAACTTCAAGGAAGTCAATTATCGTATCCAAAAGTGCGGTGTCCATGAACTACTGCATGGATTGCCCTGTCACTAAAGGAATCTGGTCTCGGCATACACTTTGCAAGTCAGAGTTGCCACTTTTGCTAATTTTTTCGATTGTTCTAATAAAATTTAGTACTTGAAAGTATCATTCTAGCACAATATAGGCGCGAGCTTCTAATTTCTTGTATCGTATAAACTATTTAAATAAAATGTAAATATTTAAGTCTAGCTGTTTACATACCTTCTTGTAGAAGTACTCCTCCTCGCGGGCGGCCTCCATCTTGCCAAAGGCGCCACCAGCCTCACGAATAGAACCACCGCCGCCACCGCCTTTGCCGGCACCGCTACCCAAGTCGCCCAATTGGCTGCCGCTCATTTTGGCCAATCTGTGAAACATTAAATGCATTACAAATATAAATACATATTCAACCGTTTGCCGTTGTTATGCAATAGTGGAGCCATAAGCATAAGTAAAAACAAAAACATATTTCAGGTCCCGATTGAGTATATCTTATCAGTTAAATAAATTTACCAAAGTTACGTACGTTCATAGATATGTGCTCGGTCACTTATTGCCACGGCAAATTTGTGTAATGCACTTTTACGACTATTTATTTATATTGAGGTGTCAGGTAATTAGCATTTAATTAAAATTGTGAAACTTACTGCACTCCTGCTGGGTACAAACGAGCAACATTACGACGTACAACGAACATTCTGGTCAATAAGTTACGTAGAATACGATATGAAAATCTGAAGAAAACAATAATACAATTATAAAACACACGATGATCAGCAAGAAATCACAAAGCACCGTTGCAACCTCACGAAGTATAACAACAAAGAAAAGCTGCAGAAATAGAAACACGTAAATATGTACATAAGCAATTTATGCTTATTTATCTATTCGGATATTTACGTATAAGCAGCGTTTCTTTTTTATTTATTCTTTTATACATGAAAAAATACAATATATATACATTTGTATATATATATATGTTCGGAAAATTTTATTATGGCGCAAAAAACTTACTTGACTCTTCCGCGTATAAAACTGGTATGGTATCAGTGTGCCCAAAGCCATTAGCCGGTTGCTTTTAATGCTGCCACTAATTTTACTGTGGGTCACTGGCATCCAAGGTTGCCACCTTGTCAGATCTTTTTGGAAAAAAGTACCAAAAAAAAAAACTAAAAGTACCAACTGTATCAGTAGAAGTCGTAGTAGTAGCTGTAGAAGAAGTAGTAGTAGCATTATTCGTAAAAGTAGTAGTAGAAGAAGTAGTAGTAGTAGCTGTAGAAGAAGTAGTATTAGAGTATTAGTATAAGTAGTAGTAGAAGTAGTAGTAGAATTAGTAGTATAATTAGTAGAAGTAGAAGTAGTAGTATAATTAGTAGTAGAAGAGGTAGTAGAAGTAGTAATAGAAGTAGTAGTAGTAATAACGCATTTTATTCATAAACATAATACCAACTAAAGTACCAATGAAGAAATAAGGTACCAGTTTTGTTACTAAAGTACCAAGTGGCAACACCATGAATCTGTTAAGCGGCAACGCTAATTTGCTACTTGTTAACATAATGCATCAACGGTCACACTAGCAAGTAAAAAATTGCCGACGGACGCTTGTTTATTTGTTTAAAGTAAATTTACTTAATATAATTAGTATACTTGGTAAGACAGATAATTGTGACAATATTTGACACCAAATATGGCCGACGCCGATGATGGAGCCGAATTGTTGTTCTTTGATACTTTCTCGCATGAAGAAGTCACCGTAAGTGTAATTTGCATTTTCGTTGTATAAATTCACATGTATATATTAATGAATACGTATTCGTTTAATATAAAAAGGACATCAACTTAGACCTAGTTCAGTTCCCAAAGCCGGTGTTTATAACGCAAGTACGCATTATACCATTGGGTGCCCGTGTGCAAGCGGATTTTCCGGGAGGTGTTCGTCTGGGCGCCACGAATCCCTCAAAGTTCGATCTGGAATTCTTTGTGAACGATTTGGGCATGCCAGGCGCTTCGGCGTTCGAAAATTTGGGTCTACTCCGCTACAACCAGAATGATTGTATTCATCTCGACTGCTCGCAGGAGAAGATACCAACGGATGGTCTCGTCCTGCGTGGCTGGTACAGTGCAATTACGTTGGCTGTCTACGGCATACTCACCAACTCTGTAACGGAGCCCATAGCTAGCCCAACGTTGCCCTGCGAGCCAGCTATTATTGGTCCCGAAATATGCAATCTAAGTGGTGACGCTCACAATGTCCTCATTCCCGATGAAGTAATAAAAGATGATTGGTCAGAACCGATACCGAGCGAATTGCTGGTAACGACGGCGCACAAGGCGAGTGTCAGCGTGAGTGACTACGAGCACGACGATATTGAATACGGCATATCACGCGATCATTACCATCAGCATGCAGATGAAGAGCAACGCGAATTGCGTCGCTTACGACGGTCCACGCACTCCACGGATCATTCACCGCCACCACTACGAACCCACACGCACTCCGAAAGTAACGATAGGGAATATCTACGGTGGTAATATTTAAGACGTAGCTAATGGCACAGCAACTATAATATTCACTCTTTCTTTTTGCAGCTCTCGTGACAAGGCAGCGCGTGATTGGTCTCGTTCACCAGAGTACTCCAGCCATCGTTCACGACGTAAGCGCTCGGAACGCTCGCGGTCAGATGCAGATGAGCACAAGTGGCCACGTACACCACCTGTTTCAATTGATTCACCAACGCGACCGCGCTCACCGGACACCATGGACTATGATGATGACGATACCCGCTCTCACTATAAACTGCAGAGTTCGCACGCCTATCGCCATTCATCGGAATCGTTGCCACGCGAACGCGAAGAAGAAGATCGTGAGCGAGAACGAGAACGCTCGGATACGCCGCAAGAGCAATTTGAGCCGATTCTGAGTGATGATGAGATTATCGGCGACGATTTGGAAGACGAAGACGATGGCGTAGATGCGGCTGCAGCGGCAGAGTATGAACGTGAACTGGAGGCTGCTGCGGCAGCTGCACCGCCAGCCATAGACGCCTTTGAGCCATGGCAACGACCATTGTTAGTCTACAAAGGCGACTTGCAGTCACACTTTAGCAAAGAGCTCGACACGCTGCGGTTGCTCTTCAAGAAGCTATCACTGCAGATACGCTGGGACAATGTAAACGCCTTCAACGAAGAACACGGCGGTGTCACTGTAGATGAACGCGAGCAGTTTGTCTATTTGGGGGACCAGCTAAACAATCAATTGGGCTACTTAACGCAACACTACAAGCGACGTAATTTTGTGCTGCAACAGTTCTTTAAGAACGACGAGTCGCATTTGCGTCAAGCTGCAAATATATTGCAGATTGCTTTGAGCTTCCAGGCGGCCTGCATGCAACCGCAACCAGCTTTTAAGATACGTCACATTAAGCTAGGAGCACGCATGGCCGAATTGCTTTGTAGCCATGAACAACTGTTTCAGCATCTGCTGGAAAATCACAACTTTGATCCATTTGAGGCGATTTTCAGTCTCTATCAGGAGCCGTACATGGCGCTATCGATTAAGCTACAGCTGCTAAAAGCTGTATACTCCATGCTGGATACACAAGCAGGCATTAAGCACTTTCTGGCATCCAAAACCAACGGTTATCAACTGATTGTCGAGTCAATTAAGACGGCGAAGCTGACGCGCACCAAATACGCTCTCCAGGCCATCATTAAGAAATTGCATCTCTACGAGGCTTTGGAAAGTGTGCGGAAAAGCTGCACTCAGCTCTTCATACGGAAAATGGAACGACAACCGCAAGAGGTTTATCAGCAAATAGAATTTGCCTTTGAAATGCTTATGGATGCTTTGCTTGCCAATCAGCTTAGCTTTCAGCAGCCGCGTCGCTTTTTGCCCGTCTCCAAGAAGTTCGAATTGGTTACTGATCCAAATGCACAGCGAAGCTTTGGCAATGCGCTGCAATCTTATTTTGCACAGCACTCATTGGCAGAGTCGCTGCTGCTGATTCTAAGCAATTCAAAGGAGCTGCCCGCTACAACATTCCTGTGTACATTGGATCTAATGCATGCGCTGCTCAAATCCCATGTGGGCATCGATTACTTTGTGGATGATGCATTTGATGTGACTCAACTAATTGTTGCAATACTACTAGGCCTGGATGACGTGCCCAAGGAGCCCAAAATCGAGATAGTGAAGGAGGAAGAACCGGAAGGTAAGACTAAATACATCTATGATTCGATCAAGACTACATCTTGTTAATCTTTTAGTTAAAACGGAACAAACGGATAAACCAATGGACACATCTGACAGTACGGAAATGGAAACCGAAGTCAAAGTCGAAAGCAATACTGCCCCAACTGTGGCAATTGATGTTGCAGTGCAAACGGAGCCGACTCCTGTGGTTGTGGGCAAAGTATTCCAACAAATAGGACCCGTTCTTCGGCCCGTTTTGCCACGATTAGCGCGACTGGGAATTGAGTTAGCCTACAAAGTGCAGACACGCTATCATCTGGATGCGATTGTGTTTACGGCGGCAGCACCTGAATACGATACCATCAAGCTGGCTACGCACATGCATTCAATCTACTCTCAGACCTGCGATCCGGCTGGACGTCAGCACACCATTGAGGTGCTGGGATTGAATAATAATCTAAAGATATTCATGGACCTTATCAAGAAGGAGCAGCGTCTGCAGTCTCAACGTCAATTAAGCTCACCTGGAACCAAATACAAGAGTCCCGTGCTTAGTTATGCTGTTGATATGGTCGATGCGTGTGTGCGCTATTGTGAGCAGCTCGATTACCTTATTGAACATGGTGCTGTCATATTGGAATTGGCCAAGAATCACGAAACCTTTGAGCCCTCCGTGTCGGCCGTGCTGCAGGAGATGTATGTATATATGAAGCCTTTGGAGGCTATTAACGTGTTTGTCTACGACGATATAATGCCTCTGGTGGAGGTAATTGGACGATCCCTGGACTATCTTACAACATTCCCGGGTGATTTGATTATGGCCTTACGCATTCTACGTTTCCTGGTCACCACTAAGTCAACTCCGCCGCCAGGTATCAAACCATCCAAGCGAATGGGTACCGAAGAACTCAAACATCGTTTTGTTGCCCTTCAACTGTACGCAGCGGATGGCGTCCAGTTGTTGATTCAAATAATGGAACGACTGTGCACATATTTCGAGCAGCCTGGAATGCATGCGCCAGCGTTGATGACCATACAGGGCGTGCACTGTTGTCAGATTATGTTGCCCACGCTTCAAATACTGCGCGAGCTACTTTCCTATGCCATATTGTGTCGCGATGGCACCTTCAAGGATCTGACTGCAATCGATCATCTTGTTAAGGTTTATTTTCTGCTTTACTATTATCCCTCACGCTGTCAGGCCGGCGCTGAGGTGGAACAGTGCAAGCTGGAGGTGGTGCAGACGCTCTTGGCGTACACACAGCCGCATGAGCAGGACGAGGAGTCGCTGCACAAGTCGCTCTGGACACAAATGATACGTGAAGTGTTGAAGAACATCGATGGACCAGCTAACTTTATACCTGGTCTTAAGTTATTGGCAGAACTGTTGCCACTGCCGTTGCCCATGCCACAGCCGCTGTGCGACCAACTGAAGCAACAGCATAAGCAGCGTCTGATCACCGAGCGTAAGCTGTGGTCTGCTCACTTGCATCCACAGAGTGGACAGATTGCTAAGCTGGTGGAGGCGTTGGCTCCATCGAGTTTTCCGCAGCTCTCGGAGCTACTGCAGCGCGTTTGCATGCAACTTTCGGATCTGGCGCCCAACATGACGTTGCTTATTGCTAAAACGATAATGGAACTGCTGTGCAGTGAGTATCAGAGTGCCAATTGTATGCCCACCACCAACTTGGAGCGTTTGCTACGTTTCTCCACCCGCCTGTGTGCATTTGCACCGCTCAAGAGCTCAATGCTGTCCATTCTGTCGGGTAAATTCTGGGAATTGTTTCAATCTCTGTTATCTCTGAATGAGTTCAACGAAGTAGTCTCAAATTGTCAGGAGGCTGTACATCGCATACTAGATAGTTTTCTGGATTCGGGCATCTCTTTAATTTCCCATAAATCAACGGCACAGCCAGCGCTCAACCTGTCTGCCGCATTACCACCCAAAGAGTTAATTCCACGCGTCATCGATGCTGTGTTCAGTAATCTCGCCAGCGTGGAGGTGACACATGGTATATCAATTTTGGCAGTGCGTAATCTGGTCATTCTAACTGAACATGAGTAAGTATCTATGCCAAGTAATTTGAATCTATTGTAATCCATAATTATATTTTTTCAGCTTCACATTTTATCATTTGGCGCAGCTGCTGAAGCAAAAGATAAGTGAATTTCAAGCCTGGATGGAGCGTGTTATACTCCACAATGAGACGGTCGAGTATAATGCGAACATTGAATCGTTGATTTTACTACTACGCTCCCTGACACAAATTGAACCACCGCCAACGATGTCCGCAATGCCGCAGCGCACACTTAAATTGGGCGCCACAGAGCTTGCCCAGCTGCTGGAGTTTCAGGATGTTGAGCTTGACAAGCCGCCAGTTTTGCAGCGTATACTCAAAGTGTTGGAGAAGCACAAGGCAGTGGCCAATGAAGCAGCGCTGTGTGATTTGAAGCAGCTTGTTACCCTGCATTCATCAAAGGATCAGGAGGTGCTTACAGTTGCAACACCACCGATAGAAGCGACTGTCGAGAGCGAAGCAAATGCAACTGGCAGCAACAATACCGGCGTGACTAGCCCGCTCAATGTGGAGCCATATCTACCGCAAGCTGAGGGCATTGTTACTCAATACGAGGCGCGTCCCATTTTCACACGCTTTTGTGCGACTGCAGAGAATGCACAGCTGACGGCACGCTACTGGCTAGAACCGTTACCCATTGAGGTTATTGAGGACATGAATGAACCGCTTTACGAGCGCATTGCCTGCGATTTAACCGACTTGGCCAATGTATGCCTGAATCCCGATCTGAATCTCACAGGTGATTGCAAACGCGTTCTACATTTATCCGGCTCGCCACAATCCAATCGCGAGATGACACCAACGGCTCCCTGTTTCCGTACACGCCGCGTTGAGGTGGAGCCAGCAACTGGGCGACCAGAGAAGAAAATGTTTGTGTCCGCAGTGCGTGGTCGCGGGTTTGCCAGACCACCACCCTCTCGTGGTGATTTGTTCCGCTCCAGACCGCCAAACACTTCGCGCCCGCCTTCACTGCATGTGGATGATTTCCTGGCACTGGAAACATGCGGCGCACAGCCCACAGGTCCAACTGGCTACAACAAAATACCCTCAATGCTACGTGGCTCGCGTGTGGGTCGCAATCGGGGGTCCCGCATATCAGCAGCAGCTGCTTACAGGTGCGCAGATCAAGCTAAATATAGAAAAGGCATCAGAACTAAACTTGGTATCTTTGTTTACAGGCAAAAGAAGATGATGCGCATAGGATCGCCCTCCAGCTGGGCAGAGTCGACTGGCACACCATATCGTTCAAGTAATGCTGAGTCGCACTTCAACAACAGTGATTCCCATTATACATCGCCCCATTACAGTGGCCGATCCCGTGGCCGTGGACTGCGCTCAAGACCGCCCTATTTGCGTTAGGATAGACGCTCTAGGATTTGCATTTAAAAATGTATTGTGTATATTCGATTTATACAATTTGTATGTATCGTGATTAAATTTAAGAATTCTCTGTAACAACAAATTGCAAACGCACGTCGTGGTCATCCATGGGCAGCTCTTCAGTGCTTACGATCTGTTCGTTGAGCGCCAGCGCCATAATAGTGATCTTCTTCTGTGGATACTTCTCCGCATGCTGAGTTAAATATTTGTCATAGTAGCCCATGCCGTGTCCCATGCGATTGCCGCTTCGTGTAAATGCCACGCCGGGCACAATGAATAGATCAATGCCATATCCTACAATGGATGCGTTTAGAGTAGAGTATTTAAATGGAATGTATGGCTTACCATTTGTCATGGCATCCTCGCGACTCTCCTTAAAGTCTGGCTGCTTAATGTTCCACTTGGTCAATGGCAAATTCTCATATTCGCTGATGTCGCGCAGTCGAACCATCTTCATTTTTGTACCCTGATAAGTGGGCACAAACACCATCTTCTCTAGGCGAAACATCTCGTTGATTATTTCAGTGGTGTCCAGCTCATCGCTGGTGCTCAAATAAATGCTGACACGTTGCGCCTGCCGGAATGCCTCATTCTGCAATACCTGTTCATGTGCAATGAAGCATCTCAGTCAGATTTCAAGTAATAATCCATGTACTTACCTTTGAGGTGACAGCCTGAGATTGTTTTGCTCGGGATTCGGGTGTTATGCAACTGAGAAGCTGCTTCATGCGCTTTCTGAGCGCCACTTTCAGGCTGTTTTGGATAGTAGCTGCCATGCCAATGCGCACTTGTCTTAACCGGTGATAACTGTTTTCTATTTGATTTCGAATTCAGCCTCTATGCACAGATTTCAGTCTTTGGGCTCTCTCTTACTCGTCGCTTATCAGCAGATGTGCCTGCTATCAGTTATCACTGACCGCTTCTTCTTACACCAATTCGTAAACAACAATCGCCGGGTCGACTCACCTATGCCCCGGTTTACGACCTCAATTGGCACGGTGTAAAATTAAACACAAGCCGCAATAGCGTACAACGAAATAAGAAATATCTTTGATTACACGGGTATATACAAGTACATATTTATATGTAAGTTAATACGATATTATTTTATTTTTGTTGCTTTTATTTGTTAATCTTTATCAATATCTTCAGCTACGACATGAAGTCGTCAGCTGTTTGCTAATGACATTCACACACATTTGTCCATATAAAATGTTAATCAAGTCTATAAACTACAATCTCTGTCACTTTATCTCATTTCTTAGCTTCAGCTGGCGCTTTTGGGTCCGTCTTTGTCTTCAGATTCTTCAACTGTTCCTTTTGCTATAAAAGAAATAACACCCATTATTAATATCAATACATTTATCAGTATTTATGGCTTTGTATACGACGTACCTGTTTATAGAAGAACTCCTCCTCGCGTGCTGCTTCCATTTTACCAAATGAGCCGCCGGCTTCGCGAATAGCTCCACCGCCACCGCCGCCTTTGCCTGCGCCGCTGCCAAGTTCACCCACATGTGACATTCTCAATTGTCTGCGAATAAGTTAATTAGTACACTGTGTATTTATACTTATTTATCACATGCAATCTTATGTAATGTTGCATTCGAAAAATGATAGAAATTTCTGGTTATCTTCCTTTTGTTAATGGAACTTACTGAATTTGCTTGGGATATAGACGTTGACTAATGCGTCGCAATGTAAACATGTTGATTTATATACCGGTAGTTAATATAGTATATTTAACTATATATAGTGTGTGATTTATGCTGTGTGTTTCGAGGTATTGTGAAAAATAGCAGCTGCTTCAATACTGTCGGGGATGCCAACTTGTTTGTCAAATGAGAAACGAAATTTAACGGTCTAGATGCAA
Source organism: Drosophila funebris (assembly GCA_018901825.1). Lineage (NCBI taxonomy): Eukaryota > Metazoa > Arthropoda > Insecta > Diptera > Drosophilidae > Drosophila > Drosophila funebris. Next base: position 978,857 of record JAEIFK010000682.1, read on the forward strand.
TTTAATCGAATTTGATAACAATGAGGTGTTTGTGTTAATCACAAGAATACCTAAGTTAATAGTATATATATGTGGAGAATAACAAAATTTCTAAAACAAAAAGTTCAATACTTCGCCATTTGCAAGCTAAGTTTCCTCATCAGGGTCAGGATGGATTTTGGCACGATTCATCATTACTTTAAAGCACTCCGTGTTCTAATTAATGTAATATAAATGTTATTAGCTTTTAAATCAAGGATAATGCAGAGAAATGTATAAATACCTCATTTAAAAAGAAGGCTTCTTCGTGAACATCCTTGTATTTATTGAGGCATGTGGTATTATATAGAGCGGCATGGTCCAGAGTTTTCTGGTATTCCTCCCAATTGCGCATATAATCGGCATTTTTGGAACTTTCAATATGCTTGCGTATATTACACATAAGTCCCTGATTGACTGAGCTAAAATATTCTTCTTCTTTTATTCCTCCTTGCATCTTTCCCAAGCCTCCGCCCAAAAAGATGACATTTGGTAAGTTGCTCTTTGATTCCGAGTAACGTCTATTGGAGCACAGTCTTTGTGAGTATAAATGTAAGCGCAAGACTGCAGAACCATTGTTAAAGTGATTGAAACTTACGCGTAATTTAGATTCAAGGCTTGTGTACGTAAAAACAGACCAGTAGGAAACATTTTTTCGTATTTTAAGTAATTGAATGTTCGATACGATAATGAAAACTTTCTGGATATGAACATATGCTAAAGGCATCTAAATTTAATGTCAGACAAAAGTAGCACAAAGTTCAAATTTTGTAAAATGAAAGCAGCAATAAAAATCATCACAGAACTCCGCGAAAACTACATCCCGGTAACGGTAAGTCACTATTAAGACGTTTATTTATTGTGGAGCAAATTAAATAATTTGAAATTCAATGCGTCCGTTTGAAAAAGACAGTCAATCAGTGGTAACCAAAGGACGACGCAAGACGAAGCTGGCGGCGCCCAAATCGAAATCAGCGGCTGCGCTCATTAAACGCAAAAACCGCAATGTTAGAAAAAAGGAAAACGATGGTACCGAACATTTATCCAAAGAACCGTGCCATTTTGTCCCTGTACGCCGGAAGCCGCTTGGTGAATACATGAAGCTGGAGGTACCGATGGCTTCCCCATCCTCATCAATGCAGGGCATGCGAATGAGCTATGCAGCCGCCGTTGAGACCGGCTCAGGTGTTAAGGTTATGATATCTCCGCGTTTGAATAAAACAAATTCAAGTAAGTCTGGCAAGGGCAAAGCCAACAAGATAACCGCTGATACGAAGTTTCGGATATTTGATGAACAACCCAAGCCGCATATAGTTCGCGTAGATCCCAAAATGTTTCGGGCTGATGTTGAGCAAAAAGCAAGGATGAAGAACTCAAAATTAAAGAAGCCAATAACTCAAAAGACTAACAAATCGCAGTTAAGGGTAGCATCGAAGACTGATCCAAGCGACGTTGATATTAAGGCGCTTAAATTGCAATTTAAAAGAATGGCATGCAATGCTGCAAGTACTGCGGCCGTTGCAATTAAGGGCAATTCATTATCAGCGTCTAATGGACAGACGAGGCGAGTTGACGACTCACCGACTTTCGCAGATTCTGTCAGTTATTTGAGCTTCCATCAGGAGCGATTGCAGCGGATAATCAAAAAGCAAGGCATTTGCGCGATTTGCTTACAATCACCAGAGCCAATGAAGGTACCACAATTTGAGGACAAGCATTTTAAATATCTCGAAGAAGCTGCACTTTTGGCACAAAATCGCACCATGCTACGCTTGTGGATGAACTCTGATCAACTGATATGCTAGTAAACATTTTTCACATACATACATAAATTTTTAAAGTTAAATTAGCTGATATTAAGTGTTCTAAGTTATGCCTGTCGAAAACTAAATTATCATTGAAACGATGCGGCCAAAATAAATTTGGCTCGCTAACGCAACGTCCGATTTAATAATAGTCGTCTTTTTGCACATACTGGATAATGTGGATGAACTCTGCTCAACTAAAATACCAGTAAACATTTTTTTACCTATTGGATTCGTAAAGTCTTATTAGTTACATTAGGTATTCGAAGCTGTGTGGAGAATCAATTCATTTCAAAGGAAGTGAATCTCTTTTGTATCTAGTAGAAAACAAAACATTTAGACCCTATCCTAATTGGGCCTCGTAATTAATTCTACACCTATGAATGAACTTGGTTAAAATATTTCTATTAAACAATTAAGAGTTGTACCCAGGGGAGGCCCTTTTTTACCCTGTTCCCATTAAAAATAATAACTTTGTGCAAATACATCAAACAGGCAGAAGGAGGCATACCCGACCCTATAAAGTATTTATATTCTTGATTAGTAGCAATAGCCCTGTCGATTGAGCCATGCCCGTCTGTCTGCCTGTCCGTCCGTCCGTCCGCCCGTCTGAACCGTAAACAAATATTCTAAACGGCGGCTATTTTTTCCAAGAAAACGTTGAAAAGAAAAAAAAAATTAATTTAAAAACGCGCGAGCAATATCAATGTGACCGTTTTTCTTTTAAAATAGTCGAAAATACCAGGACGGTTAGCTAGCAGTATGTTAAGTGGGCTGTATATGTGACTTTAGTTTGGGGTTTTTTGTGTGTAAAATGTCGAGTCGTGAAAAACGTAATTTGATTGCAATGCCTATTTAGTTAATTAAACAGCTAGTGGCTAATGTGCAGCCAAAAATGTTAACCGTTTGACGGCATTACACCTACTGCATGGCAGCGTCTGTCTAGCCAAACAGCAGCCAAGCAAAGTGAAGGCGAGTGAGCGAGCGAGCGGAGCGCGTTTTGTGTGTGTATATAATGGACAAGTTAAAAAACAACAACAAAGAGCATGCAGTTATTGCATCAATTGAGTGCCCCTATACCAACGCTGCTGATGCCGATGTGGACGTGGAGAGTAACAAAAGCACTCCCACTCCATATTTTACACCCTTGGACTTTCTTCAAACCTCCTTTGAGTTTCCATCGCCCACAACAACAACAACTGCATCAACTGAGCGTTCATTTGACGCAGCGTTCTCACGGGGAGGCGATGAGGAGGCCCCATATACACCCAAACAGTTTACAATTGCGAACCCAAAACAGCAACAATCTCAGTTGCCTCAATCGCCGACGACGCTGAATCGTAAATTTAAGCGCTTTTCATTGTACGATCGCCGTTCCTGCTCTCCACAGGACGGACGTATCTTTGCCAACAAGGAGAATACAATACCAAAAAAGTGCAGCGCCGATAACGATCACGATAGTTTGTATTTATCGAAAAGCGAACATAACTCACCCACAATCCTTTTTAGAGATGACAGTTCAACGACAACGACACCGAATCTCCTTAACGATTCCAGCCGCCTTAGCTATTCTCCCAAACTTCTGGCCTCCATAAATAATCTCAATTTGAATCACTCACTTTCCGGCTCTCCCCTCAATATAATCAATTCTGCGGGCTATAAAAATGGCAATTTCTTTCGCTTTCCCGAAATTGATCATGTGGTCCAGGATGTGGTGCCCACAGCCGCCATAGTACCTGAAGAGCCTGACAATCAGCAGCAAGCAAATGATGTTTTAGTAGTACATCAGCATCAACAGGAGGCGGGACGTAAGAATCGCAAGAATAAAAATAATCTCACCATACGCATCACAGACGTTCAGTTGTCCAGCAAGGGTGGCAGCACTTCCACACAGCAGCTGTCGCCGTCATCACTGGCCAAGCCGAAGACACCCACCATTAAGAGCACGAAGGAAAAGGCGCGCTCTTTAGACTCTGCAGCCAATGAAACGGAGCTGTCAATTGTGGTGCAACACACAAATGAATCTCATGATATATCAACACCTTGCAGCAGTAGTCATGTTGGCCAGGGTAATATGCTCATACAGCCGACCGCGTCCAGCCTTCACTCCACCTCCCTCTCCCGACTCGATGCCCAACAATCATTTCACAGTCGCCGCACAACGCGTCGTAAATCACCGGGATTGAACAACAGCGATTGGCTAATGTATCACCGCAAACAGAATCCATATCAGAGTTCATTGGATGCGGATGAGCTAAAGTCAGCCTCTAGTGTGGACAGCAACAACGCTAAATTTACATTGGGCGCGAATTTGGCACCTCGGAGCGCACACAAACTCAATCCATTGCTGCACTCGTCTAGCACAAATTTAAAAACTTTGCCTGAGTGTCTAACCCTGGTGGAATTCACACCCAACACGGCTGTGGAATCGCCATTCAAGCAAAAGTCCATGGATTTGCCGGGCAGTCACATACAGACTAAAAGCATGGCCGGTTCCATGAATCTACTGCAACGCCGAGGCTCCAATCATAGCCTTACTTTGAATCTACACAGCTCGTGTGGCAATTTGATGAATAGTGGACTGAGTGTATCTAATTACAGCTTGGGCTCTGTGAGCAACTCCAAGTCCAGTTGCAATTTGGAGCAACAACAGATGCAGCAGCAGCAGCCACACAATCAATTAACTGTCGCTGCAGGCAGCGCGCAGTGCACGCGTCAGGGTTTGTTTAGACGACGTGGTTCCAATCATAGCATCACCTTGAAGAATCATACAACCAATTCGTGTGGTGAGCTCAACTCCATGGCCAATCAAACGCCCAGCCATGTGGCAACAACGCCCAAGCGTGGTCTGCTCGAGCGTCGCGGTAGCAATCAAAGCCTCACCCTTAATATGAGCGGCCAAACACTGGGGGTTGGACCGGAGCAGCTGCATCCACAGCAATTGCAGCTGGAGCAGCCTAAACTAACTGTGTGCAGTTGTGGCGCTTCATCTGCAGCTCAAGCGCCACATCAGCGTAAATTTTTTAGCACAGAGAATCTGAACAGTAATCGTGGGAGCAATAGTGCCCAGTTTTTGGAATTCAGCAGCAGCAAGCAGCCTTTGTGCTTTGGTTCCGCCTCCGATTTGCAGCCGAGCGAACAGTCAAAGATCAAATCACCAGCTGGTCACACAGAGACTGGAGTTGTTTTGTGCAGCTGCAGCTGCTCGACAGGAGTCGGCGGTGGTGGCATACGCAATATAATGACCCGTCCACTGTCACCCCAAACAACCAGTGAGGAGTTTAAAATTTATTTGGCCAGCATACAAATGCTTCAAAGTGCTTCGAATGCGCTTAACCAATACGATCTGATCAAACTGAATTACGTCTTCGATCACAGCTACAAGGCGAACTTGGAACAGCCACCGGTGCTCGTACTGGGACGCGATGGCGGAACGCCCACCAATCAGTTACCGCCCACATCCGAGGATAGCGAATTGTTGGCCATGTATCAGGCAGTGGTAAAGAGCATTGTCACGCCCCTGCCACAGCTGGATGGCGATGAACAGAAGCGCATATTTCGTGATCTGCACAAAGAGTTTTGGGATCTGCCGCTGAACCATCAGGAGAAGCCCATGGTTTTTGGTTCGCAGACAAAGAATCGCTATAAAACAATTCTGCCCAACGAACATTCACGAGTGCTGCTTGAGAGTGAGGCCACCGAGCTAATGAATCTGAAACAACAACACCAGCAGAGCTGCCTCGTGCCACCCCAAGCCAGCACCGAGGAACTGATGAGCAAGACGACGCTACTGGCCAACGAGGATTTGCCCTACATAAACGCCAATTATATCAAGGTAAGCAGACATGAATTCAGTTTATCAATGTTAATGAATATATATATGTAATACTTATCTTGCAGGGCCCAGACTACGTCTCCAAGTGCTATGTGGCCTCCCAGGGTCCCCTGCCCAACACAATCTTCGAGTTTTGGCTGATGGTTTATCAGAATACGCAGCGTTACATTCGTCGCTGCATGGACGGTGGCAGCAGTCCACATGTGGACAAGTCACACATATTGCAACAGTACTATCAGAAGATCGTAATGCTCACCAATTTCACGGAGTGCGGCCGACAGAAGTGCGCTATATACTTTCCCATCGAGGTGAATGAGATATTCGCCGTGGCGGCCAAGGGCGAGGTGTTTGAGCTGACCGCGCTGGCACGCGATTACTTTGAGCCACATTTGTTGCCTACAACATCGCAGACGGACAGCGCAGAGAGTGCTGTGGGCCTATGTGAGCTGCAGCCTGAACGGGAGCGGGAGCGGCTGAACAGTCGCTGGCATATTGCAGTTGAGTCTGTAAAGGTAACACTGAATGAGATACTGCGTCGAACGCTGCCCTCGGATGGCAGTTTCTTTTTGGTCAAAAACGTGGGCATTGTGCGACGTAATGGTTACTCCGTCAGGAAGCTGGTTCTACTGTATTGCATTAATGTGCCGGAGAGTCGCGGTCGACTGGAGTATTATTTGCAAAAGATCTGCTGCTATCACTATTGGTATCCAGATTGGCCGGATCATCATTCGCCGCGCGACATAAACACGCTGCTGGACACCTGTTTGCATGTGCTCAATTTGGGAAAGTGCGAGTCGGAGTTCGACAATTATGACGACAAGCGGAGCATGTGCAACGCACATCTGATAGCACAACGCTTGGAGATTTACAAGCAGGACATTTTTAATGCTGTACAACCATTACCAATTATCCACTGCTCGGCAGGCATTGGACGCACCGGTTGCTTTACGGCCATAATGAATGCTGTGCGCCAACTGAGGCAATCTTTGGCATATTCGCTGACGGGCATGCTGAGTAAAACGCTAACCATGGCGGACATGTCAGATGCACGAGAGGCTACACAAAACGTCGCCGATGCGGATACAGAGAGCAGCTTTAGCTGCAATACAATATTACATATACAACACATTGTGGAGCAGGCGGAGAGCGTAAGCTTTGATAAGCTACCAAAGATGCCCGACATCTTTGTTGATATACTGGGCATTGTGTGCAATCTGCGGCTTCAACGCGGCGGGATGGTGCAGAATTCCGAGCAGTATGAGCTGATACATCGAGCTATTTGTCTCTATTTGAAGCGCACTTTGGCTCTTCGACGTTTTTAGATTATAATTGATGGATGACAATTAAGATGATGAAGATGAAGAAGAACAAAACACCAATTTACTATTTGTAAAAGAATTTTGTGACCCTTATTTTAAAAGCAACCAAGCAAACCAAGAAGCAACACATGCAACCAACCATAACAACAATGCAAATAACCATGGCTAAAAGAGTCTCGAACATAAATACTTATATACATAATAATATAGATATGGCATACTGTGTAGAAGAAATGTTCTCAATGTTTGCTATATACTTATTACCTATTACTACAGTTTAAATATGATTATTATTATAATTATAATTATTATTATTATTACTATTATAAATGTTTATTAAGTGTTTGGATGTATGTATGTTCAATGTGTGTGCATGTATGTATGTACATAAGTGTAAATGTTTCAATTTTTTGGTGTGAACAACAAAAACTATGCTTAAATGAAAACTACAACTAAAGTTAATTAACATTATTATTACCTTATCTAATTGTGCTGGCCCTTGGCTTCACAACAAATCCAAGAACAACAAAAACAACAGCAACATGAACAACAAAATCAAACAAAGAAACAACAACGGTGAGTTTGCTATTGTTTGGAAACGAAAAAAGCTCAAACCCTTTATCAAGTTGTCTCGGGGCACGCTCCGTTTCTAACTGACTAAAACACCAATTTTTTCGTATTTCAAACTGCCAGCTCGACCGTTGTTGTTCTCCCCCTCCACCAGCCTTTATAGTAACAGCAAAGTTAGCTCTTTCATGACAAAAACAAAAATTATATTGAAAACATAAATAATGAATTTGAAACTTGTATTAATGTTTATGCAATGGAACTAGTCAAATAAAACTTAGAAACATTTTAAATGTAACTATAAATGTGTAAACAAATGTCTTTTATTTGAGTTTGGCAGCAAAGTAATTGATAAGTGTGACAAAAGCCCCTATTGGTCATCAAAGGGTTAACGATACATTTAACATCTGATTGCATTTACATGCACTCACACAAAGACTTGCATTTATATTAAACTCAAGTCGAAAGTTTATTTTAAAGCAAACCTATTGACTACGTCATCGTCTAGACAGATAATTATAATGTGGCCATACCTTGTGTTGTTGTTGTGGACGCTCACAAAGATTCATTAGATTTTACAGCAATAGGAAGGTAAGTGCATCTTCACTGGAAACTCAATTGTGATCCTTCATTAGTTGCTCAATTAGCAGGTGAAAATACCAGTGAAACAAGGCGTTGTTGTTGGACTGCAGCGTCAATTGCCCAATGGCCTGCAATACGAGAGCTTCCTTGGGGTTCCCTATGCACAACCACCAGTGGGAGAGCTGCGGTTTCGGGTAGGCGCCGTTTATTGCCCTTCAGTAAACAAATGTTAATCTTTTCGACTAAACCCAGAGTCCAGTGCCCCTGGAGCGGTTTTCGAATCATGAGCTAGACTGTAGCAAGGAACGTGATGTGTCCTTTCAGCGTGATCCGATTACTCAAGAGGTGGTTGGCTCCGAGAACTGTCTATTTCTTAATGTATATGCGCCCAAGGGCAAGTCTAAGACCCCGTTGCCGGTCATGGTGTGGATTCATGGGGGCGGTTTCTGGTTTGGCAACGGCAACAGTGACTGGTAAATAGAAATTACCGAATAATTATTATTAATATTATATTATTATATATAATTATCGTTATCGATGAAGACTGATCATTTTGTATTTATTCACAGTCACTTTCCAGCACAGCTCATGCAGGAAGATGTAATTGTGGTAACCCTGAATTATCGCTTAAGCGCTTTGGGTTTTCTCAGTTTACCAGGAGCGGGCATATACGGCAATGCGGGTCTGAAGGATCAGCGTCTTGCGTTGCAATGGATACAGGATAACATTGCGAACTTTAATGGTGATCCCCAAAATGTGACTCTGTTTGGTGAAAGCGCTGGTGCTTGTTCAGTTCATCTGCACATATATGCAGCGCATGCTAACAAATTGTTCCACAAAGCCATCATGCAAAGCGGCACAGGCAATATGGAGTGGGTTTTCCAACAGAATGGAGCGTTCAAAGCACGCCGATTGGCTGAACTTCTGCAGGGAAAGAACATTGAGCAAGAAAGCAGCATACTGGAGTTCCTGCAATCAAAGAATGTGACACCAAACGCCATACTTTCCAAGACTGTGAGCGTGCTAACGGCTGAAGAGCGACGACGCGAGTTACCTTTCGTATTTAAACCCATTGTAGAAGATGGAGACAGTCCCGATAGCTTTATTAATACACAATTCCTTGATGTGCTACTTGATAAGGAGCGTGTGCAAGGAATGCCTGTGATAATGGGCTATAATTCAGCAGAGGGTCTTGCCATGATTGTGAATGTTAAGCGTAAACTGGAGCTCTATGAACAGGATTTGGCACGTATGGTGCCTCGTAATCTGGTCGAGAAATCTGAGGCTCCAGAAGCACAGGAAGTGGCTAATGATATGCGGCAATTCTACTTTAACGGGCAACCACTGACTGTGGAACACATCGATAATCTGGTGGCTCTTTTTACGGACTACCACTTTATTATCGATATGCAACTAGCAGCAGAGATTCACGTGCACTGCCAGAGAACTTCGCCTCTATATTTCTATCGCTTCGATTATCTGGGAGGCCGAAACATGTATAAGCGCTTTTTGAAGGCGGAGAATCTTCGTGGAACTGCGCACGCGGACGAACTGTGCTACTTATTCCAAGTGGAGGGCGACGAAACGCCACAAGCTGAAGAGGACAAGCAACTGTCGAAACGCTTATGCAGAATGTGGGCCAACTTTGCTCGACATGGCAGACCTTTGGACAGTTGGACGCCAGTGACAAGACCTAAGAGCGAACAAGACCCCTTCGAATTGGATTATATGCTAATTGATCGGGAATGCAAGATGCAGCGTAATCCGGATGCTGAGCGTATGGATTTCTGGCGCAGCATGTACAAAAAATATAAAACTGATTGCTACAACGCATTTAGAGCAAAACTCTAATGCTTTTTAATAATCTCAAATTAAAATCTGGTTTATGTTGTTATTAAACAAATGTTTTAAATGTAAATACTGTTTTTAAAAACGATGATTTAATATATCGATTATTAACAGCTATTTTTAAATCTCAAGGGCAAACGATATTTTTATAAGTTTCACTTACATTTATTACTAATTGACGTGTTTCTATATTTCAAAGTAATACAAATGAATATTATATTTCGTATATAAATGACAATACTTGACAACAAATTATATATTTTCTCTAACTAAATTGACGTGTCCAAATGCGCCTAATGGTCATTGAAGGGTTAATGATACATAAAACAGCTGATTGTGTTTACATACACATACAGGTATGTATTTAGACGCAAGTCTAAAGTTCGTTTAAAAGTAGGTTCGTCTGTTTAGCTGGTAATTACGGACTGATTAGATTTTCGTTTAGGCGGGTAATCGCAATGTGGTCAAACTTTGGCCGATGGAGTGGATACTCTCGCAGGTTCATCAGACTTTGCAGCAATATGAAGGTAAGTGGATCTTCGCTGAACACTCAATTGCATTCCTTCATTAATTGCCAAATTATCAGGTGAAAGTCGCTGTGAAACAAGGCGTTGTTGTTGGCGAGCAGCATCAATTGCCAAATGGCCTGCAATACGAGAGCTTCCTTGGGGTTCCCTATGCACAGCCACCAGTGGGAGAGCTGCGGTTTCGGGTAGGTACCGTAAACTATTATTAACTTAATAGGAACTACTAATCTTTTCGACTAACCCTAGAGCCCCGTGCCTTTGGAGCGTTTTATGGAACACGAACTGGACTGTAGTAAAGAACGTGATGTCTCTCATCAGCGTGATCCGTTTACTCAACAGGTGGTTGGATCAGAGAACTGTCTGTTTCTCAATGTATATGCGCCCAAGGGGAAATCTAAGACTAAGCTGCCGGTTATGGTGTGGATTCATGGGGGCGGTTTCTGGTTTGGCAACGGCAACAGCGACTTGTGAGTAAAACTAGTTCCATATTTATCTATATCGATTGATCTTTGTTCATTCATTTACAGTCACTTTCCAGCACAGCTAATGCAGGAAGAGGTTATTGTGGTTACTTTGAATTATCGCTTAGGCGCCTTGGGTTTTCTCAGTTTACCAGGAGCGGGCATATACGGCAATGCGGGTCTGAAGGATCAGCGTCTTGCGCTGCAATGGATACAGGATAACATTGCAAACTTTAATGGTGATCCCCAAAATGTGACTCTGTTCGGTGAAAGCGCCGGTGCAGCTGCAGTGCATCTGCACACATATGCCGCGCACGCTAACAAACTGTTCCATAAAGCCATAACGCAAAGTGGCACGGCCAATATGGAGTGGGTTTTCCAACAGAATGGAGCGTTCAAAGCACGCCGATTGGCTGAACTTCTACAGGGAAAGAACATTGAGGAGGAAAGCAGCGTCCTAGAGTTCCTACAGTCAAAGAATGTCACACCAAACGGCATACTTTCCAAGACTTTGAACGTACTAACGGCTGACGAGAGACGTCGTGGATTGCCTCTGGCATTTAAGCCAGTTGTGGAGGACACAAACAGCCCCGATAGCTTTATTAATACGCAAATCCTTGATCTGTTACGTGATAAGGACCGCCTGCAAGGAATGCCTTTGATAATGGGCTATAATTCAGCAGAGGGCATTGCCATGCTTGTTAATGCTAGACGTAAAATGGAGCTCTTTGAAGAGGATATGGCACGAGTGGTGCCCCGCAATCTGGTTGAGAAACCTGAAGCCCCAGAAGCACAAGAAGTGGCTAACGAAATGCGGAAATTCTATTTTAACGGACAGCCACTGACACTGGAACGCCTTGATAATCTGGTGGATATATTCACCGATTACCATTTTGCTATTGATATGCAACTCGCAGCAGAGATTCACGTAAACTGCCAGAAATCGTCGCCGCTCTTTTTCTATCGTTTTGATTATTTGGGCGACCGAAACATGTATAAGCGGTTTCTTCAGGCGGAGAATCTGCGAGGAACGTCGCACGCAGACGAACTGAGCTACTTGTTCCAAATGGCTGAAGACGATACGCCACAGTCTAAGGAGGACATGCAAATGACGGAGCGCCTATGTCGAATGTGGGCTAACTTTGCACGACATGGCAGACCTTTAGAGAGCTGGACGCCAGTGACAAAACCGAAGAGTGAGCAAGAGCCCTTCCAACTGGATTATATGGTTATTGATCGGGAGTGCAAGATGCAGCATAATCCGGATGCTGAGCGTATGGATTTCTGGCGCAAAATGTATTCAAAATATAGATCCGGTTGCGACGAGGTGATAAGGGCAAAACTTTAACTGTGACATATTTTAATCAGGTTGTTTAGTAAAAGTTTCACTTGACACTCATATCGAATCTGTATACTGCTTATTTAATATACAAACATGGATCAAAAGTTATTCAGAATCATAGTTGAATGGGTCTTTAAAAACGATGATTTAATATCGATTCTTAACTAATTCAAAATATCGATACCTCTTGCCATAAGAAAATGTTCACTTTACACAACTGTGAGCAGATAGTTTGATTAGCAAGTTTGAATGGAATGGAATTTATTTTTACCATTGAAATCAATATATTTCTTTATAATGTATTATTTTTGTGTAATTCGAATACATTTTTAGTGTGCGCAAATGAATAACAGCATACCGACTCGCTGTTAATAACTTACAGAAAAATGTTAATAAACAGAATAGTCAAATGAACTAAATGAACGGAACTGGACTTACATTATTTGTTTATTCATCTTATTCAGATTGGATTCAAGTCAAATGGGTGCTTTGTTTGGGAAATCTAGCAAAAAGACGGCTCCTAGTCGTGTTACAGACCAGGACAAAGCGGTTCTGGTAGGTTAAATTACTTATTCCTTTGCATATACAACGCCATAACACTAACACCTACAAATATTATAGCAACTGAAGCAGCAAAGGGACCGTCTCAAACAGTACCAGAAACGCATTGAGCTGCAGCTGGAAAATGATAGACTGATGGCAAAGAAGTGTTTACAGCAGGGCAGAAAGGAGTAAGAAGTTTACGTAATACGCAGCTTTGTTTGCTCATTAAGTCCAATTTTAGCCGCGCTAAGCTGTTGTTGCGTAAAAAGAAGTATCAGGAAAGTTTGCTTACAAATGCCGATAAGCAACTGGAGAATTTGGAAAAGTTGGCCGCCGATCTGGAGTTCGCGCAGGTGGAAATGAAAGTGCTGGATGGCTTGAAGCAGGGCAATGCCGCCTTGAAAAAGGTACACGAAATGCTGGACATCAACGAGGTGGAAAAAATTATGGATGAAACCCGAGAAGGCATTGAAAAGCAGCAGGAAATAGATGCCATATTAACAGATGTGTTGACCACACAAGACGAGGAAGATGTGCTTGCCGAGCTCGATGCACTGGAGGCTGAGGAGAAAGGTGTGGAATTACCGAATGTTCCCAGTGATGAGCTACCAGCAACTGCCGAAAATAACGAAGTGGAATATGAGGATGAAGAAGAGGAGGGAGAAACCGAAACCAAAGCAACTAAAACCAAGACCAAGGCAAAGAGGGTGCTCGTCGAGGCCTGAAACTAACTATACCTACATGTTTTATATAACAATGTACTAATCTTAACGCTTTATGTATGTATATCCTGTGTATATAAGTCCGACATGTTACACATATTTTTATAAGAACATTTGCTAAACAGACTTGAAATGTCTTGCTCCATTTGTACTCCACCCTGAAACGAAACTAGAACTTGCCCTTCACAGACTTTCGCATATCCTCTTTGAGGCGTGCACGCAGACTCTTATTGTCCTCGCGCATCTTCTCAACCTCTTCGAGCAGCACAACATTCTCCTGGAACAACTTGTCGTACTTCTTCTGCACGCTCTTGTCCTCCGCCACCGTCTTGTAACGGGCCAAGACGTTTTCAATCTGTTTGCGCTGACGCAGGAACTCATCGCGCACCTCCGCGTCGAGAGTGACGAATCGCTTCAGCTCATCGTCGCTGGCGTGCTTATGGAACAGCTGTTTGACCGCCTTCTTAAGCCCCTCCGAGGTGTTCACCTCTCCGGCCACATAGTAGATATCTGTACAAATAGCGGTGAGGCATTCTCGTGCCGCCTTGGCGCGATGCCGTTCGGTGCGGAGCTCAGCCACGTTGCTAAGGTACTTATCGCGCATCTCTTTGAGTTGCAGCTCCAGTTGTATGTTGTTCTGATTGAGGCCCTCCAGCTCGTGTTCCATTTCAATGATGTGTTTGCGTTTGTCGTTGATCTGAAACTCACGTGGCTCGATCTGTGCCTTCAGCTCGGCAATCTTGTGGTTGAGCACCTGTTTGTACTTGTCCAGTTCCTGGTTCTTGTGCAGCAACTCCTGTATGCGTTTCTCCTTTGCTCCAATAGCGTAATCTCGATCGGAAATATCCTTCTGCAGATCCTCAACATTACGCAATTGTTTCGCCATTTTCATTTGCGATTTAACGTGCTCCTCCTTCAACGTTTCCACCTCTTCCAGCAGATTTTCAATCTCTCTGCTTTGAGATTCGTATTTCTTTTGCAGCACACCGGCCTTGCCACGCCACATCTGAGTCTCATTTCGCTCCGTGGTGAGTTTATTCTCGTATTCGGTTTGGGTGGCGATCATATTGCGATCGTTCTCCATTTCCACCTCTTGGCAGTATTTAATGAACTCATCCTTTTTGTCCTGCATCTCCTTCATTAGCTCCCGGATGAGATCCTTGCGCTCATCCAGCTGCTTCTTGTAATCGTTCTCCAATGCTTCAATTGTGTCCTGCAACGTGCCCGTGGAGTTCTTCAGCTTCTCCTCGTAGCTCTCACGTAACTCCAGCATATTCTCACGAAGATTGGTAAACTTCTGATACTCGATGAGCATCCGTTCCGAGTACTGATTGGCCAACACATCCATCTGTCCGCGATGTTCTTGCTTAATGTCGTTAATCTGGAACGTAATGAGATTCATTTCCTCGGTGTGCCTCGACACGATCTCATTATTGAGCTCCTTCAACTCCTCTAGAGCGCTGCAATAGCTACGATGCACCTCCTGCAATTGCTGGCCATCGAAAATCTCGTTCTGACTCAACTGATACTGGAACTCCTCCGCCTGCTGCTTGAGACGTAGCTCCAGATTGGTAATCTGTTCGATTTTATCGCTTAACTGAGTGCGTGGTATCAACACCTCCTGACTCTTCATCAGATCCTGATCCATGGGCGCCAACTTCTCATCAATGTTCTCCATGGACCAGACAGCAACCGTGCCCCTCTTGGATATTGCCACCAGCATGGAGCCATCATAGGTAAATCGCAGCTTGTTAACTGGTCCATCGAAGAAGCGGAAATTCGTGAATGTGCCTCCTCCAGCTTCGAGGAAGGGCAGCTGCATATTGAATAGGCCGCCCTCGTGATCGGCAATGAACATAATGAGATCGGAGCGTGCCAGGCACAGATCCGAGACGGATCCCTTGTTGCGGGACGGCAATGTGACCTCTCGTTGCAAAGTCGAATCCTGGAATTCTCGTATAGTGCCGTGATTCGTGCCCGCAAAGATCGTCAGGGGTTCATTGAAGCTGCAGCAAATGGTGACATATTCGGTGCCCTTTTGGACAATCTCCTGCAAGCGTGCACCCGTCTCAATGTCCCACTGGTAGATGGCACCTTCTGCGCCTCCAGAAATGAGAAACTTATCCGTCTTCGTCCATGCTACCGATAAAACCGTTCCATTATGTCCCTTCAGCTGGATGATCACCTCAAGATTATACACAGATGTGACAGCTATATTATTGTCATAGGCAGCAGCCATAAGGTGACCAAGATTCGAGTAACGCACATCGTTGCAATGCGGAAAGTTGTACGTCTTAACAATCTACAAGGATGAGAAGGAAAGCAAACGATTAAGATGGAACCAGTTGCTGGCTAAGAGCGAATTTTACATTCAATTCATCCATAAAGATCTGTGTGATGCGCAGTTGATCAGAGAATCCAATGGCTGCCATTAGACCTGTCGAATTCAGCTCCACAATGTTGACATCCACCTGAAACTTGCGGACGAGCTCCACCTTGGCAGTCTCATAGTTCCAGATGCGTATGGTCTGATCCCTTGCTATAAGCAAAGAAGGAGTATTAGACATAGGATATATCTGACAGAGATCACACACTCACAGGCAGTCATGATGATGGGTTTCCAGGCGCACACGGATACATCTACCACCTCACCAATGTGAATGAGCACGCCGAGTGGTTCAAACTTAAGCTGTTTGGTCTTTAACGTCTCCGGCACAATGAGGATGCCAACATAGATCTGAGCATGCGCACAGGTAACAATCACAGTTTCCTGCTTGTGATCAATGGCCATATTGGTGATTTGATAAAGGGGCTCGGCGTATAGTGTTATGGGAACTGTTAGAACGGTTTTACGCTCGAATTTGAACTTGGAGACACGCTCGAAGACAAAGACCTTGTTGAAGATGATGTAGGCGAATCCTCTGGCAAAGGCCGTCATGCAGAGCACACGCAAGTCGGGCAGACTTAACTGTTGGGTGTGCACGAAACGTTGATCGAGAGCCTCGCGCTCTTTATCGAACATCTCCTGGTCCATCAACAGATCGACAGTCTCCGCCATGGTCGCCTTCTGGCTAAGCTTCTGCTCACCATTCTCCACCAATATCAGTTGATCGTGATCGGTGCCCACCATGAGAAGATCCATGGACAGAAAGGCCATCGAGGTGACGCGATATGTGACTTTCAAATTATTGCTAATGGTAAACCCTCGTTCCGACTTGCTCATCAGCAGCAGTGTGCGATCTCCAGCCACGGCAAGGAAGCTGCAGTCACTTGGATTGCCGGTGATGCACTCGGCACCGCCATGTGAGCCCGGCACAGTGGCACGTCCCTCGATCACAGTGCTGGTCTTGTCCAGCACCAGCATGAAGATCATCTCATTGGGAGGCTTCGTAACCAATGCAATGGCACGAGAATCGTTGGTAAAAATCAATTGCTGAACCTCAGCATTGCGATGATTGCCGGGCAGCTCCAGATGTCGACGCTTCTTCAGCGTGGACAACTCATAAATGGATATATAACGACCGCTGCATAAAAATAAAAACAAAGTTGCTACATTAACTATTTATGAGCCTACTGCTGTTACTTACTTCTTGGAATGCCTCTCCAGCACCGCCATCAACTTGCGATGTGAGCTGAGGGCAATTATCTCGGGCCTGGTGTCTTCCGGGAATCTAAGGAAGCGTTGTTTGTTCGTCACAAAGTCGTGGAAGGCCAGGACACCCTCCACGGGATACATGACCTCCTTGTTGAGATTAAACTGTATGTTGCCAATAACATCTGTGCGTAGGCCATAGATGAGGCGTGGCCGAATGACCACCGAGTTGGCTAAGGATGATCTCTTTTGTTCATCCATCCTGGAAATTATATATAAAATATATATTCAGATGTTGTGTGCAATTTGTAATCGAAACGTTTCGTGTCCTAAGCACTCGAAGAAAATTCAACAAATTTCGATCAAACAACGAAGGAATTGTTTTGCAGCCCTGACAGCAAATTCCATGGCATCCGTATCCATACCCGGGGCATCCAAAACAACAAGTTTTCTCCTTTTGGCGCGCAAAACCTAGCGGTCGTGCTGGCCGTAATCAAACAGTACCAAAAGTCCATGAATAAATAATTAAACGTCTCTAAGTATGCTTTTAATTTCCTAGGACGCACTCGAGGCGCATTAACGAGCAATGGGGCTATTGGTTGTCGTTGCTCCGCGTTTCCAAAAGCAACAACTTTACCGCTTGCCTGCTCTCCCACTTGTACTTGAACTTACTTAATAATGCGCTTAAGAGCCCAATGACGGTCTCTTAGTCAATCAGTCAGTCGGGCAGTCGGACAATAAGTCAAAGCGTTAGCAGACAATACCAGTTAGTACCTCGTTTCCCTTTCAAGCAATCAAGCGACCACGACCTAACACAACCAAAAGCTTTTACAGCACGCTATTTGTGTAAAGAGAGTGACTGCAAGAGCAAAAGCTTTGTTGGCAACACTTGAACAAATTTATCACCGAACTGCAGCATAGAAAATTGATATGCTTTTGCTACACGCATACGCTTTCCTTGTTCTATTTCGCTCAGTGCATAGGTGTTCTCTTTGGACATTCGTACTGCTGTTGAGAGCTTCCTTATGTAAAGAGCGAAAGCGTCCTCTTCTACCAAGCAAAGTTTGCCTTACGATTTCAGTTGTAGTTTACGCGTCGGTCGCAGCACAACGCAGCATTCGAACAAGCGGACAATAGCTGTGTCCAGACCAAGCAAGAGAAAGTGAAAATACACCAAAGATAGAGAGAGAGAGAGAGAGAGTCAGAGACAGAGACAGAGACAGGGAAAAAGGTAAAGCGCAGTCAGTAGACAGTGGCAGTGTTTAGTCTTGTGTTATCAGCGGCGGCAGTGACAACCCGAATAGTCACGTTGACAGACAGCAGAGTGGAGTGAAGGTGGCTAAGCCGGCGGCAAAAAGCCACAAAGACCAAAGTAAATTATCAACTTAAAAGCTAAAATACATGTAGATTATACAAACATATCTTTTGTTAAGCGCTTGTCTATATACCTGCATTTGTGTGTAAGCTACTCGCCATTGTCTCTGTGTGAGGTTGAGTGTGAGTGTGGGCGTGTTTGTGTGCCTGTGTATCTTCGCGCCTCTCAATTAACGGCCCGGACAAAGCGCAAAACCGGAGCCTGGTAAGTGTTTTGTGTTCATGTTCATTTCGCTGTTGTTGTTGTTGTTGTTACTGCTTGAATTGTTGTGGTTGGAGAGCTGCATGTTAAGCCAATAAAAGGTATTAAAATTAAAAAATGGTAAATGAAACGAAACGAAACAAAGCGAAACGAAACGAAACAAAAACGGCAGCTAATGGACTTTGTTAGTTTTCATTTTAAGGCCTGAAACTCAAAACGGAAGAAACCAAAACGCAGCAATAGCAACAATACCAATAAGAACAAAATGAACAGCAGCTGTCGCAATGAAAAACTCATTTTAATGCCCCATTTATGCAAACACACAACAGCGCGTATACAATGCGAATTTACAGTTAATGCTTGCGCTTTGGTGTGAGTGTGTGTATGTGTGAGTGATTGTAAATCTTTTTCATCTTTAGCCATTTCTGAAGCGTAGAACGTAGCACGTAACGCGCCAAAATAACACGAAGTCCGTATTTATAAACAAAGTAGCTGCCAGTGTATACACACTTATACACACGCACACATTTAGTTTAACTACAACAGGTCAAATTCAAATTTAAAATCAAATTCAAATGAAAAAGGCGGCAATGGCCGCACAAATGTATTTTGTTCAATTTAAAATAAATTTGCCGCCTGTCGTCGCAGCAGCCGCAACGTTGCGTGTGTTGCTGCCGCTTGCTGCACATGTGGAAATGTTGAAATGTGGCAATTTATTTATACGATTTATGTTATTTTTGGCCTGTGGCAGCGGTAAGTAAATTGCACGCAGCGAAATCAGTTCAAGCTGCCACATCACGCTTCACTTTCTTCACATATATATATGTATATATATACATATATATACATACTATATATATATACATGTATGTAATGAAGAACCTATGACAATGCGAATATATGTGGATATATGTACACACTGATAGGCGACACACATTCGAAATTCCAAGGAGAACGGTGGGACGGGCAATCCTCAGCAGCCAGCAAAGAGAGGGATCGAGAACATGGCGCATAGTTGCCGTTAGGGAATAGTTGTCGGAGAAGGGGGGAGACTAACAAAATTTCAGCAATAGCTGGAGCTTAAAGTGCGCAGCCAAAGCACATACAAACATATACATACGTACATACATACAAACATACATACATACATGTATATCAACAAACGCACATAGCTAAAGCGCGCTTTTGGGTTCCAGATTGAAGCAAGTGCTTTTGTTTTTACGAGCGCCCAGCAAATAATAGCATTGTGTGCTCTCTACACCATTTTACAACAGTGCACAGAGAGAAAATGCGAAAGACTCAACAATAAACGGCTGCAATAAACCCAAAATAACGAATTAAAGATGTGCACAGACTTGAGATGACTGAAAGACCTTAAACTTAACTTTATTTACATATATAAGTTAGTCATTCAGTAATCCAATTAAAAGATAAGTTCATTATTAATTCAGCAAAGAAGCTGTTGATGCCAGCACTTTACAACTTACACTTACTGCTCTTTTAGGGTAGCTTTTCATTTAGCGACTCGGTAAAGCTGCAGTTGGCAGTCTTTAATTGTGTTTCCCATTAACCAAAAGCTTTAAGGGATTTAACAATTCTCTCAGTGAACACACTCAAAGAACAACTCCATTGAAGTCGTAGCTGAATTCAGTTAAGCACTGGATACAAGTCTTTTGGGTTAGCCCGCTGGCTAAACTGACCTTTTTGTTAATAGCATGCTAGCTTGCGCTCACTAATATCCACACAAACGCAAAACAGACACACGCTCACACTCATACACTCAAATTGTCTGTCATTTATTTAGTCGCTCACGTACACAGAGAGAGGGAGAATTGTCTGCGGCCAACAATTTGATGTTAACACAGCTGATTGATTTATTGTCTGTTGGCTGGCTACGGCAAACACCAGTACAAATATACAAACAAACAGAAGAAGAACAACACAAATACAAGCGCAAACAACAATAACAATACACAAACTTGACGAACAGAATGCCAAAAGTCCTCAATAAGCTGGAGTCGCAACGTATGCAGTGAAAACATAAAGAAACACAATACGCACACACACACACACACACACACACACACATATTGAGCAATAGACATGCAAGCAAAAGGGCTGTGTGTTTGTGTGTGAGTGAGTGAGTGACTGAGGCGTGCGCTTGTATGCGTGCATGTATTGTCGCCATAATTAACAGCGGCGAAAACGACAGCGACAGCGACAGCGACGGCGACAGCGCGTACTAGCCGCCATTTTAATTTTACGATAACTGCTTTCACCTACTTGTATGTGCACTGCATGTGCCGATATACACACACACACACACACACTGACTCAGAACGAGTCAGAAATATTCTTGCTGTGCGTCAGCAACGTCATCGAGTAGGAAATATTTCCACAGCACGTCACCAGCGTTGTTAACAATTCGTTTTCATTTCGAGTTTCAAATGAAATTTTCCTTGGACATTAACATTTAAATTACTCGCAGGAGTATAGAATATAAAGCGTACATTCACTTGAATTACGCATTCAATTGAATTTGTGACATGCCAACACGTTTTTCATATTTCATAGTAATTTTCCAAATTATTTACATAATTCATGAGTGTGTCCGGAAAATAGGGAACGCTTGGACTGATGTCAAATCATTTTGTCAGTTAACTGAACCCATTTGCAATTGCATCAACTAACTTTGCCCTTTTGGTTACTCATTGCTCATGGCTACTCACTGGCCATGCGACACCTTAATGATCCCACGTACATTTCAGCTCACATCCAGACAGTCGTATAGCAGAGACGTGAGCTCGTAAATTCCCATGACACCGCATGTAACTCAGTTCAGGTAATACAATCAAACGAGAGACTACGACGCATTTAAGCTACTTAACCAACTTAAATCTATCAATATTGAATGTGGCTTATATTTACATACATTCGCTTTACGACATGCACATAATCCCACACGGACATCAGTTAGTTGTATCCTTTATGTTTGCTTAGTATACTATAAACCATAAGATACTTTTAATCTAATTGTATTATTCGGCTAGTTTATTTTTCCCATAAACAGTTTGAGAATTACAGCTGTTTATTGCATCATTTGAATTTGTTGTTAATGTTTTTCCGCTTTTGTTTCCCACGCCCGCAGCTGATAAACAAAATGTTCTCGTTGTCTGGAAAAAAAACAGATCAACATTTAGTATAAACAAAATTTAATTGAAAGCCATAGGTAACATGCAGTGTCAATACCCTGTAAGACTGGAATGGGGTATGCTGGCATAGTTCCGATTAAAAGTAAATCAAATTGTTGCAGATATGCAGTTTAATTGGATAATACAATGAATTCAGATGGTAGATAATACAAAATAAAGGCAAGGGTATTAATTCTTTGGTTTCTCAAAGTGTTGTTTGTTTATAAATAACTTTTAAAGATATTTGAATTCTTGTTTATGTTATTATTTTTATATAGCATTGCTTAGTCAACATTAAAAATTGCATACAGATTCAAGCTGTGTTTCAACAATTGACAATTGTTTGAAAAACATAAAGAAAGTATTTCAAATGCCAAGCTAACAATAAAAACCACAGGCATTTGAAATATGTTGGGCAAACGGCAAGAGAATGTGAATACACACACAGGTACACCTGAAATTCTACACACTCTAGGGGCAAAGGTACCGAATAGATATTTACGCATCATTGAATGGCAGGAAAATGATATAGCGTGTTAATACAAGCATTTGAATTTGAGCGTGAAATGAATATGAAATGAAATTACATATATATCTATATATATATATATATATATAGATATATATATATACATAACGAGGTGTGTGTGGGAGTGTGCACAACGGCTAGTTACACGTGGCGTATACGCAATATCTGCCTCAAAGTATGCAGCACTTTGTTTGCATTCAATTTCAATAATGAAATAGTACATGTATTAGTGTTGGAAATTGAGAAATTGTTATTGAACTTGCACAGATTGAATATTAATTATAATTAATGTAAATGTAAAACAATTTGGCTAATACATTTTATATTGCGCTGCTGAGACACATTAATAATCCAAAAACTTTGATTTATTGCAGCCATAGCGCAAAACAAACACACACAATAAAGACAGCAACAACAAGAACAACAACGCAACAATAATTAACGACAACATCGAGACAAATGAAACGAAAGTAAAATAAACAAGAATATATATGTATGGGGAAAGACAAAAACAAAGAGAAAGAGAAAGAGAAAGAAAAACAAACAAGCAAAAAGCAAAAAGAATACACAAAGAAAAGCGCAACAAGAGACCGTTGAACAACAGAGAAAATTACTGCTTAAATGCTTTGGCAATTAAGCCAAAAATTGTTAACAAAATGCGCAATGCATAAAATTAAAAAACAAACAACAACGAAAGCAGCAACAGCAACAGCAACAGCAACAGCAACAACAACAACAACATTAAGAGGTAGAAAAATAACTCGGCAAACGCTTAAATTGCGGACGCGCAGGACGGCGACGACAGGTGGCAGATTGGCCCCCAGCAGAGCCGTCGCCGTCGCATTGAATTAATTTCGACTTGTGGCACGAGGCAACAGCCGAAACAGCAACAACAACAACGGCAACAAGAACGTAACGGAAATTGCCTAGTTTAAAAGAAGAAGCAGAAACAGAAACCGAAAATTAAAAAGCTGAAACAACTTTACAATAGTTGCCGCACGAGAAATCAACGTCTGTCGACCTGCTGCGACAAACTGACAACAAAAGTCTCCATTTTATTGATTTTATTTACGCCCAATAACAATAACAACAACAGCAACAACAATAACAGCAGGCAATGAACAATATGAAAAGGAAAAACATTACGGCTTGACGCTGAAATAAAACAAAAAAAAAACAAACTCAAACGCAATGTGAATAATTTTACTCGAACGTCTCACGAAACAATAAACAACAAAAATATAGAAAAACAATCAAAAAGGAAGCGAGCGATAGACAGAGCCAGAGATAGAAAGAGAGAGAGAGAGAGAGAGAGAGAGAGAAAGAGAGAGAGAGAGAGGGAGAGAGTATAACTCACATTTGGTTCTATCTGCCAACCTTCCTGCCCAACTTTCACAATGCCTGCAAGACAACACACACACACACATACACGCACAGCCCATAAAAGTGTGCTATAAAAATGAAAACTTATAAATAAGAAAAACAAAAATTATAAGCAAGAGAACTATAATAAAATAAAAAGAAAGAAACAAAGCTAAACTTGAAGTAAAAGTTTAATAATTAAAAGAAGAAAGCAAAGAATAGAGAAGAAGAACAACAACAACAACGAATGCAATGCATAATTGGCCAGGACAATAGAACAAAGCTAAGACGGCAGCAAATACACAAGTAGAAGGAGCAAAAAAAAAAAGAAGCAAACGACAAAAGCAAGACTGATTTTTTATGTTTTAGTTAGCTGTATTCCTATAACTAAACCTTCTGGCAGAGCAAACAACAAACAACAAACAACAACTGACAACGAACCGAAAAACTAAAGCAACATAACCAAAAGAAACGAAACGAAACGACAAACGAAACGGAAATCTTAGGAAATCCGCTTCCAGGACAACACAATTATCATCGTTATCCTCGTCATCATCAGGAGTGTAACAACAGCAAGTGAAACTATTGAAGCCATTGAAGCCATTGAAGCAATTGAAGCGCAATGTTTGTGTTTATTGTCGTCCTGTTTGTCAATAGCTGTCTGGCTGGTGAGTATACACTGACACGATAAGCCCTGCAATATCCCCACTTTATATATATATATATATGTATTTGTATATATACCATACAGGCACCATACCAGCCACACCGGAGAACATAACGGTCACATTTCTAACGCCCACCGCGGTGCGTGTATCGTGGCAAACGCAGATCGATCTAAAGGCGCATCCCATTGAGAAATACATTGTGACCTATAAGCCCACAGATGACAGGTAGGTACCTAGTACAACTATAACACACTACACCCACAGCTCTAACTACAAATGATTACAACAACTTCTGCAAATGAAACCAACCCTAATGACACCTATTATACTCAATGCACTGTGCAAAACGTAGTTGCAATTATGCAAAAGTAGCAACGTTGGCTTAACAATATTTTATGCAATTGACAGGTTTAACTTGCTTGTTGTGTGCATGTAAGTGTGTGCGATTGTGTGTGAGTGTGTGTGTGTGCTTGTGTGTGTGTGTACTGACCATGAGCCAAATAACAACTGAAGTAAGCGACAGGATAAGGCGGGGCAAGGCGGTCTGAGGTGGCGTTACAGCCGCAATAGCAAATAGCAAATACAAAGTTGTAGCCGAAATGACCGCGACTCTGGTAAGACCCAAAAAGGAAAAACAAAAACCAGCAACAACAGTGTACTTGAAGTTTTCAAAGCTGTTCTACACTGAAACGAAAACTTGTTTAGTTACGTGTCAATAAAATATATGAATCGTTTAAAGTAAAGAGCGTATAAAGAAAAGCAATGAACATTTGCAAATCCACAAAATGATAGAGAACAGAGAACAATATGTGGCTTGTTTTTCTTTCAGTGTAGTTAGCACTGTTAGCAGCCGGCAAACAAAGCGTGTAAACTGCTGCATAGGAATAGGAAGTAAGAACAAAAGAGGGATAAGGGCGAGAAGCGGCAGGAGTGGGAGCAGAGGGAGCAGCGAAGAGCAAGAAAGGAGAGAAGGGAGTGAGAGGGAGAGAGAGGAGAGGGAGAGAGCTAAACATGCTTGTAATTGCAATATTTCAGTTGAGCGCCTGCTGCGGTTTCTCTACGTGAATCCGCTACTTGCATTTTACCAACTCTTTCGCTCTCTCACTCTTCTCCACTCCCTCTCCCTCTCCCTCTCTCTCTCTATTTCTGCTGCTGTCTGCCACCTCTCGCGCAATGCGAATGCGATTGCTCTCGTCTAAGAAAAGAAGTAAGAAAAACGTCTAGTAAAAGTCGCGTTGCATATTTCGAGCTGAACTATGGAAAACGACTACAAACTAAGGACTTCCGCTTTTGGCTTTTCTTTTCATTGGCTGGCGAGACGCAAGGCGTCAGTTTGAAGGACATTGGAATGCCGTGTAATAAGTTAAGTGCTTGGCTTTTGTGACTTTTGGACTACTGCACTAACGTACATGGTGGCATGCTGCTGTGTTCCTTGCTCCTTTGTTATTGTTGCTGCTGTTGTTGTTGTGGTCAAGGTGTTTTCAATTTAATAGCTTGCTGTCGCGTGTGTGTGTGTGTGTGTGTGTGTGTGTGTGTGTGTGTGTGTGTCAAAGGTTTGACTGCATGCGCGTGTTTGTCTTTCAATGAGTTCACATTGTTTTTGTTTCATAAAGTTCACGCCTATATCAAAATTTTATTACGTTCAGTTTAGTTTCTTTCTTTTTTTTTTGTTGTTGTTGTGTGTATTTTATTATTGTAGTTCTTTCATTTTATGCCTTCATTCGTTTGCCCACGATTATTTATAAGTCAACTTTTAGTTTGTTTTTAATTTTTGTGTTTCTTTGCTATCGATTTTTTTTTATTTTTTTTCTTTTTAGTACTAACACTCATTACGTAGTGGAGAAACAGGTGAATGAAAGGGACTGGAACGGGGGAGGGTATGAGTACACCTAACTCAACTGCGTTTGAGTATCTTCCAGCCGTTTTTCGAGTAAAATTGTGACATTGAATAATGTATGATTAGTACATAGACACGTTGACGATGACTCGCTGACTTGGTCTATAAAGTAAACCCCAAAGGGGTCGCACAGCCCACAGACAGAACAATGCATACACATACTCACTCTCACTCTCTGTCTCTCTCTCTCTCTCTCTCTATATATATATATATATATATATATATACTATATATACTATATGTAGGGATAAATGAAAGTACAGACTATCTACGCCCTACCCTCAAATTACATATCTCGAGCTGCATAAATTTCTAGTGGATTTACAAATGATTGTGTTGCCCGCCCTTTGAAATAAATGTGTATACGAGTTCGCATTTGTCTTGCATGTGAAGCGCCATCAATAACAATAATAATAAATAATAATTAATAACAATTAAAGTACTTTTAGACAGCTGAAAACAACACAACACAGCGCAGCGTTTCACTTGTGTAGAGCACTCCGGGAATTTGTCAATCAATATGAATTATGTATTTAGTTTCAATTGTTCGGAAAGTGCACTTAACCATATGAGTACTTATAATTCATATTCCCAATTATTTGTGCTCTCAATTTTTAGCATTACGTTGCCTTGTCTGCGTTATTTACATATTACGTGCATTGCCCAACTGTCAGATGTATAATTGAATGCGAAAGGCCAAGAGTCAAGGCCCACTTAAGTGTGCTAAACTTTATGCCTTTATTCCTTTATTCCTCCCTCCTATGCCCTCCCTCGCCCACGCCCTTTCACTCTCTATTTGCTATTGTAAGTATTCTCTGTTGCCTCAAGAGATTATTTTTTTTATTATTATCCGTTTGGGTATGGGGACAACAAGTTCACTCAAAGCAAGTTTTAACAAAGTTATGAAAACTGTTTTATCCTTCCCAAAAATGAAAAGACGTAGAAATTGCAAATATTGTGTATTTATTTGGTTTACACAATGTTGCGTCTGTTCAATGCTTAAAACGTATGTTTCTCCTTCTACAACATGCTGTACAACATGACGTATACGTAATTACGATTGCTGTTCATAAATCAGAGTGGAAGTTAAAGCAACATATAGATCAAATTTGTTGTATAGTATAAAATAAAGTTTACTGGAAATATTCTATATAAATATTTCACTTCTCTCTCTCTCTCTGTCTCTCCCTCTCTCTGTCTCTCTCTCTCTGTCTCTCTCTCTCTCTCTCTTCCTATGTGTTCATCTTGTTTGCTTTTTTATCTTGTTGTAAGCAATCTAATTTGAAGTTAAGCATAAGGTTATAATCGAAGCAATAAAACTACTAGAAACATTGTCAAAAGTTTGTGACATAGACAAAAGTTGACACTAATAACAAAACTATTGCATGTATAAGTGTGTGCAGGTGTGTGTGGGTGTGTGTGTGTGTGTAAGTGTATGCGTGTGCACCTGACATAAAAATATTGCCACAACTTTTTTTATACTAGCGTGTGTGCATGTAGTTGTTGTAGTTATAGTTTTAGTTGTAGTTGTTGTAGTTGTAGATGTAGTTGTAGTTGCAGTTGTATATGTTAACCCTGTCAACTGTCGGAAAATTTTTGGGAAAATATGGAAATTTGTCAGCTTACTCGTATAGTTGGTATGTGACCAAAAGCTAAAAGCCAAAAGCCAAAATCCGCACAATGTCCATCATAAGTTATTAAAAATACGAAGTAAAATGTTAGCCAGTAACAGCACCTATACACAGTCGACACATACACACACACACACATACTTGGCAATATGTGTGTGTGTGTGTGTTTGTCTGTATTTAGGCTGAATTTTCAATTTAGAGTTTGAGTAATGGATACAAGTTTTAAAAGGTCCAATTGAAAGGCATGCGCGCCGCTTGTTAGCTTGATTGTTTATTCAACAGAACCGGAAATCCACTGAACTGCAAACTAACAACACAAACAAAATGGTGGTCATGGCGGAAGCGGTGGTGGGCGTGGTTCAATCATGGTTCAGTCAAAAATCAAATATGAGCAAGAATTTTTGGTTAGCAAACTTCGAATGGAGCATTAAGCATTATCTCATCTCAACTCATCACTGTTTGCATTGTGCACATATGAGAACTTAATTCCCCAGCGCTAAATTCATTTGCATTTATAATGCCAATTCTCCCCGCACTCCTCGCACTCTCTCTCTCTCTCTCTCGCTTTCTGCAAATGGGAAAGGCCAGAAAGCCAACCCAATGAACCCGTCCAACCACAAACGGATGGCGTGCGTGCAAATTGCGGCTAGTGGCAAATGTTTGGCAAATGAATGGGCCGCGAGTGGTACAGTGAATACTCGGTATACACAGACATTGCATTTGATTTGCCCCCGGGCGGCATTTGACGTTCACTTTAATATGCCGAAACTTTAGACATTGTCACATGTGTTGCTTCTTGGCCCTTGTGCAGTTGCGTTGCCTCTAGGCCCCCGTTTCACAGTTTGCTTAAAACGGCCCCCAAGTTTTGTGTGGCACTTAAGGACTGCGTGGGGCATATTAGTTATTTACCTGTAGCATTCCAGCTTATTTTTATTTCATTTCTACAACTTTTTGTTATGTAAATTAAGGACAACATCTGCCATGTAAAACGATGGCAAAAGGAAAACTCTGAGCATATTCTGAGTAGGTAAAAGGAGTCAAGGAGTAACCTGAGATTTTCCCATACTTTTGTAATGTAACCTTCAAAGCTGTTCATCAAACTGTACTTGACTTGCCAACCCCCCTCTGAAATAGCTCGTCTTACGCTTGATGCGTATATAATTAGTTAATGAATACTGACTTACTCTATAACTATCGAGACCCTTAATTGATATTCGTGTCACATTGATAGAACAGACTATTGTAGTGTAAAATAAATTATATGCGTAGCACAGCTATTAGAGGGGGGTAAGAGGAAGACTATTGGCAACGGCTTTGTAAATATTTTATAAGCATTCCCCTATGTTGTGTTGCGTATACTTAATATTCAGTTGAGCCTTCTGTTATTTTCTGCTCATTCTTACGGCTTTTTATTGCATTTACAGGGTATACGCAAGTCATGTTGTGTTGCATCTATTTGCTCACTTGGCGTTATTTTGTTGCTGTTGTTATGGCCGCGAGCGTATGTTTTGTATCTGCTGTTGCGCCTGTTCCGACGATTCCAATCCATTGGGGGCCATTGTAGCGCTGTGAACTCTGTAGTCTGTCCGACTGTGTGGGTGTGAGTGTGAGTGTAACTGTAGCTGGTGTATGAATAATGAATCATTTGTCAGGCTGTTCTGTAGAACGGCCATTGCTGTAACTGTAACAGGAGACATTGCAAGTCTAGGGGCAACTCTGCCTACACACGCACTTGTAAGCACACAACACACAAACACACAGACATACCGTCTATATATGCTTACTTAAATAGTACATACATACATATAAATATATATATGTATGTATATAAACAGCGTAACATGAGCTCAATTGGTAAAATCTAGAACATGTTTGGGCAACTGCCCGGCAAAGTGACAAAGTGAAATATTGGGCTCATGCTGTAATTACGAGCGTGGCGTCAACCTCATATTTCACACGGTCTCTCTATGCTCTTGGATTTCAACTACGACTATTTATTGTAGTTTCTGCAATTAGCTACACACACACACACCACACACACACACACCTTGTCACACTTAGCTGTCGTTCGAGAGTGGTAATTGAATTAATTTAAGTTACAGGATTGTACAGGATGTTGCCGGCAGCAGCGAGGCCATTGTCCTGGATCGTTTGCTGCCCAGCACGCAGTATTCCTTATCTGTCACAGCCATCTGGATGGGCAAAAAGTATCGCAGTGGCGGCCAGATCAAATTTCGCACCTTGGGTAAGACAACAACTGCTAATTAACTCCCTGTTCGACTCGCTCTCAAATCTCTATCTGCGTTTGTTAACTGCATTTATAGATCTGCCCAAGAACACAACACAGCAGGATTTTCCATCGGGCATCTATCGTAATGGCTCTGGCAATGGCAGCCTCTTTGGGGACGATGTAACCTCCACGGCAACCAATACTCTCACGCACAGCACAACGCGAGAGTTGCCAACGGTAAGGATTTGTATTTAGTGCGAGGTCAAATCAAATTCTAGGACTAATTATAACATCGATCGATTGATTACAACTAATAACCTACTTAACTATAAATATAAATCTCATTCTCTAACTTTCTCTATCTCTCTCCCTCTCTCTCTCTCTCTATCTTCAACCACAGATACGTGGCGTTGAGATTGGCATTGTTCTCATCGTGCTGATGGTCTGGGCTGGCGCCATAGCATTGTTCTTCAATCGCTGGGGCAAGATACGAATGCTGTTGCCCTATCAGCCGGACTATAAGCACGAGCAGCTGAAGGTGCCCGGCACGGGAGTGTGCAGTGCCAGCGGCTGCAATGGTCAGCACTCGCATCAGGTATGCATTGGACACAGCAATGTGTGTGTGGGGCTAGATGGAACGCAACTGAAGATGGGCTTTATGGGGGGTTATTGGGAGTTAACCCAAGGGGGGAGAGTTTTAAGTAATTCTCGTTTGAGCGCGTCTAAAACTTACCTATGTTTCCTATTTTTGTAATGCTTTATTTATAGAACCTACACCCCGATTTCTTTGTCAAGGTATTCAAAATATTTCATTTCTCAATTAATTATTACATACGAACAATATTTTTGCATTTAATTAGCTTTTGCATCAAGTGAAGTAAATACTATTACTATTTGAATATTAATTATTAAACAAAGTGCACACTTTACTTTACTCTAGTGCACAAAGACCCGCCCGCTCGTCCCCCCATTCTCTCTATCTCTCGCTCTCGCTCTTTCTCTATCAAATGCCCTTCTCGAAAATAAACATAAGAGAATTGAGAATGCTTCTTTTTCATTCAATTATGAAAACTGTATATTTTCTATTTTACTCTTGTATGATTGTAACGCTTTATGAATGCATTTACAAAAGGTTCGACTTTATATAAAGAAGTCATTTGAGAAATTCTAGATCCATAGGGTTACGTTGAGTAATTTTTGGAGAAATGAGAAGTACAACCTGATAACTTGTCTGTTTCATAGATTCTCAACGCTTAGCTGGTCTACCTTCTTATTAAACCAATTAATGAACTGTAATCTAGTTTTATAATTTCTGTACAACTTTTCTTAACTTTAATATGATTTGCTTACAAACAAAATTACAGCTTCTGCTAGTTCCATATGGTTTTCCTTTTTATTTTTCTATTTTTTTGTAGTATTAAATATTGAGTTATGATCGTACTATTTCAGAATCGCACCTTTTACATCCTTTGAAATGGTACCGTCGCTTCGGAGCACCGAAGATGGTTTTAATCATTTACTTAGATATGTGCTTCAACTTTTTTCAATCCAATTTCCATTTACATAGACACAATTAGAACTGCACACAGGCGGTTTAACTTATGAACCAGTTCCACAGATCCATAAATATGTTTATATATGTTTATGCTTAATGGATGCGAGCATGGAAACACTCAATCCAAGTGTCCCCCCAAAATTGCATATACTACTATATAGTTTTTCAATAATTCTATACTTGTAAATTAGTTCGTGGTTTTGGTTTTAAGCTTTTGTTGAGCTTTGTTCGAGGTTTGAGCTTTCAATGAAATCACTGACAAAGTTTCCTTACTTCCACCCACAACTCTCCACTCGGCTCGCTCTCGCCTACCGCTGCTACTGCTGCTGCTGCTGCCGCTCTCTTTCTCTCTGTTTCCCTCTTTCTTTCTCTCTCTCTCTTTCTCTCTTTTACTCTTTTGCTCGATGACACGATATTCTTCAGTGTTTGCCCCGCTGCGAGGGTTGCGGAATATTTGATCGTTGCTTTCAGTATCCAAGAAGGGAGCTGGAACGCGATTGCGGCTGTCAGTTTGCGCTGCTGCACAAGGCGGATGTGGAGAGCTAGCAACCAGTGCATCGCGAAACGGCTGTACAGAGTGTTGCCGTTAATCATGCCCATGGCACGCCCATCAACACCTATGTGCGCGGACCGAGTGTCGACAATCAGTCCATTGTGGGCACCAATGTGCTGGAGCATGTGGATAGCATAGACAGCGCAGTAATTGATAGGGATGATACAGATGCCAGAGAGAACGGCGGTCAGGCAGCTGAGGACCAGCAGTTGTTGCAACGGGAGGTGGCACCACAGCGCCTGCTGCCATTGTCCATCAACAGTCACGCAAAGCAGCGTCGATTTGCACAGCAGCGCAGCATACTCAAGAACTCACAGGAGCGCACGTTTGTCGAGGAGAACGAGGTGCTTGAGGCCAAAAAGCAATTGATATTGCGCCGGCGTCGCCTTTTCAGCCATTACCGGCAGTACGATCAGTGGCGACGGCGACAGTTTAGCTATGATCCCAGTTACTTTCGCCCGCCTCCGCTGCCGTCTAGACCGCTGGCATACGCTGATTACGGCGCACCTGGCATGGGCACTGCCGGCGTCGGCATCAACATTGGCGGAATTGGAATGGGAACGGGAACTGGAACTGAAATCGGTTCCTACGCCACAACCGCTGCTGCCAATGCTGGACGCCGGCGACGACAGTACCGGCGTCAGTACTCGTGCGCCGATCGCAGTCGAGATGGATCACGCGAAAGTCGCGGCTCCTCGACGCTGCAGCTGCAGAAGTTCCACAGCATGGTCACCAGCGATACCATACACACCGAATCATCAATGCTCAATCACAGCAACTACAGTGAGCCGGCCAGCGTAAGTGCTTCCCGTTAAACGAAACCGAAACCGAAACAATTCGTGTGTTCGTTCATTCGTTCGTTCGATTCGCTCGCTTATCGATACCGATAATTGCACCATCGCCATGCACTTCGTGTTGTACTTGGGCACGTTAATCGTTTATCGTTAACCGTTTACCGTTTACCATTTGATCGCCCGCCGTTTGCAGCGTTCGCAGCGAGCGTTGAGTTCAGAGCACAAAGTATATACGCACCTCACAACTTTACTACACCCACACACTGAAATATAACACTTTTTAGTCATTCTTGACTCGGGCTTCACAAAAGCACAGCAAACAAACACAGCTGCAAATTCGAAACAAATCAAAAAAGCAACACCAAAAATCCACACTCAGTTTTCGTATCGCTTTGTAGAGTCTTGTGCCGGTTTCTATACGCTTTCGCTTATTGTTGTTCTTTACTGCTTAAGGAGGATGCTTCCATAGAGCTTAGTAATCGTTGTGGGATCTTTAGGGTTCCAAATTCCTGTTCTTCGATGTACAAATTGTGTGTGTAAGCGTGCGTGTAATGTCTGACATTTCTATCACCCCTCCGTGGCTCTCTCTCTCTCTTTATCTGTTCTTTCTCTTCCCTCTTTCTATTTCGAAATTGCAATGAAATTACAGTTCGACAGCAGTGATTGTGGCGGCACCTTTGCTCACCCACCGTTGCACTGCAATAGCCGCGTAAGAGAAACCATCGCCGATTTTAAGATTGTCCAAATAGTCAATGCTCTGCTAATGTTCTTTGTCTTGCAGCACATCCACATGTTGGCAGAGGAGCGTTCCACATCGATATCGGAGCGTTGCACGCGCAGCCGCATCAACTCGGCCATATTCGTATCGTCGGAGGGTCGAGGATTCGATTCCATCGAGTTCCTGCGACGCCACGGCTCACAGAGTGTTCTTTGCCGCAAGGCCAAGAGTGCGGAGAATATCACAGACAATGGTCGCAGGGTAAGTAATCCATTTCGTAGGAAAAGTCTATAGAATTATCCAAATACTTACTGAATAACTGCTGTGGAATTCACGCTTTCAGAAGAGCTTGCGGCCGTGGCGTACCGATGATGACTCCGTCCAGCAGCAGCAGCAACAAAACTCCTCACAGGACATAGAGCTAAAGGAGTGCGGCAACACCGCTGGTGAATTGCTTACGCTACCCGTGCTCCACGATGCCAAGCAATCGCCCACAGCTGTAACAAGTTTGCTGGCGCGTTCATCTGCCATTACCACGGCCAATGTCATAGTGGGCAGCATTTCATTGGAGGCACCGCCGCCGTATATGCAGGATGATGACACTCACTCTATTTCGGCGCTTATCCATAGTGATGCCGCTGCCATTGTACACGACTCACAGGACTCGGCGGAGACGGTCGAGGAACTCGTACACGTACCACTGTTGGCAAGTGCAACAGCCACAGCATCTGTTTCAGGCGCCTCATCGCCCAGCATTGCCATTGAAGCGAAGCCCCGCGTGCTGGTGCATCAGCGCTCATCGACAGCTTCATCATCACCGCACAATAGCCCCAAGAATATGGGACTCGGCTTAAAGATTATCAAACCCAAGATTAGTGCTGTGCCAATGGTCTCAGTGTCCGGACCTTCGCCACCCATTGAAAAGCCGCCGCTGGCGGAATGCTTGTAACAAATGGCAGCCGAAACATTTATCTAAAGCGCGCTCACTCAAGGCAACTGGACACCCAGACCCTGGTCCCAGACCCACAACCAAACTAGCACCAGACACATTATTACACAAAAACAAACATTGAATCCATACCCATGACGACCCACTCCGACTCATATGAAAGGTGGATAGAAGTATGCCAGCTGCTCAAATAAGTGTTTCGGTGAAGCTAGAGGGAATGAATTCTACTCTGCATAAAGTGGAAGTAGAACCAGTAGGAGTAAGGGAGTAAGAATACGAGGAGTAGGATTACGATTAGGATAAGGATAAGGTGTAGTTATTGTACCAAAAAGGGCATCGCCATGCAAGAAAGCTTTGTATATTCAACAACGACTGAAGTATACACATACGAACATGAACCTATAGAAGTTTATAATGCGTTATATACATTGTATGTATATATACACACTCACACACACACACACACCACACAAACACAACTGATAAATCAGCTTTAACGACAAACAAGTAAACTATCAGGCTTTAATATTATGAAGAATTTCTGGTCATAGGCAGACCAACAAACTGTTGAACAAGTTAGTCTCGTTATTGTTCTATACCTATACCAATTACTACTTAACTATACATAGATATACATAGCCAAATCTAGGGCACCACACATATTTATACACCACTCTAAGTACTTCTAATTATATATATATATATATATTTTCACTAGTAGCCTATACACTTGCTACTTATGTATACATCTACCTTAGAGATAGATGATATCCCTTGAAATACGCCCACAACTATACACCCATAGCATAGTTTATAGGCACTACGAACATAGTCAGAAGCAGAATGTTACTCATATAGCTAACATATCAATTACCCACGACCAAAAATGAAACGTTGAAACTGTAAACTAGTCTATAAATTTAATTCCTACAATGATATTGTAATTATTGTCAAATAAGAAAGTGCCCAGAATGAGTTCTAAGTGTTTTTAAAACTACTTGTACTTGTACGTTTTCATGTAGATTGTAATTTGAAATGATATATACTTCGATATATATTATATATACCTATATATGTGTGTGCAAGTATGTAACAACTCATGATGTATCCTTTTAGTGTTTAAGCATGCATTTTAAAAACACTTTTACTTGATGTACCTTCATATGCATACGAGTACTTAGGTATATGAGTTCTTCGATAATAGTGAATATAAATTTAAATAATAGAACTGATGACAGCACACAGAAATCATTTGCTCTCTCCTTTAGGTAGTCTTCATATTTTAGTTATGTTACTCAAATTATCAGAGCAATACTTGCCTAAATATCCCCCAACTATCTACTTATCCCTAAATAGTATGCAATACAATTAACGTATATCTATAACCTCAGTTCAATCTAATCTTATGTAAATACACCGGCACCTATGTACCTACGTACTACTACAAACTCTAATCCCACTATCAATACTGAATTCATACTTAAAACTAAGAATATACCATTTCAACTGCATACTCTAAAGGAACACGAGATGTTGTTATTAAGGAATTGTCAATTTGTGGTCCAAAGCTACAATAAAATACCATTAAAATGGGTCAAAAGAAAGCTTAACTAAGTAATACTTAGTTTATGTTCAATTCGCTAAAAATATGTGGATGTGTATTTTTTGAAATCAAATAAACGAAATACTTAAATAAGCTTCAGTACTATTTTTAACTGCTTTTTAAAAAATGAATTCATTTAAATTAATTTGATCAACAATTTGTATATTTTTACAACAGATATTTTGTTTGTCTTTGCTTTGCTCAGCTTTTTAGTTCGTTTCAAAGATAACACAATGATTTCCCTGGTCGTAGTAACTTCGTCGGATTACAACACCTGGTACTTGAGATACTAAATGTTCCAGTTCGTGCTCCTCGAAGACATGATAGTACCGCAGAAAAGTTGTATGCTGTTCGTCTTTGGTTTTCCATGGCACATAGACATCTTGCTGTTGGAACTCGGTGCGGTTTGTGTGCACCGGCAATGGGACCTGCATCTGCTGCTGCTCTAATTCCATGTTTTCCAATTGTTGCGCTAGCTTCTGACGCTGCGCTTGCTCTGTGGTGCGCTCATTGTTGACAGCCTTATTTTGTCGCAAATAAGCCGACTTCTTATCGTTCTTTCGCTGATCTTTGGCCCACACGTAGACAAGTGCCCGGCCGCCAGGACGTAGAACTCTCGCCATCTCACGAAGCGCTGTCAATCGCCTCTCAGTGCTGGCCAGATGATGAATTACAGCAATAGAGATGCAGCCATCTACGCTAGCACTACGCACCGGCAGCTGCAAGCAATCGCAACGAAATACGCTTTGTCCTCTTCCGTTGCTCACGCCCAGCAAACCCAAGGAACGATCACAACCGATGCTTAGCATTTGCGGATTGCAGCCAAGATATTTACCATTACCACATCCTACGTCCAACACCACTGAAAAGGGCTCAAAGCTGTGCAGAAAGTCGGCCACCTGAGGCCAGGGCGTATGACGCGTGTCACTGAAGTGATCAGCAATTTTATCATAAACTTCATGGACATTTTGCTGCTCCAAGTGACTGGCATGTGTTGCCAAAGCATCAGTTAATGCTTGCGGAGCTGTGGTTTGCTGCGTATCGCAGAGCGTGGGATATTTACAGTCACAAGGTCCTCTACGCAGCCTCCTAAAGGTGAGTGAAGTTCGTTTGCTGCGCGCCTGAGTCGTCAGACTACCAGATGGTGTGGACACCACATCTATGTGTTTGGGTTTGATGCCATGTGTCCAATCGTAGCGCGATTCGCCGGACATAACCAGCAAGGAACGTCTCGGCAGGAAAACATGCACAAGCTCATTGTTGCGTCGGAAGTCCATGACAATGTCAGATTGTAACGAGAGCGAGATAATGGGACCCACAAATGCACTGTGTGTGTCCACATGCGGTGGAATACCCTGTCCCGGCTCGTAGCTATTCACAGTCAATTGCTCCGGTGGTAAAATCTTTGGCAACTCGGTGTTGCCTAATCGTTCCCATAAAAAATCACATTCAGCTGGTATAGGCTGCTCCAAAGGCTGCGAGGGATCAACATTGTTGCTGCCATAAAGGAATTCATAACCAAAATGCTTAACATGCCTGTGCTTCAGATTATCCGCTGTTCGCGCAGAGCCTTCGCCTTCATTACCGACCGCCTTCAATAGAGCTGTTTCTTC
This sequence comes from Drosophila funebris, assembly GCA_018901825.1. NCBI lineage: Eukaryota > Metazoa > Arthropoda > Insecta > Diptera > Drosophilidae > Drosophila > Drosophila funebris. The sequence goes on from JAEIFK010000682.1 coordinate 1,016,887, forward strand.
TTCAACACTAACAAAGTCGGGCAGCAGGATTAGGCCACTCGGTAAAGGCTTTTGCCAACCACTTTCCTCAATGTCCTTCGGCAATTGTGTCACGTAGCTAAGATAGGCAACGGCTCCTTGTTGGCCTATGGTCGCCAGATTGTGCATACCCTCATACACAAGCTCGGCATCCGTCAAAGAGGCACATATCAAAAAGCAATAGGACTTCGATGGTAGCATCAATACCTGTGACACTTTACCGCCTGTGTTGCCAGCCGAAGCGAGCAGCGCTTCTTCCGTAAGCCCATTGCTAAGACCGACGTTGAGTATAGCCAGGTAAGGAGTTGGAGAATCACTCGCAGACACATTACAGTCGGTTTTTATAATGGCCAGGCAGCGTCGTTGCTTTTTCTCTGCCTTTTTGGCTTTGTTTACCTTTTGCTCAACGTGCATCTTGGTAATAATGTAAGCAAAACATACTAAAAAATACCGAAACTGTTCAGTGTGTCCACCCACTGCGCTTTTATTCAACTCAAGCCTAGTACGCAGATCATGACAATTACTATTTGCTTGAAATGGACTAAGAGAAATAAATGAAATATTTAAACATTGTTTTTTAAATGTTGTATGGAAATGTTTGCTCTCACGCGTTGCATGATTAACTAACTAAAGATATAGATATAAATATAAAATTATTTACGCCCATTAGAGCACATACTGTCAGTCTGAATGGTATATGCGCATACCTAACTTAATCTTAATGAGGTTCAAGTCTACCAGACTCTATCAATCATGCTATTATCCTGTGGCTTCTGATTCATAGTTGTCAACTGTTGATGGTAATTACGCATTTGATTGCTTCGTCGTGGCTGAGCCAAGTACTCGAACATGCTCTGCAGATGCTGAGACAACATCTTGCTTAGATCGCTGGGCATGGGATCAGTCCAAAAGAAGTCGTGATTGAGTGCTGTGTCTGCATCAATGCGTTTCTTTGGATCCAACGTTAGTAGCTTGTCAAGCAAATCACAGCCAGTGGGATCCTTAACATATGGCCGAAGGCGTTCCTTAACGCGTCTCTTTTGATTCTTTGGTAACTCAATTGATTTGTACAGCTCAAGCTCTTCGACGCCGGGCCAAACATCTGGAGTGAAGGAGCCACACAACTGAGAGATAAACGTTAATTGCTGCTGTTCTGTATTGCCCTGCATAATGGGCGAGCGGGTCCACATTTCGGCCATAATGCAGCCTGCTCCCCACATGTCTACTGGCGGACCGTAGTTGCGATCACCAAGCAGCAGTTCCGGTGGACGATACCACAAGGTAACCACACGATTTGTATAACGATTTTTACAGTCATTCTTTGGAATGCTAAATGCACGCGCCAGTCCAAAGTCAGCCAGCTTTAATATTCCATGTTTTGTAATCAACACGTTAGCAGCTTTCATATCGCGGTGAAGAATCTGCAAAAGTATCGTATTTCAGCGTCCAATAGACTTACTAGCTGTGTATATTTACCTTGTTGCTGTGTATGTAGTAAAGGCCATTGAGCAATTGCTGCATAACCTTCTTAATCTCACCCAGGCTGAACTTAACATTCATATTAGACAGTAGGCCAGCCAAATCGTGTTCACAGAAGTCAAACACCAAATAGAAGGTCGATCTGTAGCCATTGTGAACAGTTGCTTTGGTGCGGCAAATCTCGATAAGATTGACGACATTCTCATGTTTCAGCAATTGCAGGATGCGTATCTCGCGCAGAGCCGTAATGGGAAACTGTAAAAGCAATCGATTGATAATAAAAAGCGTAGTTAAAACTAGCCACGTTTACTTACTCCTTCTTTTTCGTTATCCATCAGCACCTTTTTCATGGCCACGAACTTCTTGTTACTCTTCTTCTCACGAGCTTTGAATACCTCCCTATGAAATACATTTGTAAGTGCATATGAATTTTATTTTGGAATATATTTGACATACCCAAACGTGCCTTGACCTATTTTGGCCACTTTTTCGTATTTACTACTCTCATCACAGTACGGAAAATCATAATCCTCGATGTACTTTTGCTTCTCCATCAAAGACATAGTGCGAGATGAGCTACCTGACGCAACACTCGACGGGGTCGACGTCTGCGGTAACATGTGGGACATATGTGCCATTGTGATATATTTCTAAGGAATTATTTTAAAATTAATTCCTTATTTTCACAATATTTTCTAAATTATTCATCCACAAACACAACACTCACAAAACAAAGCAGCAACTGGTTCTGCAGCTTGGCGACGTGCCTCGGCACAATATGTACACACTGAACAATATCAGCTGTTGCGGCATAATCGTGTTTGTGTGTAGTGTGTACCCACTTGCCAAATGATATAACCTGATGTACCGAATCACATTGGACAGACATTAAAATCCTTATTAATGAATAAATTATTAAGTATAGCGCACGTAGTGCCGCGGCAATTCGTGCGTGAATATGCGTTCAAGTCAGATCTGAAAATCAAATGGGTACGACCCGAAAAGATTTCGTGCATCAAGCCGGAGAAAAGCGGTGATCTCGCCAAGCTGCCGCCGTTGAACCCAAATGAATTATTGCCGGATTATAGGGATTCCAAAGAACTAGAGAAGTAAATAGTGGATTCCTTTCAACTTGCAACATCTAAATATTAAAATTATATTTTCTAGTGCTGATGAAACAGTAAAATCTCTATTTAAGTTGAGCAACAACCGGAATCATCTTACTACACGTTATTATCGTGATCAACTGGTAAGGGAGGTGCAACGACATGCTCAGGACTTTGGCTCAATGGAGGCGAAGCGTACGTATATGCCTATTTTAACATCGTCACACAGACTTAGTTGCTTTATTTATAACAGTGGCCAAGATGACTGCATTTATACGTCGGTATCAGGAGCACATGGAGAAAAGTCCACGTGACAGGGTAATTAAAGTGCGGCTAAAGGAGTTAATCGAGAAACGCAAAAAGTTTCTAAAATACCTGAGGCGCTGGGACTATCCACGCTTTGAGTGGATATTAGAGAAACTTGACTTGGTTTATAAACCGCCGCCGACAAATTTCCATTGGATAACACGTAAAGAGTCGTTGCAGAAGCTAACGGACATTTACTGCGAGAAAATTAAGGAAGAGCGACTAGAAGCCTACCACAAGGAACTGCAAGCGCAACAAATTCCCTACCTGGAGAATGCTATCAAGAAAATGTTATTCGTGCGCCAGGAGCAGATCGATTGTGATGTTCCCGTTACTGTTACGGAGCAGCAAATTGAGGAAGCACGACAGGAGCTAGCACATCTAAAGCAGGTGCGCGAAACAGAGGATGCCGCAACACGCAAACAATCTGATGATACCTTCCATTAATAAGTGAAATAACTGAATTGCAATAAAGTCGTTGGATGATTCTTAAATTATATGAATTTATTGATTTTTATCGAGTTTGGGAGCTCATTACATGTCATGGGAAATGGTGCAGGCTTAGAAAAATAAATAAACAGCAATTTTTTCCAATAAAGAAAAAACAAAGACGAAAGAATGAATTCTCCAACGGAGATAAAAATTAAAATATTTAGCGCCTTGTGGAAGCAACACGTTCGCCAGAACGCGAACGAGTGAGGGATCTTTTCTTTCCACGCTTACTATTAGATCCATTGCTGCTGCTGCTGGAACTGCTCGACGATGAGGTTGATGAGGAATCGCTAGAACTGGACGAGCTTGATGAGGACGACGAGGAGATAGATGAAGTCGAGTCTCGGGAGGCTCTTTTACAGCTAGCAGCTGGAACAGATGCCTTTTCCTTGCTGCTACTATTTCCATTATCCGTTTCCCTGTTTTTAACATTGCTTGAGGTCACTTCGTTGTCGCCCCACAAATCATACTTCGACAAATCGCCGTCATCGTCCTCATCATCATCTTCCTCCTCATCGCCTTCAATATTACTGCGTCTTGCACGTTTCGCATTGTCTCCTCCACGTCCATCCTCATCGCTACGTTCACTGCCACCGCCTTTCTCATTGTTTTTACGCTTCTTGCGGCGTCCGAACTCGTCGTATTCGCTATCGGAGTCTTGACGTTCCTTATACTCAACTACGCCACGATCATTGTAACCGCCGCCAAAGCCTACAAGAGAATTGCTTGTAATATTATAACTCAGACTTCTAATTATAGCTTGTCTACGAACCTGTACGCTCCTCTACGTCTGTGAATTTGGGCGCATTACACATGTTGCAGGTCTGGCGGCGCGCCCAGTTAACGTTGGCACATTTACTGCATTGCCAGTCCTCGGCGCTGAAAAGCCCACGTGACTTGTCCGCAGCCACTTTGCCAATTTCCGTGCCCAATTTTTTTTTGCTTGAGCTGCTGCTGCTACTGCCGCTACATCCATTGCCCCGTTCTCGATCTCGATCCCTGTCCCGGTCCGGCTTTTCAATTATGCTGCTTTCGCGTTCACGGTTGCATTTATTGCATTGCAGGCGACGCGCAAAGTTTAAATGACGGCAGCTGCAACACAGAGAGATGCATAACCAACACACGCAAAAGCCGCGCGCCAAGGCGAGCGGATGGAGGAAGAATAAGAGTAACAAAACAACAATTTATATCATTTGTCTGTTAGAGGAGTAGGGGGATGTGCTGAACGGAAGACTTTCTCAAATCCTATGTAGACGTCAACCAACGCACTTGGCTTGGAACATTACGCTTGAAGCTTTACGCGCACTCACTCAATATCTGGACAAATCCAATCGCCAGCCGAGACGCTGATGCCGCCGCTACCACCCCCACAATTGGACATTTTAAGCTCGATCCGTTCCGTTTGGCTTATGTGGGTTTGCTGCTATGAAAAGTCCTTTGAAATGCTAGCTAACTTATCAAATGACATTTAAAATAATTTTATACAATTTCTGTATATGAATCTTTTCCGGTTTCGTCTTTTTGCAATAAATTTGTGTAGCGTTGCTAGTAGGGTTGAAATGCTCAATTAATGTGGCCGGACTGCTAAAACATAGTGTTGCCATTTCAAGCGCGTTCTGTTTTAATAAGTATGGCAAGGACAGCTCAAAACAAGAATTCAGAACTTCGTATTTGTTTATTGCAATTTATGTTTTATCTCTATTTTAACTATATATTTAATGACTCCTATATGTTGCAGATTTTTCAAAGGAAATTCATTACTTCATTTACTTTTAGAGTTTTATTTTCTTAAGCATATAAAACAAAAGCCGCTCCAAAAGTAAACAACTGATTTGTGTTGTCATTTAATTTATAAAAGTGAAACTAACGCATAACCAGTAGCTTTTGGAATTGTCGGTGCGCGCCACCAGCAACACACACACACAATCAAGGATTCCAGAGGGCTTTACTTCTTGCCGGTACCGATCTTGGCCTTGGCGGTACCACGGACCTTCTTCATTTTGTTGCGACGTTCCTTGCGCTGCTTGCGTGCCTGCTTCTTCTGCTCGAAGAGACCATGACGGGCCAAACGGTATTTGGGCTCGAACTTCTTAGCGAAGTCCAGAGTGTCGTAGATGAGGGCAAAGCCCGTGGAACGACCACCGCCGAAGTTTGTGCGGAAACCGAAAGCGAAGACAACATCTGGGGTCACCTTGTACATGGCGGCGAGCTTTTCGCGAATCTCCGTCTTGTTGACCGACGAGAGGCCAGGGTGGAGCACATCGCACACCATTTGTTTCCTGGCAAGCAGACGGTTGGTCATGAACTTGCGGGTGCGGATTGTGGCAGTTGTACCAGTCGACATATTGGCGGAGCTGTAATACACATAAAGGCACAACAATTAGACATTCATTTCACACACAAATTGCATGTTGTCACAATAATCAGGCTTTTGTTGTTTCTGTTTCTGCCCAAAATCAACATAACCTCAATACGACTGCTGCTTCGCTGAGCAACTCGAGACTCCACGTGTGACACGCTGCGCTCGCCACTTGTTTATACGCGCTTTAAGTTGCCTGCATTCATGTGCACTTGCATTCACTCATTACCAGCACTTTTAAAACGCATCGTAGTTTATTTTAAATCAAATATTACCTTTTAAAACACTTGAAAAGGTTTTAAACACGTCTGCTGTGCGAACGCGATTCTTTAGAAAGGAAGATGGCCACCGTCGATTGCTGAAAACTTGGCAGCACTTTTTTCCAGGGTTGTATTGATCGAAAATCAATTGTTGTCAATGCAACCATGTGTATGGCGCAAATTTAAATCGATAATATCGTATATTTAAAAAATGTTATTCTTTATTTGTTCACTTTGGCATTAACAATATTTTTTTAAACAAATCTAATTTAATTTTGACGACTTTCGGTCGTTTTGTTTCGTTTTTAGAGCATATACGAGTGCAAAATAACCGGCCACTAAGACAGCACAAAACATAGCGGCCACACCAAAGTAAAATATAAACAAATCAAAAAGATGTAAGTGATTGGAGGCGATACCTATACCGCGGGTTCTTATCGCAGCGCCGCCTTTATGCCGCACGACGTAGTTCACCCAGAATATGGCGCTGGCCAATGCACCAAGAGGTCTGTCCCGGAATTCACTAGAGACCTCTCTAATTGTTAGTTGATACTTTTGTTCTGTTACGAGTTCCTCCAACGCCCAATTCAGAGCTGCGTTAGTAAAATTGGTTGCATCCAATTGGATTCCTATGCCCAACTTTACTGCCAGCTGCATATTTTTGCGTTCATTCTGAAAGATGGGTAACCCCAACATAGGAACATGCCGCATAATTCCCTCTTGTAAGCTCAATAGATCACCGTTCATGATAAAGACACGCACTCGCGGATGCGCCAGGATATCAATTTGGGGCACTGCATGCTGAATCATAACGTTCTTGGGCTGACCTTCAAGCTTTTTCACATCGTGGCAAGTCCAAATCACACCCTCCTTGCGGGCGCTTAGAAACTCAAAAAGTATCTGTAGTTTATCTTTGGGAAGCTGACCGCAGAGCTGCTCGTTACCCAACTGCATATAGATAATGCCAGGACGAGACTCTTCCACAAAACGCTTGATATTCCAGGGCAGCTCGCGTGGTCCGCGAATATGCAAACCTCCGGCGGGCACAATCTGTTGCGTTAACGGTCGCGGCGTCAAAAGGGGCACATGGTTATTCAGCAATAACAGCGACAAATGGTACGCCTGCAGTTCCATTACAGTGGTTGCCACTGAAAATTCAAATTAAATATTTGAATTCGACTTTCGTTAAGTTTGTTGGCTTGTGGTTGCCAGACTTTTGAAAAACACTATTCACAATAGGAAATAAAAACTTACTTTTAAAATGTTTGCGAATCAATTGATCCTGTGCTGTATAATGATCCTTCTGAAATCGTTTGCGTCGCGATATGCACTCACGTATGTTGGCCAAACGCGTAGAAAAGCTTATATCTGGTGTGTACTGCTCAAAATCTATGGGCGAACAGGCAGCGGGTACCAATGATTCCTGCACAGCTTCCATATAGTTACCAAAATCGGTGCTAACTATGCCAATGGTGGGCTTATTGTGCTTATAGCCCAGCGCCAGGAGTGCCTCTGTGTAGAAAAAGTCAACGACAATTACGTCAAAATCAAATTCTGCGGTTGGAAGCTTCAGCAACGTTTGCATGGCCGGCTGTGACAGAAAATGGTCCAAAGCTTGTGCACCCACATTGGCCAAGGAGCTGCGCAATTTGTGGTCAGCCAAACGGCTGAGATCTTCCAAGCTGCCACCGGGTGCCGCATGCTGCTGCACTGAAAGAAGTGGTTCATAAGCTACATTTCAATTGCAACATTTGCTTTGCTTACTTACAGTTACTCCAAAAAGCATATTCCGGGGCTACAACAGTTTCCGTAATGCGCTCCAAGCGCTCACCAAGGCCATGGCTGCCATAAACTGTCACCTATGAAAGGATTGGCTTTAATTTAGCACTTGTATTAGCTAAGGAAACTTACATTGTGCTCTCTGCCCGCTAACTCGGTGACCAAGGTGCGCATCACCGCAAAGTGGCTCTCACTGGCATGTGGAAATAGGACAAGTATTTTGGCCGGGTGACTGGCATTAACGCATAGCAGGAGTAAGGGCATTAACAGCCTGATCGACCCGGATCCTTTATGTAGATGCTGGGATGGTATTAACATTTATATACAGTTAGACAGATGCACATGTATTTGTCAGATTTCATTGGTACACATCAGCAGCGGCAACTTTCTTAATCTCTCTTCTCTTATCAATTGAATATTTATAAGCCGCTTAACTAAATGACATTTCTATTCCTCTTGAATTAAATGATTATTACTTACCATTTTAATGCCTATTATGTTCCTATTCTTTCAACTTAAATTCAAGACTGTTCCTACTTATTTTATTCTTTTATTTTATTCCTTTATTTTCCTGTAGTATCTGCTCTTCCAGCGCCTTGCCTAATAGCACTGATTGCTCACAAACAGAAAAACAAATACATAATCATAAAAGTGCGACAGCGTCCAGAATTTCTGTGGTTATTCTATGTACATAAATATGTATATGACTATCTGGAAGTGTGTATTGGAAACATATGTGGCACATGAGATTGCTGCCGACATGAGCGATACACATGCACACTCAATCTCCATACTCACATGCAGATACATTTGTATGTATGTACATATGTGTGCAATCTTTCATTAAACGAATGGGGTACAATTGCACTGACACAGGCAAATTTGTAGTTTCTTAAAACGATCCTCTCTCGCTTCTCAAATGCTCCAATTCTCTCTCCGTTTTGTTGCATCTGTGTGTGTGTATGTACATATATCCGTAAGTAGACTGAATAATAAGGGGATGACTTGGAGCTAATAAATGCACATTGCATTGCTGGATTGCCAAGAACAATTCTGTGGAAAAAGCTGGAAGGTGTTTCATCTCTATGATAGAGAAAGGATAGAGAAACTAAACTACGAGATACTCTAACTTATATTTGCATTAAGCTACAGACATGGGCTTTGTGCACTTCAAATTCATTCATTTTTATTTATATTTGTTTATTTAATGGGATTGTTAGGGATAATTCATGACATTTCGTTGTTTTGAATTTATTTGTAAAATCTTATAACCATCTCTAAATATTTGCGTAGATCAATGTTGCTTCATAACTTGAGTACCTGACATTGGCGTAGCCTAATGAAATAGGTCTATAAATATTTATGTACTTGAATAATTAACGTTTCGTTGCTAAAATCAAGAACATGACACGAATCCAAGAAGATTTTATGAAAGCGTCAAACAACTGTGTCAGCTTTTTATTAAAATAAAACTTGAACTAGAATCTGTCCAAGAAAGAAGAAAAAATCAGAAGAAATTAGCAAAACAAAAAGTCAGCAAGTGACTTGTACAGCAAGAAACTGTTGTCGTTTGAAACCGGTTCCGTTAAAGGGAGACAGCAGAAGTACAAAGAAAGCCAACACTGCCTGCACACACACACAGATACACGTAACGCAGCAGCAGCAACAACAAACAGTAATCGATTCACACAGCGCAATTTGGCATCTGAAAACCAGTTCAATGAACCGCAGCGCGAACTGAAATCCCATCGAAACTAAAGAGAACAAAAAGAGGAACAAAAGACGTTTTGTTTTTGTTGATTTTTTTTTTATCACATAGTTATTATGCATTTCTTGACAGTACAATTTGTGAATAATTGAGCAGAGTATTTGCTTACACGACAAAATTAATTGAAAATCTTATTATGCCTATGCAATTTTAAATGCAAAATCAAATTCCCATGCCTGGATATTGGCAGGGATTGAAGAAAATCGATTGCTGTGACAAAATGTTTGATGGACTAACTCACTATTACTTGTATTCAATTGATTATGTTTAAGAGATGATTAAAATTTGCAAAATGCAAACAATGCCGAAGGCAATGCATACGATTTATTCAGTGGCATCAGTCTTGGAAACGGCGAAAGGTTCGGGCACTGGAATTGTGCCGCTGTTGGCAATCACAACATCCTTGACTGGACGATCGCGAGCATCGGTGGCGCTGGACTCGATTTTGCGCACCACATCCATGCCGGAGAGAATCTTGCCGAAGACAACGTGACGTCCATCCAACCAGCTAGTCTGCTTGGTGGTAATGAAGAACTGAGAGCCATTGGTGTCCTTGCCAGCATTGGCCATGCTCAACCAGCCAGCGCCATAATGCTTCAGCTTGAAGTTCTCATCCTCAAAGCGTTCGCCATAGATGGAACGGCCACCAGTGCCATCGCCCTTGGTGAAGTCACCACCTTGGATCATGAAATCCTTGATGATGCGATGGAACTTGCTGCCTTTGTAGCTGTAAATAATAAACACAAACACAATTGTTGTCAAATTTATGCCACATCAGATGGTAAACAAATCAATTTGTCACATTTCTTATTTGCTTTTATTAACTAATTCTCACTTAAACGCCACGTAATTGATATGAACTACTGCGGCTCTAACCTACAAATGTGTTTGTATGCGTGTGTACACCACTATCGCATGTGTGTGTATACGATAGCTTATATGTGTGAGGTACGTGGGTGTGAGTATGTGTTGATACGCCAATTAGCGGTGCATGCATTACTTACCCTTCGCCTTGTGGTTTCTCAGCTAATTCCTTGAAGTTCCTTACAGTTTTCTCGACAGTTTTGCCGAACAAACCGATCTCAATGCGACCTGCCGATTCGCCACCAATGGTGATGTCAAAGAACACCTATCCAACAAATACATTCAAACAGAAAATCTATTAAACATTTTGAAATGATTTATTTGTTTGTATTCTTGTGTATACCAAGTGACGTAGGTACACAATTATAACTGTATGTATGTGTGACTGTGTGTTGTGGGGATGATGCTTACCTTGTCGGTCACTTTGGGTCCTTTGCTTTCATCAGCAACAACAATACCGGCCGCAATGGCGACCAGGCACAAAGCCAGTTGGAACTTCATTTTATACCAAGTTTTCAATAATCAAATGCCCGCTAGACCGAACAGCTCGACAGCGAGAAATAGAATAAAGAGCGCTGGGAAAACGAGATGATACCATCGCTCCACCGATTCATCGTTTCGATAGTAAAGTAATCGATGTTCGCATCGAAAAGTAGTCAAATAGTGTTGCAAAATGGACGGCATGTATGATACTTATCAATAGTGCTGTAAATTGGGACAAAGAAGCGCGCGAAAAGTATAACAATATTAAGTTCCAATTAATCTAGAGGTTAAATTTCTAGAATATATCTTTATCTTTGTATTATTATCTTGTATAAAAAAACAATCAGAAATCATACCAATACATTTTTATTTATTACGCATGGAATAATCTTATCGCGGGTTAACATTTTATTTATTTCAACTTGAGTTTGTTCATTGAAAACAATAATCATTATTAATACAATTAGTTGCTGTCTTGGAACACAAATTCATATTCATTTACTTGAGGCTATAATATATATAGACCTTTCAACTTAAAGTCACGAAACAATTTTACAATTTTATAGTCATCCATATTATTTTGTCTTTAACATATAATTATGTGCATTGCAATACGATTAGGTTCTTCAGTTTTCAGATTAAATATCTAATAGAGTTTTAAATATATAAACTAGTCTATGCTTGATACCCGTTCTATTACTTTATGAGGGGGTATCAGATGTGTATGTGTATATTATAAAGTCGAGCATTATAGCAGAGTAAGGCTTTGCTCAGCTATTCAGTATTAACATAAAATTAGCACAATAATAATTATAAATGAGCTTCAGCAAATTTTAAGACCTATCACATAGAGATACACACTAGAGCTAAAGCTATTTACAGAAAAATACAATGGTAGCAATTAAAAGATTGTCTTCATTGTACATAAAAGTGCAAATAAAGATCAACTTTTAACATATACATTTTGATTAATATATATGAAAATTGTGCGGAATATCATCTACAACTACATACATACATATATTTGTCGCTATAGATTAAAGAACGATTCGAAACGAACTCGTGAACAGCCAAGTTTGGATTTGCATTGCAGTGAGCAATTTTAATTTAGAAGCGCGTTTTTCAAAAGCGTTTCCTTCTGATGTCAGACTTTAATCACTGCTATTAATCAGAGATTCCTGTTGTTCATCATCGGTGACTCTGTAATAAATATGCAATTTAAATTTATAAATATGACGCTAATTATAATATTATCTTAAGGTCCACTTACCTCACAATGCTCGCCTTATGGCAGCCGCATAGTTTTCTATAGATAGCTTTGAAGAGCTTCATAAGCGGATCTGAATCATCGTTGCGTATCAGCAGCACAGCGAGCAGCAAAGATACAAACAATCCCAGGGAGCCCATCCAATGCATAGATGTATATGGTTTGTCCCTCAGCAATACATCAAAGGCGATTGCCAGCGGTATTTGCAGCGACATGGTCAACGTGCCGATCAATGATGAGGTGAGAAAGCAGCCCCACAACCAGAGGGTCACACCAAGCATGGTGCAAATGAATCCATTCAGAAAGAGCAACGCGAACTGTCCCTGACTTGGCAACTCAAACGTTTCGATCTTGGTAAAATGCAGTATAAAGAATATCGGCCACAGCAGCAACAGATTCCAGAGACCAACAAAACCTGCAAGCACCCACAAGAAGTTGTTGAAAACCGAAATCAGTTAAAGGATTATAATGGAACTTACCGAAGAATAGGGGTATGTCCACCTTTTCCTCTGTGTCACTTTTTCGCTTAACAAACACCAAATACGAGGCATAAAATAAGGCGCTGAATAAGGCCAACAACACGCCGCGCGTCATTTTTGAGTCGTGTAGATCGTTTATAGTGGTTGTCACAATGCCGGCAATGTTCATGATCACCGCAATTACCTTTGTGATGGTTAACTTATCGCCCATTGCCGAGGGAAATAATGCAGCCAATAATATGACAAACAACGTGGCTGATGTTGATCTAAAATAGCAGGAAATTAGGAAATTTGAACTGTACGAATTCTGTGAACCTTCCTACCTGATAAGCGTTATCATAGGTTGTTCATCCATGTCCAGTGCAAGTTGCAAAAAGTAATTGGCCACAAACCACAGCAAGCAGAAAAGCAATGCCGTTTTGGCCGTCTTGTGGTGAGACTTCTGCCGTCTAATCCGCATGCTGGCGGCATAAGACAGACGCGCCATTAAGGCATCCGTTGCCTCATGCGCTGACATCTCCCGCACCTCAGCCATTTTAGAGAAGCGCACGCTGCGCACACTGGAATCATCGCTCTCGGTGCCGGATAATACGCCATTGATGGGATTGGCCACACGTATGGGCACAAAGGTCGAATTACTCTGCAAATGAAGCTGGTTAAAGAGAGATATACAAGGAATAGATTCTTTGTCTTACCAAAGCAGCCTGATTCGAATAATAGTTCTCATCATCACCATTTTGATCCATCATCTGCAAAGCAAATTAGTTTAGAAAGAATAGAACAAGTTAACAATTTGTTTATACGAACCACATAATTGCCATTCTGACGCTCACATGATTCCTTCCAGGGCGCAATGATGCCGATGATAAGCAAGTAGATGGTAAACAAGGACGTCTTGAAGTAAGTGCAAAAGAAGGGCTTGTCATACTTGTCATCATCGTAGAGAAACTGTTAAACAAATCAATAATTAGTTCACTTTTCTTTATTCGTATTAAATTGAGTATGCCTTACCTTGGCTAATTCGCTGGAGGAGACCCAGAGGATGTTGACTAGCAAAAGTATTGCGAGGCCTAGCAACAGCTTCTGTGTGCGTCCAAGCATGTTACTTATAATTCTTAATAATCCCCTTTTTGAATTGTTTATTATCTTTATTGTTACTAAAGTGCGTTTCAACAATTATTTACGCTTGTGACGCCAACTTTTCTGTGTCATTTTTGTTGTTTTGATTCGGCTTGAAACACTGTTGTCCGTCTGTTTACAATTACTACATATTATGGTTGAGTCGCACCAGGCGCTTATATCTGATTTGATGATTTGCTTAGAGCCCAATGATGAAATAATGGCTGTAATTATACGTTAAATGCAGAAAACTGTTAGTAGAATCACATAAAGCCAACAATGCCAATGGCATTGCATTTATTGATTTTTGTTTGTGCTCAGCATATGTAACACTTTTAACTGATGTTAATATTCCCTTATCTTGGCTATTTCATTAGTGTTAACAATTTATAGACTTAATTTAAGGCGTGTTTGATTAAATTGATTGATCCACAAATCATAACAAATTTGATTATCAGGCAATCTTCTCAATTAGCGTCTTTGGGCCTCTTTAGAGCAGGGGCGCACCACTCAATTATTGAACGACTTCTCAAATGAGTGGGTACTGTGGTGGTGCGGTGGGGCATTTGTATTTGTTTGTATGTTAATCATTGGCAAATGGACGTGTGTGACCGATAGTAGAACAGTTGCGGTTTGGGAATACGCATAATCATATGTGAATACTGAAACTGATAAGGTTGCCAGCAGCAAATATCTACAATTCCACAAATGACTATAACAATTAGCAAAACAACGCTTTGCTCAATTTGTTTAATAAACAAATACGTATTGTTTGGTCAATGAAAAATTGCAAAAAAAAGCACGACAAAATCAATAAACAGCTTTCAGCGTCTGCCACTTTTGCAACAAGCAACACAAGCAACAAGTCTTTATTACATACTTAAAAGAGTTCTTAAGAAATAATCACATTTGCATTTTAGTTTAAATTTTTGCTTTGTTATTATTATTTAATTATTTAATTTATGCGGCTTTTTATCGTTTACCTAGCCATTTTAGCCTTTTTCGAGCTGAGCTTCGGGGGCGGCTGCTGCTATATATATTTTATTGTTTGTATAATTCTTGAGTTGAAATAAATGACACCGCTTGTTAATCTAGTTTATCGACATTTGCTAGCGCACTTTAATTGTTATAAATTGTTGCTATCTAATATTATATGTTTAATAACGTTGACAGACTGAATAATACTGTTTTTGTTCGATTTTCCTTCACTCACTTTAAAGAATACAGCTGTCTGCTGGTGAGGCCCACACACTGTTCAATCCGTCGTACACTTTAAATTGTTTATTAATAAAAAGTACGTATTTTAAAGAGCGACACCTAAGTACAACTTTTTAATCGCTTTCAATAAATATTAAACCATTCTGCTTTACTGATTTGTGTAGCTAATATTTATATTCATATATTGTTAAATGCTTGGCTACCACCGATAACAATTGCGATTGCGGCAATCGATGTACGCAACTCTGCATGCAAGTGTTGCCAACTACTTCGATCCGATATATTCTAACTTATCGATTAGTTGCACATAAATATACGCGCCAAATTTGTACGCTGGCGCTACGAAGTGTATCTGATTATCAACTGTCGAGATTTGAAGATAATGTTTATAAATGATGACAAATTATTTCCCTACGCGAACAATTTAATGCTGAATTATGTTGTCACGCGCAATTGACAGCCTCATAGGTGAACCGAATAGGAAAACGTAACTCAGCACGCTGACTGAAATGTGCTTGTGGTTATGTATGTATGCATGAATGTGTATGTGTATCAGATATCCAAATATAAAGTTGTTACGCCAAAGACAAAGACATCGCATAGCTTGTGGCGTTGACAGTTAAGCACACAGGGAAATGGACAGACGAGACGAGACCGCAGGAGAAATTCGGAACAGTTTCACTTTCATCACTTCAAACCCGATTAAGCACCTCATTTTATGTGTTATTTATCTACTGATTGGATGATGATAAAACGCCAGCAGACACAGACACAGGGACAGGGACACGGACTGGCTTTGGAATTACCCCCCCAAGTGGTGGGGTGTGGCTGTCTGCTGTGGTACGGAAAGTAGCCCCAGCGAATGATGTCGCCTTTGTTTTTGACGTACTTTGCCACGTCTATTAAAAGACAACAAAAAATAAGCGTATAAATGCCGCATAAAACAATACAAAGAATAATAGGGCCACATTTTTCATCGACCTCCTCCCCTCGAGGCACAGACGAGCCACGCCCGCGACAAGCCCAACCAGCTAGCCCACTCTGATCCCCTGCTAGCCGTGCAGTCAGCTAGTCAGCCAGCCAGCCACTCAGTCGGCGACACCTGTCAAACTGCTTGGCGCGTATGTGCGTAGGCATAAAATAAATAAATAAAAAATCGACAGAACGCAGGAGCTTGGAGACGCAGGCCGGAAGATGATGATGAAGCACACAAATACATACATTCGCACACATAGCAACAGCAGCGATTGGTTGTGCACGTGGATATGGCACACACAGTGGGTGCTATGCGGAGTCGGGCTGCAAATAAAAAAAAAAAGAAGAAAAAAAAACCAAGGAAAATAATATTATGTCGACCCATTGAAACGAGCATGATGTAATTTTCTTTTCCGTTAAGTTTCATTTGCTTTTCCTACAAAATGAAAGTGGCCTTCCGTCATTGACAGGAATCATAGGGAGAAAGACAGAGGAAGGGGGGAGAGCGGGAGGCAGTTGGTGGTGACCCAGCCCCCGGGGCATGTGTACTTACAGTATTGAAAATTGCTCCAAAAACAAATAGAGCTCGCTCTCAGGTGTGGCATTTCTAGTAATTACTTTATGACAGTTGCTTACTTAAACGATTTCTTATTAGCATTTAGCATACAATGAAATGTTACACAAAAGGGGGGGCAAAAATAGTAGATTTGTTATTTCAACTGGATGGCAGCATTGCAACAAAACGTAAACAAACCCAGACATTGCAAATGGCGACCAATACATATGTATGTATGCTTTGTGTGTGTGTATTTGATTAGATCTTTTGAATAGTGCTGTTGTCTCGCTCTAACAGATCACATTTCCTCTTTTGCAAAGGAAATACGAATAATGGTTAATCACTGAGCGGTGTCGTAAAACCAGTTATCAGCACATTTTTTAATTGCCAGTCACTCACTTTTCCAGTAATCTGACAATTAATGCGTTTAAAGTTCAGCCCAAAGCCTTAAAATCTTTTGCACGCTTGAGTGCGTGTGAGTGTACGAAAAGTATACCACACAAAATGACATAATTTGTGATTCAATTATGTTGAAGTTTTGGTCGCATATTACATAAGCAGATTACAGCGCTGATAACAAAGCATTAAACTCATTAGGCGCGACGCACTCAAACAAATGCCAAAAACACATACGTATGTATATCGTATATAAATACATCTGTTTGTATCTATGTGTATACTTTAGGTAGGGAAAGAGGGCATGTTAGGCCGTGCCCATTAAATGAACTTATCAATACAACAACACAATAAATGTGATCCAGCAAATGTTCCACACCCAAAAAGGTCCTTTAAAATGTAAAAAAAAGCGAAAGCAAGAACAAGAAAAACTCGACAATAACGGCAAACAGAACATAAATTGAAGCAAGCCGCGCCAAATATCAACAACAAACGGTTAGCCAAGCCAGTAAGAACGATGAATCACACACACACACACACACACACACACATACGCATACATATAGACGTACTGTACATAAAATACTATATCGCATATCAAGGAAAATCACAACGAATGACCGCCAAAAATTAAATGTCCCCAGCGGACACAAGCAAAAAAGAAAAGCAAGAGAGAAGAGAAGAAGCAAGCAGCAAAGCCAAAGGCAGCAGTCAAATAAAGGAACAGAGAAGGCATCGGGTGGATGAAGGGGGACTTAAAGTGGCAGGGGGTGGGTGAAGTTGCTTTTTTTTGTGTGAATGGCGTTGCGAGTGACAGCGCGGTATGAACGAAACGCAGCGCGAGAGACGACGCCGACGATGTCGACAACGACAAAGACGCGCAAAGCGAAATGAAAAATGATTGACTTTTATGGCGTAGCGCATATTCGGTCTTTAACATAATATTTGTCATAAAAGTGGGCGCTGTCAGCAGCTGAGGTTACTCACAGAGTGACTGGCGACAGAGAGAAAGCTAAAGAGTGAGAGAGAGAAAGAGAAAGAGAGAGCGAGAGCGAAGGAGAGATATGCCAAGCGACATTGTCATAAAAAATTTGCTAAATGTTGTCGCCGGCACACAGAGAAAGCTTCCGCCAAAGCGAGCACAAAAAAGTTCATCCAGTTCACAAATTTTATACACGTAACAATGTCACCCACACACACGCCCCCCCACACACAGACACACACACACACACCCACACCCATATATAGTTTGAACTGGGCTAGGGGCAACACACATTTCCGGTTAAAATAATAATGCGGGCCCACACGGGTATCGGCTACAAGCGAGCGCCCAACAAAAGCAATAATTATGGCAAACGAGTTTGCCACGCCTTACGCCTTACGCCTTTTGTCGCACAGTTTGCCTGCTTTGACATGAGCCTTAACCTACAAAGATGTTCCCCACGTACACACATATGTGTGGGTCCTCGACACAGAGAGAAAAAAGTCGTATTAACATTATTTGCTGTTCTGATTATAAACCATGCTTAAGTACTAATTACTGCAAGTAGGCATACAAATAAACAACAAAAAATCAATCTATTTTATACTTTTTCAAGAACTTTAAACTCTTATAAAAACTTGTGAAAACTTAACTAATATTTGTAGGAAATAACTTGATTTTAATTGATTCTGTATCTTATATTTAAATTAATTTTCTATTCTAGAGAATATGTCATATTTGTCATTGTTGTTGCTTGACTTTAGTAATTTCCATCTTGATACTTGATTATTTTGTACTGTGCACACACACCCACACACACAAAGGCAGAGCTTCAGAGACATCGGCACGCTGTCATCTACAAGCAACAAAGCAATCGAAACTGCCCTACCAACTCAGGTCCCCCTCCTGTCTACTCATTCACCCTACCTCTCTGGCAATAGCGACCATTGTTGGCCAGCCATTCAGCTACCAAGTAAAGCTGTTGTGTATGTGTATGAGTATATGTCTGCGGGTGTGTGTGTGTGTGTGTTGCTGTGTGTATTTGCAGGAAATTTCGTTTTATGCGCGAGACAAATCGCACCTTATTATGTGCGCACATGTGTGTGTTTGTGTGTATGTATGGGTGTTGTGTGCGTTTCGACTTTTCGGCGTGCCATTATCCACACTCATGCAGGCCAAGCTATATCTATGGCTTTATCACCCAACTCTCAACACACAAACACACACAAGCACACACGCACATACACGAACGCATACAGATGAATTTACATTTTACGTGCAGCATTACACATATGTATGTATGTGTGAGCGTGTGTGGGAGTATGTGTTGCCAACGAATGCGCTACGATGAGCATTAAAGTTACTGCATGCTTTTAGGTGAACTATGTACATAAATAAACCTATGCACTATATACAAGCATATATATGGTATAAATAGTGGGAATATGTATTCTCGTTTGTTCTTTCCCTAGCTAATCTCATTTCATTTCTTGAAGAAACTTCTAAGCTTTGCTGGAAAGCACGAGGATCGTATAGTAAAGCTGTCATTTGCTGAACTTTCTTATCAGAAGCAGCGTTTTATCATCATTATTGCCATTATGCTCGCCAGACAGCGGTCAGAGGTTAACATAATTATAACGGGTATAGCAATATTTGTGGGTCAATCTACAGAGCGGCGTCTTCGTCAGAGCCGTCGAAGCCGCTTCGTGTACCGTCATCATCGATAAATGCTGAGCATTAGTTTAGTTTTTGGGCTTGTGCCTTCCAGCAGCATTCCAAGAGCTTCAATTTCCACCCACAAATGCTGGCAATGGCAAGGAGACCAGACCACCACGCCCGCGAGAGCGACAGTCTGCCTGCCCAGCGGCAGATGTCGATTCCCTTTTGGGTCTCCCTACTGTTAACTCTCCTAACTCATCCCACACGTTCCACTCAACGTTGCTCTCCTCTTCTTTGCTTTGGCTGCGTTTCGCTTCGTTTTTTCTAGCTTTGAACCCAAACACACAGAGCGGCATTGTTTGCTTTTGCTTTTTGGGCTTCTCCTGCTCCCCTTTGCATCTCCCTTTTGCTTAGCTCTGTCCGCATCTGTGCATACGCCTGCCGCGTGACTTTGCCAGAGAATGTGAGCGAGTGTGTGAGTGAGAGTGAGTGAGCATGTGTGCGAGAGTGCGTGTGTCTGTGTGCCACCTTAACATTGTTTGTGCGCTTTGTGCCTGCGCGAAATTTCATTCACAAAACTTGCGTTGCCTTTGCCTGTTTCTGCCTCTTTTTTTTGTTGCTTTTTTGCTTGCTATTTGTTGTTCTTCTTGTTGTTGTTTTACTGTGCGTGCAAAAAGAGCAGAAGTCGCTGTCCGCCAGCCCGCCTGACACTTGGTTGGCAGCAAAACTGCGCAAAATCCTTGCCGCTTCCTTTCGTTGCCCAGTTTCGTTACAGCAGCATTAGCAGTAGCAGCAGCAGCAGCAGCAGCATTAGCAGCCGCAGCAGCTGCCACGGCAGCAGCGCGTCCTTGTAACGGTTATCTCAATGTCTGTGCACTAAACCTGTACGCTGAGGTAGACGCTGATTTCGATTACGATTGCGATAACCGATTTCGATACCCAACTTGTAATAATGCAGTGCCAACTGCTGCTTTAAGTTCGTTTTGAGTATTGCTTTTGTACTCGTAATTGTTTGTATCTGTGTCTATTGCTATTGTTGTTTTTGCCTTCAATCCTTGCAAATGATCAGCACATTGGAAATAATATAAAGCAGAAAAAAATATCAAATACCATTGTCTGTGTGCCTTTGCCTGACATTTAGTATGCAAACAATTCTTATGATCAGCATACACAGCTTAAGCCATACGACAAGCAAATATACGTGTACTTACTTACATATACACAGTTGAACTGGTAATAGAATTTCTTAGAATTGAGCTGATGCTGCTGCTGCCGCTTTCGTCGTTGTTGTAGTTGTTAGCAGTTGTATTGTTATTTGTGCAGGCATCTTTTGGTTTTGTTTTCCATTTTGCTCTCACGCACACAAGCTCACACATTTACGCACACACTCACACATTCTCTCACTTGCTACTGGCGCTCTTCGCACAAATTTCTACTTCAGGGTTATTTTGTTTCTTATCAATTTCTGCACGCACACATTCAGCTCTGTGCCCGCATAAGTTTGACACATTCATATCCATTCCTCTTCTCCCCAACACTCTTGTGCGTATGTGGGTGTGCGTAAAATATATATATATATATATATATATATATATATGTGTGTGTGTGTGTCTCCTACAACGCTGGCCAAGCTCCTCTGCCACTGGGTCTTCCTCTTGCTCTGGGGCATATCTTAGCACTTTCACTCTCCTTGGTGGCTGCTGATGTCCTTGCCTGGTTGGTTGGTTGGTTGGTTGGTTGGTTGGTTGCATGTGTCACAGTTATTGATTGGAATGCGCATAAATTGAAGCAAAATGGTTTCCAACCCAAATTATGTGCGATTCTTCTTCGCTGCGTCCCTTTTCTTGTCGCTGTTTTTAAGTTTCTTTTCTTATGCTCTCTCCTTGCCCTTTGTCTGTCGCTCATTCACTTTTACTTTTACAGTTCCTTATCGTTATCACATCGGGTGTGGTCAGGGGCAACTGAAAATCCACTACGAACTGGGTTTAGAAAACGAAATCACTGTAAATCCCCACGATGAATTCCAATCAGTGTTGTCCATAACTAAACCCTTATTGAAATAATTATTAGTAAGGGCTTTCTGGACGTTCCAAAGACTCAACTCAGTATTCCTCTTCACTCTCTAGTTTAATTAGAGGTGTCTATGATCATAACATTATGGAAAGTTTATGTTGCCACTTGGCTGCCACCAGTTTAGCGCATTTGATTTGTGGCACAGTTACTTAAGCTAATTAACAAAGGTTAATTATTCAAGTGGCTGCTCGCAATCGCATTTAGCAGCATCAACACAGCATCAACTGTCTACAATTCAACTGTTGAAGGTCGTATGGCCTTGGATTGTTTGTGGCAAGTTCTCAGATATCAACTGTCGGCTGAGTTTTGTGGCCGAGTTTCTGTTTGAATGCTGTTAGTTTCTGATTAGTAACTTTGACAGCTTGCGCTCAAAGTTATGCTACAGTATTTAGAATTGAAATTAAACCATGTAGAAAAAGAGAATGGAAGAGACAGAGAATGAGATAGAGATAGAGAGAGAGTGAGAGAGACAGAGAGAGCTAGCTAACGGTATTCTCTCCATATCGAATGAGTTCATTTGGAACTGTCAACTGCAACGGATTCGCCTTACGTGCCTTTGTAAGCTGCAAAGCGAAACTAAAGCACGTTGAGTGGGATTAAACGACATTATAGGGTATTAGACATTTAGGCCAAGTGAAACAAAACGCCATAACGAAACGCGCCGAACATGCAACGTACAGACACACAGAAAGCAGAATGACAAAACAGAATAGAACAGAACAGAAAATAAAGCAGGAGCAAAGGCAAATGCCCAAGTCTCAGTTCAAGCAAAGGACGTAATCCGAGTCTAGTGTCGAGTCGATTCGACTCGAGTCAAGTGGAGACAACGGCAACGCCAACGCACTTTGAGTGAGTTGAGGTTCAGGAACCGCTGCCGCTGCCGCTGTTGCTGTCGCTACCTCTGCCTTTGCCTCTGCCTCTGTCTCAGTTGACGCAGGCGTTGCTGTCATTAGTGATTAAGTGCCCTGCAGCAAGTAATTTTTCTTGCTTCATCTCAACAGCGACGCACACACACAAGTTTTAAGCTTAAGCAGCAATCGTATTTCGATGCTGTTATTTAACATAACTGGAAGGGAACTATTCCATTCGAACTGTCACACGAGGAGAGCGCGAATGCAAGCGCGTGTGAGAGCGTGAACGAAAGCAAGAGAGCGTCATAATAAGCACACACTCTCGCTCTCAACGTTGGTGTCAGCGCTGAGCGGAGCGCTCGTTGTTCGTGTTGCCCCATGGGCAGCTCGGGCCATTGGCATATTCCAGTTAAGCGCCATCTGCAATTTGTGGCACAGTCAGTGCCGTTTGGGGCCATCAGCAAGAAGCAGGATTGTAACGGTATATCCTGCGTCGTCGCGCAACTGTTTGTCCAACAGAGTCAAGCAGCAAAAGAACCAAAAGCAGAAAAAAAATAACAAATACATAGAATACAAAAAACCAATCAAAGAATTCCGTTAAAAATAAAATACAAATGTCTTATTTGTAATGTAATTGTTAGATGAATAAATGTAATACAACGAGAGCTACAAAAAAAGTGAAATGTTGCTAATCGAAAAGAAAAACCGAGCTAACGCCAATTGATAATTTATCGTTATCGTTGATAAATATGAGTTGTTGAGAATGGAACGCGGTGCCATTTTGTCATTTTACCATTTTTGTTGGTGTACAACTAATAAAAGCTGCTAATCATAACTCTCAATAGCCACTGTCTACAACGCTCCCCCCTTGAACTGCCAACCAACCAGCACCTCTCCCTTAGCCTCAGCCTCCGCCCACGCGGCCGTTACGGCAGTTGATGCTGCGCTCTTGGAAGAAATACCCACACAGCAGACACACACACACACACACACACACACACATACGAACATACACATACATTGTAATTATGTACACACGGTTATTTAGGCATTTGCTACGTTAGTTTTATACGTAACGTAAGCGCATTTCATGCGTGCGAGAGTGTGTATATGGTGTTGTTTCGATAAATCGCGATCGATAGATCAGAATCTATACATACGAATCATATAATGGTGATGTATCGACTGCCGCCACATTAAACCTTCAAATTTTAATTGCAAAAGTTATATAATACTATATGAAAATCACTTGACAGAGGCCAAAGTGTGACCACGTTGCATAAACAAACGCTGGACAAAATTGCAGAAAAATATAGCGCAAAGTTCGTTGCGAATAGTTTTTTGTGCCATGTTCCGGGCTTATATAAGCAGCCGCCGTACAGAAACAGCAAACCCGAAGTAGTACACACACACATACGCACAAAAAAAAAAAGAGAAAATACCTATACATATGAATACATCTACGTATATATATATATATATATATATATATGTATGTATATATATGTAAGTGTGTGTGTGTTTGTGTGTGTGTGCGCAGTGTCAACGCAGCAGCAAATAAAACAAAAGTGAAAGTTAACAAATACACACGCACAGTGTGGCCAGAGAGTCATTGAAATAACATTTTATTCTCATCCACTCTACATATGATTATTATTTTTGAAAAGCGCAGCGTCTTTTGTGAGACGCACGTAGCAGCAAGAAAAATAAATGAAAACGTAGAAAAATCCAACATACATTAAATAAAACTAAAACGATTATTCGTGCACTAAACAAAAAGAACATCTTGCGTGAAAGTATGCAACGTTTGTTGGTGGACAATCAGCGGTAGCAGCAGCAGCAGCAGCAGCAGCAGCTAACACCAATACAACCATACATAAACCAAATCCACATGCAGGCGCCGCAGTCGCTGTCGTCTTTGGCGCTGCCATAACATCTACAATACATACATACATACTTACATACGTATATTCGTACTTACAGTTACCACCAACACTAACACGTACCAGTGACAAAGAAGACGGTGACTACTTCATGCTGCTACAAAAGGCACGCCGAGTGCTTGCCTGGCTGCCCTAAGTAACTACTCACACACAGACAGTTATATATATATATATATATACATATATATATACGCATACACTTACAACGACTGTTTCTCTACCACCCAACACCCATGAGCGTTTCGTCCGCTGTTTTGTGTTTGCAGCAATAACAACAACATCAAGCCAGCAGCACCAGGCAGGCATCAGAGGCAGCGTCGGTCGCTGGCTGCTGCGAATTATATAAATTTCTTTACCCTGTATGTGTGCTGCTGTCTCACAAATTTATGTGTCAGTGTGTGTGTGTGTGCGTGTGCTAGCAACGTTTTTTCGGCGTTCTTTGTGCGGTGGCTGCTGCGGCTGCTTCGTTTTACTTCGTGTTCGTCATGTGCTCCTCGTGTAGCTGCTCCCACACTACGTTCTCCCTCTCTCACTCTCTCCCTTTCGCTTATTGGCTCGCTTAAAGCTGGCTGCTGTGTCACTTGCACACACATTGCTTGTTGTTTGTTTTTTTTTTGTGCATGGACAAATGCAAAGCAGCAGACAATGTATAATGCAAGTTATTGTCATAAATCTCTGTCATCAAACTGAGTTTTATAAGTGTGGCAATGGCTTTGCAAAGCGTTGAACGCATGTAACGGTATTTTAAATGCAAAAGAGCGATGCTCGCTATGC
This sequence comes from Drosophila funebris, assembly GCA_018901825.1. NCBI lineage: Eukaryota > Metazoa > Arthropoda > Insecta > Diptera > Drosophilidae > Drosophila > Drosophila funebris. Next base: position 1,042,093 of record JAEIFK010000682.1, read on the forward strand.
CAAAGAGAGCGCGCAGCTGAGCATGGAGCGTGGGCGCACAACAACGAGCTGTAGGACGTTGCGTTGGCGTTTTGAACAGACGAATTGTGAGAGAGCGAGAGAGACGGAGACGGAGAAAACGAAAACGAAACCGAAACCGAAACCGAAAATTATGTTTCGAAAACGCAAAGCGCTGCAGCAACCTCTAAAACTCTATTGTTTCCTGTGAATATCAATGAGACTCATTAAACAATAAATGATGACTAATGCTAATTAATAATACTTGCAGTCCAGCCAAATTGCTGCTATGTGACCTTCGCGTGAGGCAATAAGTTCAAAAAGAATGCAACAGCAACAAAACAAGAAAAAACACACACGACACACACGAATTTCAATTTCAAGGTTAATGTGCAGCAGTGTCGCAATAACAACAGCAACAACAGCAACAACAACAACTACTACAACTACAACTACTACAACAACAACAACAAGCAAATAGTAACAGCACCAAAACCGCAGCAACAACTAAACGACGGCCCCAAAAATAGAAAGAAGAGAAAAGTGTAGTTAATTGTTAAAAATGTTTTGTGTTATCGATATCAGTGGCATATAAATCGCTAATCGCTTGTCGCAAGGTTACTAAACTCGGGACTTTCCGTTTCGTTGCGTTGCGTTACGTTACGTTACGTTACGTTACGTTACATTGCATTGCATTGCATTGTGTTCGCTTATCCCTCTTCACATCAGTTCGTCCCATCTGCAATTGTAAATTTGCCAGCTGTAAGCCTGCCATGAGCAGAGGACGCCGCTGCCTCGATCCGCTGCGTTAGCCACAAATTGACACTGGTAATTGACAGCCCGGTCAACAGGAATAATAACGCATAACAAGCAGGAACAATAGCGCCATCTGTTGGCAAATAGTGTGCCTGTGTTCGAATTGTAGCTTTTTCTACTGCACAACCACGTGATTCATGCCGCTAGCCGGAGAGAGCAGAGACGAGCCGAGCAGTTGCCAGGATACGGAAACGGTAACGGTAACGCTTGGAGCCGCCTTGAAGGCAGCGGCACCAATCGAGGAGGCGACACAGCAGCAGCAGCAGCAGCAGAAGCAGCAGCAGCAGCAGCAATCGCAGCAGCTGAGGAAGCAGCAGGAGATCGAAACGAAACCCACATATTAATGATGATGATGGGGCCATGAGCCCATCATTACTCGCATTGAATTGGAGTCGCAAGCGCGTCTCAAGCGGGCCTGCACCATGCTAGCACCGCCGAACCCGAGGTCAATATGCGGCCAGGACCCGGGCTGGTCGTGATGGCGCTTGCGTTTATTTCGGGGGCTCGGCGTGCCAGCACCAGCAGCAGCAGCAGCAGCTCGTTAATAACAACAACAACAACAACAACAACAACAACAATAAGAACAACAACACCACCAGCATTAACAACGACACCAGCATCAAGATCAGCGGCAGCAACGTTACCGTCCAGCTACGACTCGGCCAGCGGCACAGAGTCGTCAACATTTGTCAACGCTGGTGGCGGCTTCTCATTTCTGCTGCCAACATTCCGCTACGGTAGCCCTGGTGACGGCGGCCGTCCCAGCAGCGACCCCGCCCACAATCTTCCGCATAACATTGATTTCTATCAGCGACCGTCGCTGCACGCACCCGACGAATCTGTGCTTGCCTCCTCGACGCGACGTGCCCGCAGTCTCGACGAGGTTAGGACGAACAGCCACGACGCGGGGCAGGGCACAGAATCGGCGGCGGGGGGCGCCCGAGTCCAGTGAGGCGACGCTTATTAACGAGAACGAGAACGAGAACGAGATCGAGGAGGCGGAAACAGAACCGGAGCACGAGCAGGAGCAAGCGGAGTTGGAGGAGCAGGATAACAGCGGCCTGCCCGTGCAATACGCCTCATCGCGTGCCTTTGACGAGGACGCTGACGTGGTAGCGGACGAGGACATCTTTGCGCTGGTCGCCGAGGAGGATCTGCTGTCGGAGGAGTCATTCGATCGTTTGATAAAGCTGAGTGAAGACGCCGAAACTGAAGCCGCCGAGGAGGACGATTACAATCTGGCTGCAAATCGTGACGTGCAACAACAGAAGGCGCTGCCGGAGCAGCAAGAACAGGAGCCCGAGTCGCAGCAACAGGACGAGAGTCGATTAGTCGATGAAAGTGTGCTACATGCGCAACACAACGAGAAGGAGAACGAGGAAGAGGACAGCAGCAGCAACAACAACAACAACAACAGCAACAACAACAATAACAAGCGTGAGACAGGAGAGGAGAGGAGAAGCGGAAACGACGCTTATGCGTCGCATTTGATAGCGATTGCCCAGCGGGACGGAGGCACTTTGTCGGCCGGTGCTAAAAACATAAAAACAACAGGAACAGCAACAGCAACAGGAACAACAGCAACAACGACTGGTGCAACAGCAGCGCAAGTTGTGGACCACAAGCAATCCATACTCGGCACTGCGACCGCCCTAACACGCCTTAATCCTTGGATATCAGCTTGTGATCTGGCACAGCCGGGCACAGCTGGCACCGACTTGCAGGTAAGACTCGTCTACTCGATCCTCTATTGAACTGGGCATCCTATTGAACTAGAGTAGGATGAGGGCAACTATTTTGTTATTTCATTCCAAGCTCGAACTTAGTATTGATTGTGTGACATCGAATGCACAATTAAATGTGTAATAACTTAATGCTGGCATGGCGACCTTGCACATGGCTAAAGAACAGCAGGCGCAGTCAAGAGACGACTACGGTTCCATATTGGCGCTGGCAAAGCGGTAGCGAAGGCCACGCGCCTGTTACAACCAAGAGCGCCTACATAAAGCCACTGCTTAAAGGAGCAATGACAATGGCCAGGACGCTTCCTTTTCTTACCCTTTTATACCCTTACAAAGCGTCCAATGACTTTGATCAGCAGCTGGCGATGTAAACTTCAACTCTATTGAGCATTGTATAGCATATTTCATATATTACGTATACGTAATGAGTTCTTCTCTACTTGTCTCTCTGTCTACTTGCTTGTCGGGCAGTGTATCAATATAATCGGTTTGCTAGTGATTACTGGCTTCCTCTTTTCATTATTTCTTCTTTCATTTTGATTTCTGTGCAGCGCCTTCGTCTCGTCCTGTTGCCAACGCGCTCTCATTGCGGGCCACAAAGAACCGATTAAATGCACACAGTTGCACTGATATGTACTACGTGTATATGTGCAACTTAAGCACCGATCTATGTATTTCATTACTTTTCGCATTGTTAACGACTTATAAAGCAGCACAGACCCATTGAAAAAGCCACCTGCTGCAGCGTTTTCAATTGAAAATGATGTCCATTATGCTTTGCCAAGAACTGTAATTAAGCAACTTCAATTGTTCAGTTTTTTTTTTTGCAGACAGCAAGTGTTGTATGAGTAGCTGAAGTTATAATACAACTATTTCAATAGGTTTCTTGATATTTGGCGCCTTGTTTTAAGCCATAACTTTTACTTCAACTCTCTGCAAGATGAGCTCAGTTTAAGCTACAAAGGTTGCGCCTCTTTGGTATTTGCAGTTCTTTCAAATGCCAATGGGTATTACGAATTAATCTTTTCTCTAAATGCAGAAATGTGGCATCTATTGTTTTGGTGGCAACATCTCTTGCCTGGTTGCCAGCAAACCAATTGGCTAGAACTTGAAAGTGTCAAGCGACAAGTTTCCATATACTTTTTATGACTAGTGCTGCTCAAGTTGAACAGAACTCGTATTGTGTGAGAGGGTGTGCTGTAATATGTGGGCAATAAAGGAGGGGGAGGGGGAGGAGGGTGGGGAGGGGGGAGGAGTAGGTACGAGGGGGAATATGAAATGAAGGGAAGCTGAATCTTAAGGGGGTTCGTTCCTTCTTGCCTGCTGTGTCGCGGCTCTGATTGTGCATGCAAAGTGTTTGTGTGACAATTGCGCCACATCTTGGGCCACTCAAGTTCCACTTGCACGACAGCCAAGTTGCACGTCATCATCGCCCCATCATCAGCATCAGCATCATCATCATGAACAACTTAATCATCGTGCTCATCATCATCTGCAATGTGTTACAAATCAACGAAAATGGCTTTGGTAATTGTGCCAGCAAGAGCAAAGAAAATAAATATAAAAAAAAAAAGAAAAAGAAAAAGAAAGCGCAGAAGAAAACGTTGAAAACGTTGAAATCTTTCAATTCGTCGTCACTTTTTTTTGCATTTTCATTATACTCCCCTTTCGCTTCTTTCTCTCCTTTCTCTCTCGTCTTTTTTTCATATGCTTTTCTTTTTTGCCTCTTGGCTTTGTGCGCACTCTTGAAATCACAGGCCGGCTTTTGAAACGTTGCCAAAATGTGCGACCACACCTACAGTTTGCCCCCCCTCACCGAGGGAGCCTTCCCCCCGCAACCACGAAATGAAATGCCTTGGGTGGCCTTTTTATCAGCGCGCATAAAATTCTCATTGGGTTGCCAAGTATAATTCAAATTTTAATATTTATTAACAGCCATCGTCACTGTTGTTGTTGTTGTTGCTGTTGTCACTGTTGTTGCTGCTGTTGTTGTTGTTGTTGCTCCTCGTCGTTTTGCCTGTTTTCCTATGCAAATCTAATTCAATTTCGCGGCATTGCCTCAATGGTCTTTTGATTGCGATTGCGATTACGATTGCGATTACGATTGCATTGGCATTCGAGCATTTTGAGCATTGCCATTATTCTTGTTTGTTTTGCTCAGCTCTTGGCCAACTCACTATATATACAATATTCGATTCTTTTTGCACAAGCGAAAACAATTAAATCTTTAAAACTGATGCTAACTGTGTTGACTGACAGACGGTTAGACAGTAACTCTCAATGCCAATTAATTGCTGTTGCTTGGCCATTAATTGTGCCTTTCAATTTCATTTGAGTGATACACGCGCCCTTATCGATTTTCAATCAATGCTTCTGGCCAAATGCTCCATAGTCTGTTTAAGTCTGTTAGTTCTGTCGTTGTTTGGCTATTTTTAGTGGGCCGTGGCAATTAAATAATCAAGTCAATCAAAGCATTTAAATGTCCAGGTGTGCTTAAGTAAAGCCTGGCGAGGGCCGCTTGAAACGTAGTTAAACAATGCAATAATTGTAGGTACTTTAACACACTTGTAATGCGTTGTTGTGCGTACAGTCATAAGTCCATATAAATGCCAAGGAGTTTCTTAGCCTAAATGCGATGAGTTGCACTTTTGCTGAGAGTCTTTCCAGCAGCTGCTAACGCTGTAAACCAACTTCGTTAGCGCTTGTTCTATGTACACAACAGCATTGAAGCTTAACATCAGTTCAAGTGCTCGAACCGCCCTCGTAAATGCATAATAATCACATAGCAAGTAACAACAAATCATTCAAGAAACTGACAATATTCAAACATTGCTTCAACACCATCAGTATTATTATTAGAAAAAGCTTGAGCAACCCTCGCAACGCACATGATTTACATGCCTGTTTCACCAAGCTGCCTTTTGCTATTTGATTTGCATTTATGCCCTCTCTGATTGTATTTATTCATATTCGTATTTGTGCAACAAATTGTGGCAACTTTAATTAAAATACCAAATGAGCTGGCGCAGAGAGTTGACGAATCCTTTTGGCCAAGCGTTTGTTGGCCATTTAGCTAGACTTAACTGTGCGGATCCATCGCGAAGAATGTGAAGAATGCAAGGCAAGCAAAAGTGGGCAAAGTTTCAATTAGCCATAAGCAGGGCTTTGGCTGCAAATTAGTAAACATTCTATTAACATTCTGTTGGCCAAACTATGTGGCCAATGGCCTGAACGGGATGGGAGAGGAGAGCAGAGGAGAGGAGAGCAGAGCAGAGCAGAGGCGAGTTGCTGACAGGCGAACCAAGGCAACTTTGCTCTTTTTGTGGCCTTTCTCGCACTCTCTCTCTGTCTCTCTCTGTCTCTTACTTTCTCTCTCTCTGTCTCTGTGTGTTCTAGACAGACATACAAATGCCAGCTGTCAGCTCATTGGGAATACAAGTGCGAGTGCGGAATTTCTGATGAGGCCTCGTTCTCCACCTCGTCAGCGTCAATGTTCTCGTCTTTGGCATCAGCATCAGCAGCGGCAGCAGCATCAGCATCGACATTGGCATCAGCCTCAGCTTTGGCTTTGGCTTTGGCTTTAACTTGAAGCCTGCGTCGCGGCCTGTTGATGCCAGTGTTGATGTGTTGCATTGCGTTGTGGCTGCTCCTCGACCCATTGCCTGTTGTCAAGTGCTAGGTGGGGTTATTGTTGCTGCTGCTGCTGCTGCTGCTGCTTGCTACATGCTGCACTCTGCTTGCTACATATGCATGCACTCAGCGCATGTCATGAGTGGCTGTCAAGTGCGCCTCAGTTGCAACCTGCTTGTCTTCGTCTCCATCTCCAGCTCCAGCTCCATTTCCATCTCTAGCATTGTCTGCTGCTGCTGCTGTTTCCTCAGCTCCTGCTACACCTCCTGCTGCACCTCCTGCTGCTCCTACACAATTGCCACATTTTGCGTAGCCTTTTTGGTTCTTGGCTGTGCGTTATGGCCTGCGTTTTCTTCTATTTGCTGTTTGCAGATGGAATAGTCGAGTGGCAACAGAAATGCTGCAAACATTTATAACAACGAGCGAGGCAGGCAAACAGTGCAGAGGACTGGTAACAACATCAGCTGGGGTTGGGGCAGATTGTGGCAAGTGGCTGTTGGCAAACAAATCGAAGCATTGTTCGAGTGCTCGTATTATAGAAATTGTGCCAGGCATTCTCTATTGGATTCAACTCAACAGTTGTAGTTACAAAATATTGCACATTGGACATTGGGGCACTCAAAGGGCTGCGTTGCCGTTGCAAATTCAATTAAAAGCCATTGCTTTGTTGCATTTAATTCAAACATTTTCATAGAGCTTCCAACAGTCAGTTGGTTAAACTAGCGGGTATACTCTCTCTCTCTCTCTCTCTCGCTCTCTCTCTCTCTCTCTGTGTGTGTGTGTGTGTGTGTGTGTGCGGGTGGTGTATACGCTATGTGCGAGTGTTTATTTGTGTCAAGGATGTGCACACAAAATCAATTATTTTGTAAGCAGGCAAACGCACAGTGGCAACTGAAACTGCTCCCGATGCCGTTGCTGATGCCGTTGCCGATGTGCGGATGCCATGTGCAATATGATTACATCATTTTCACTGCCAGCTCACACAACAACAACAGCAGCAACAACAACAGCAACTCACTACCAATGGCAAGTCAGACAGACAAGCCAAATTGCAGTTGAATGCGAGCGCTGTCATAAATTTCCGCTCCGGGTTGGACGATGCGGACTTCGACTCTCACAACGAAGGCGCTGAAGGCGTCTATGGCTCGCCACTTGAATGGCAAATCGTTGCGAGCAATGAAACTTGTGGCCGCCAGGGATTTGGACAGCCTGCAATAACACTGATTGAATGCGCCTTGCCAACTGGGCAGCTGGGCAACTGGATAAATGGACGGCTGTTGTCAGTTTCCTGATATACCATAAGCGGGGGGAAAGTTACAGGACACACACACACAACCACACACACACACACACACACACACACACACACACACACACACACACACACACACAGTTATTGGCATTTCCGTTGTGCGAGCCAATGTCCTTCTTGGTGGCAGAAATACTCGTAAGTAAAGTGCTTCAGGTTGTCCATAAGAAATTCATAGGCATATCCTTCTCACTGTCGTCTTGCGGCAATTGAAGCTGCTTTATTGTGTCTGAATTGCAATTCATTCCCTGCCACATTACAGCATTCACAGTTTGATTGAGGCAGCAGATTGTGGCATTGATTAAGTTTATATATATATATATATATAAATATATATATTTGTTTAAATTGAAATGCAATTGCCAAACAAATTTTCGTGTTTCATATTTCAAGTTGTTATCAATGAGATTCGTTCGATTAGATTAGAACGGCTTGTTTGTTGAATACTCTAGCTGATTAAATGGACTTGCTGCAATCGAAATGAGTTCTTAAATAATAATGTAATATACGTTTTAATTATAATTTCAATTCTCTTGCCGTTAACAGGCAGTTCAACTCATAGATATCTGAGCTTGAGCAATTTGCAACGTCTTAGCCTTAAATGTCAGAGTCAACTGCCTCTACACCAAGTTCAATTAGTTAGCAGCCTAATTAGCTCGGCTTAGAACGCGTTGCCTGTCGTCCTCCCTGTCTCTCTCTCTCTCTCTCTGCCTCTCTCTCATTCTTACTCTCCTCCTTGCCTCCTTTAAGGTGCTTAAATCCGACAACCTTCGCTGCGGCCACATCCGTTAATTACCGACAATTTGCAGTGCAATTTGCATATTAGTCTCTTGGCTTAAGCCAACTTTCTGGCCCAAGTTGCAAATGGCGTCTGGTCACGAATTTGTCAGCTGGCGACAACTGAATGTTGCCACGATTGATTAACAAATTTGGTATTTGGCATCCACATTGTGGGCTGCATTGCAACTGCAGATCAAAGCAAGTCCCAGCAAGTCCCAGCAAGTCCCAGCAAGTCGCAGCAAGTCGCAGCAAGTCGCAGGAAATCCATGCACGTAGCATGTCCAGCTGCTAAGACCACGCCCACTTCGTAGTGCCACACAAGTTAATGCAATTATGTGAGGGGCGTTTTGTGGTTGCAGGTTGCAGCTTCACTCGCTGCTTGCCACTTAAATTGCCGTGGGACCCGCTTAAGTGGAGCGTCATCCATAGCTTTGTCCCCCCCCCTCTTTCGACCCTCTTCTTCCTTTCAAGTCCTGGCGCAGTTGCTGGAGCCACATTCGCTTACCGTTTGGCTTTAGTATTTTTTCTGCCAGCAGAGCAGAGCGTAAATTATTCAATGAGCATTGTTGAAGCAGAGTTGCAAATGAAATTCAACTGAAGAATTTCATTACGAGTTCTACGGCAGAAAACAAATGGGGAATTGCGAGCGACGAGCAACGAACAACGAGCAACGAGCGACGAGTGGCAAAGTGGGAAGTAACGAGTGCGGAAATGCCAAATGAGGCCTCGACTTGTTCAAGTTCTAAACAATAGCGAGTTGAAAGCGTTGTTCAACCCACAAGGCTGTCCACAACTGTTTACAACTCATTTGATGAAATTAATGCCATTGTGTTGCCATTAGAGCAACAACAACTACAACAACGACAACAACAACAGCAACGACAACAACAAACACTCGACATTCATATATGCAAAGTGCCGGCGAATGTTTGACAAATTAATGTCGATAAAATTGTGTGGCATAACAACAGGCATCAGTTGTGAAAGCCCCCCAGTCTTCCCTTGCTGCCTTCGCTCCGCGCCCTTCTATGCACAAATGAGCCTTTCAATTTGCCGCGCGTGAGGCGAACAAACAAATACGCATTTACTCAGTTGTATGAGTGTCATTCATACTGATAGACAGGTGCGTTATTAAATGACACACCCATTTGCACACACACACACACACACACACACACAACACACACACACAACACACACTCTCTGTGACTTGGTCTTTGGAACACTGCCTAATTCCATGCGTTTCGATTTTTAGGCGCAGTTTCCGGTTTGCCGTCCTTATTGTTTGCCCCTTAATGGGGCTTACGACTATCTAGATTGATATGCGCATAAATAATGAGTCATAAATACACGCGCTGTTTAAATATGATTAAAATAATGCTCCCAACTGCCGACAATTCCCCACAGCAGTCCCTTACATACATATTTGATGGATGGCCTTCGATACATAAATTCTACATTATTGAGAAATTCGAAAATGTTGAAGAAAGTTTATAAATAACTGTGCTCTCAAAATACATAGAAACTATGTAAAAGTTCTCTTGAATTGCAAGGAAATCTATAAAATAGAACTATGCCAGTTTCAGCATAAGTTTATTCTTGTATTTGATATTTATATCGAACTTAAACAGAGACTGTGTGGTCTGATTGTTAAGAAATCAACTAAGAAACAGTGTTGGGAAATGCTAAACTAATTGCGAAGTTATCGATATTTATCAAAATGATTGCAAGTTATTGCATATCGATTTTATAGTAAGATATAACCTTTCTCAACTTAGATAATCTTTTTAATCCCTAAGATAATCGCATGTTGTTGAACTCTGTCGGACTGACAAGGCTGCCCTTTCAAAGCTTTGCCCTCAACATATTCGAAATTAACAACTGTTCTGTCTGCTTGTCTGCCTGTCTGTTCTGTCTGTCTGTTCTGTCTGTCTGTTTTGGGTTGGGAGTGGCGGAAACATTGAAATGATTTGTCCCATTTGGAGGTTTACAGCGCCTTGGGGAGCAATCGCTGAATTATGCACAGAGCACTGTAATTGTCCTGGCCGTGTCGGCACGGCAAATGCTCTGCTCGGTGTTTCGGTGCGTTGCGTGATTTTGTCCTTAATGCATGCTAATTTCACGTCCAATTGCCAGGAACGAGCAGCAGCAGTTGGAAGTGATATGTCAGAGTATGATGAACAGAGTATAGTAACAAAGTGTTAGCAATCATATTTAAAGCTCGCTTGTGCTTTTTTTGCTAACGTTTTACAACACTAGAATGAGCTGTAGTTAGAAGTGATACGTTAGCATATAATAAATCGATAATAGTAACGAATTTGTGGTAATTAAAGATCTTTAAAGCACATTTAAAGCTCGCTTGCAGTTTTATTTAACGTTATGCAACACTAGAATGAGCTGTAGTTAGAAGTGATACGTTAGCATATAATAAATCGATAATAGTAACTAATTTATGGTAATTAAACATATTTAAAGCACATTTAAAGCTCGCTTGCAGTTTTATTTAACGTTATGCAACACTAGAATCAGCTGAAGTTGCAATTGATATGATCTACAGCAGCTTATACCAATTTGATAGAAATTACAGAGCTTTAAAGTTAAAACACTAACACTAATCTCACTAGCGGCTTTATCTAACGTTATACAACACTTGAATAGAGTGTTCGCAGAATTTAACAAGAATATTAGCAGCTTGTGCCATTTGAAGGCATGCGAATAGAGAATGATTGCATAATTCTGCTAACTAATTGTTATTGCAGCTGCATTAAATTGAAAGCAGCAGAAAAACAATGAAAATGACCGCGTAACAAGTGAGAGAGAGACGGAGAGAGTGAGAGTGAGTGAGAGAGAGAGAGAGAGAGAGAGAGAGAGAGAGAGAGAGGGCAGAGCAAGCGGTAGTGGGGTTGCCAGTTGGGAGGGGGCATGTTTATGATTTTGACAACAAAGTAAGCGGCAATGACAACGACAACAAAATGTTCCCAGCATCAAGGTGAAATGACAGTTGTTATTGTTGTTGTTGTTCATGCTGGCAGTGAGGAGCGAGAGGGATGGCGGGTTAGGGGCTGTTTGGGGTTGTGAATCGTAGTGCTACTCATGTCCCTGTGTATATCGCGGCCCGTCAAGTGACAAACAATTATACGCAGTCCCCCATCCTGCATTCCCCTCACACTTCTAACTAACTGTGCCCCAAGCTCGCTTTCTGTCTCCCTCTCTACCTCTCTGCCTCTCCCTTTCTTTCTCTCTCACACTCTCGCTGTCGCTGTGTCCCTTGCGGGCTGTGTGAGCCTGCTCTCTGTGTGTGTGTGTGTGTGCGTGAGTGTGCCTGTCACTTTTTTACGCTTCTACCAGGCAAACACACACACACACAAACACACACACACACACATATTGCATTTGGAAATTTGAGTGCTGCTTGCGACATGTTTCCCTCATTCTCCTGCTCTCTCTCTCCTCTCTCCTCTCTCCCTCCTCTTCCCTCTGTTCTGTTGCTGCTGTTGTTGACGTTGCTGTTGCTGTTGCTGTTGTTGTTGCTGTAGCTGTTTTGCACTTGCATTTTTCTTGCACCATTGTTGACAAGCGTTGAAATTTGACACACACACACACACACACACACATTTATACAGTGAGTGTGTGTGCATTGTTTGAATTGCCTGTCGAGGTTAAGCTGTAACATTTAAAGTGTTGTCGGTTCCGTTACCGCCGCCGTTGTTGTTCTTGTTGTTGCTGTTGGTGTTGCTGCTGTTGCTGTTGGTGTTTAGCTCAAGTGCACTTTTGGTTGCTTCCTCTTTGGTGCTGACAGCTGCCGCTGTCCATGTTTTTTCTTTTCAAACAAAATTTTAATTGTTTTACCAAATATTTGCAGATGGCTCGCAAATAAAAACAGCTAAAGATTAACTGCAATTTGTTGAAACTAAAGCAGAATGATAGAATTGAATATGAATATAGTCACTTGCATAGCTAAAGAAGAAGCAGAGCTTTCAAATATATGGCCAAAACAATGGACGCATCATGTGAGTGGAGAGTGCAGAGAGTGGAAGAGGGAAAGCATCTATCAACACTTGGCTCAAAACAGTCGTGGGTCAAGTGCGCCCTCTGGCGGTGGACAGCGTCCAATTCACTGCAAACTCATTGTCTAAACGCAGCGCGGGAACGGGCAGCGTGGAGGACACGTTGTCTGCCCAGAGAGAGGTTTATTAGACGAAAGCCTTTCAACATGCAAAGCCAACTACACAGACAAGGCTCTCAGTGCCACAAAGGACATTTAACTAGCTGTCTAAGTGTGTGTCTGTGTGTGTGTGTGTGTGTGTGTGTATGTGCTTGTGTGTTTGCGCCTGCTATTAGCCATAATGCATACACTCCATTATGCCAAGGCTTTGTTTAAGGTTTTTTGTGCCACGTTGATTAGACGGCAACGTACAGGCAACTTGTTGTTGCAACAATAAAGCGCTTAGGCTCGACTGTCAGTCAGTTGGTCAGCCAACTTGCATAAGACATGACACACAAAATCAGAGCGAGTTAGAGAGCATAGAGTTCTCTCGCTTGCATACTCACACACAAACACACACAGTCAGTGTTTTGGGCCTGTCAGCTGCCCTCAGTCTGTCGACAGACACATGAATGTTTTAGCTATTGGCCACGTGTCTGGGGCAGCTCTTTTTGTTGCTGCAACAGCAGCTGTTGCAATTTCAATTATCCACAGCTCTGATGATGAATATTTCATGCCAAACATTTTCGAATTTCATCTAGTTTTTCTTTGCCTTCAATTCGTATTTCTTGTGCAACGCTTCGTATGCGTAATGTGTGCATATCACATGCATGTTTAATGCAAGCACATTACGAGTATTTGTTGCTCTGACAAACGGCAAACGACATCAGCATAATTATCTCTAGCACAAGTCGTAGCTGGTATTGTTTTTCCATTTGCCATTGATTTGATGTTGTTGCTGAAGGCAAATCAATAATGGAATTATCTAAAAAGTTCTTTACAGTTCACTGAGCAACGAATTGCCAAACTGTTTATAGTTCTTGGTTCATAGTGAAAGTTTACTGAGAGATGCGCTGCAATATTTATTGGATCCTCATATGATAGAGATCTGAGATTTGAGTAAAGAGTTTGATCGCAAAGCAGAGAGTAACTGCCTTGTCAAAGACTAAATTCAACAAGTTCTACAGTTCTTAAAGCTGATGTCATCAGTTCCGTAAGAATTCTCAGCAAGTGCCAAGTTCTTCTTAAATTACGCTTCTCTGTCGACATGTACAGTATATTGAATGCTTTAGCTTCACTGTGTTTAGTTTGCCTTCACACTGGGGCATTTTTAATGCTCATTAAAGCTGCTTTATAATTAATAGTTATGATTTTGGTGTGCTCGTGCTTTGCCCGGCAGGTAAACCATTGCAAACTTGAGATTTTAGCCATAAAAAAACAATTCGGCATAATTAAGTGTTAGCCAGCTGGAGTAACAGTTGGCAGGCAGCTTGCAAGTTGGCCAGTTAATTTGTATTCGTGTGTGTGTGTGTGTGTAACAACAAACGTTTCAGCTTCAGCTTCGACTCTTACATCGAATGGAAACTTTTCATATTTTCACTTGAATTTTGCATTAACCAAAACTCGCGAAACTTTTGCAAAACTTTGCATTTTGCATTTTCCAAACTGTTTGAACGGCCATCGGACTCAAATGAGCACAACTAATCAGTGCGGCAGCATCAGGAAGTTGCCGAAGCGGGACGTGCGGAGGGGAAATGTGGAGTAGGGTCAGCATTGGCTTGGGTCTGGCAAGGAAGGGGGAAGCGAGAAGTGGAAAGGCAGGGATGCCAAGGGTCTAACAAATTGTAATGTCAGTTCATTCTGTAATTTCTTTTTTCGCTGTTGCGCATTGAAGAATTTATCTTATTGCTGTCTTGTATTGTCCGTTAGCTGCCGTTAAACCCCCCCCCCCTTCTCAAAGGGTGCAGGGTGCTGGGCAGGATGAACAGCACACTGTCGCCTCGGCAGCCCGCTAGCCAATGCTGAGTCGCATTGTTGTGCACTGGGCCGCAGCTGGTCTGCCATTAAATCAACAATGGCGGCTTGTACACGTGCTTCTGTAAGCAGTGAATGTGTACGTGTGTGTATGTGTGTGTGTACGTGTGTATGTGTATGTGTGTGTGTGTATGTGTATGTGTGTGTGTTGATATATATTCCATGTAGTTTATTGTATTTCATACCCTGTATTAGAATCAACAAATGTTGCAGTAGCTCGCTCGATTGATCTGCTTTGAATTGTTTGAGAGTTGTAGGATGCAGATGTTTCAACACCATTTAGCGTTGTTCTCTTCGTTTAATATAATAATATAGCATTTGTTATTAAAGTTAACGCTATTCAGCAATGTTTTCTGCGGCATTTAGCTATATAAATTTTTATAGCATACTTTTTAGGGCATGCGCCAAAATGTAATCAATGCTATGCTTAGAGGGTATCTTACAGTCTCAGTCTTGTCTGGTGTTGTTTGACTTTGCTGTGTCTGTGTGCTTTATTACACTGCATACCCTGTACTTCAGTTATATTTGCATATATTACACATTTTATAGCAGCTGTAAATTCGAATTGAATTCAATGCAAATGTTATGCGCTTACTGACAGTAGAGTCTGTATTAAGTGTAGAATCTGTACAACAAATATTAGTAACTTAACAACACATGGCTGGCAACTGTATAAGAGAACCGCAACTTAATTATATTCAATTCTATATACTTAACAAGCTTTTCTATAGCATACTTTTTGGGGCAGCTTAGTATTCGAATCGCTTGGATGAATAAGTTGTACTTATTACCACAGGGTATCTTTGAGTCTTAGCCATTTGTTATTCAACTGAGTGTATAAGTGTGTGTGTTCGGTCATTGTATGGCTACTCATTTGTCTCTCATTCTCAGTCTCTGTCTCATTCTCTGTCTCATTCTCATTTGCTTTCGAATGCGTCTCTAAACTGACTTATATTTTGCGTGCGTGCTGCTGAACTGTGAGAATCCAAGTTATTGTTATACTCTAGGGAAACAAATACATGCAGGCAATTGAGTTTTTATGCGTCGTTGATTGCAGCACATTTCTCACACACACACACACACACACACGCGCATGCAATATTGATGTTACCTGCAATGCAATTTCAACACTTCTTTGCTCTGACTTTGCCTTTTTGGGGAAATCAATTTCCTTTTTTCCGTTGCTATTACTGGTTGCTGTTGCTGTTACTGTAGCTGTTGTTGACTTTAAATAGTTGGCCTTCAGCTGGCATGGCCCACATGTGAGAGCCATTAATGGTTTTGACCAACAGTTTCGCTTCGCTTGCCTCGCACTGATATCAACGCCGCCATAAAGAATGCTACGATATATTTATTTTGCAAAATATTTGTTGTTGCTGTTGTTGTTGCTGTTGCTGTTGCTATTGCAGTTGTTATTGTTGTTGGGCGCTGCTTGAGTTTAATGCCGGGGCATGTGGAAAAGTGGAAAATGCCAACCAAGTGCGGTCATTTTAATAACGAAAAACATCAGCTCTTTATGCACTCAACGCTATTGTTGTTGTTGCTGTTGTTCGTTTCGTTGTTTGGCTTCTATTTTACTTGCTGTGCTTCTGCTTCTTCTTCTTCTCTTTGTTGTTGTTGTTGTTGTTGTTGCTGTTGTTTTTATTTTATGACTTTCGCTGTTGTTGTCATTGCTGTTGTTGTAGTTGTTGTTACTAGCTGCAAAAAACTTTTTCAATATACGAGAGTACTTTTTGTTTTCTACCCCCGCTGCCTTGCCTCGCATTCTCTTACCCCTGCACTCAACTCTTCTATACGTGTGTGTGTGTGTGTGTGTGCATTGTAGTTACTAGTAACCAGCGTAATTGTTAAATAAATTATAACATATTTATACATACGTAATTGTGCGCGTTTTACGCTCTGATTTGTCTCCTCTTCATTTATGTAATTTCTCCAACTTTCTGATAATAAATATTCAACTTAAGCTTCACTCTAACCTCAAATCTCCTTATTGTTGTGCGTTTTAAAATGTTTAAAATGTTTTTAATACAGTTGATGTGATTTAAGTGAGTTGTTTGTTGCATTGCTATGGAACTGTGAGCTTTGCTTGTTATGTTAACTCGTTCTCAGCAACAACTAGCAATATCTTTAGTTATAGAGCTGTAAATGTATGGTAATCTGTTTAAATTAAACACTATGGACTAGTTAAGTCACTAGTTAAGCAATAACAATAGAAACTGTTGTTCAAGCCATTTATAAGGATGGTTTTTATATATCTGCTCAAGTTACGACTTCTTGCAGATATTTATTATATTATTATATTATATTAAAGTGCATAAGTCTACAATTGCTTGACTGCTTGAGCTGTAACTAATATCACTGCTTTATTCTGTTTGCCTTTGCAGGGTCAGTGCTCAGCTGGTACACTGCCCATGGCCTGGGTCGATGAGGGACCTGGTCCGCCAATCTGTCCACGTTCCTGCGCTAAACAACAGCCGACGGACAGCAGCGCCAAAGCGAGTGACGCTGAAGCGCGTACCGATAATAAACTCAAGTATTTCATAAATGCAAATACGTTTAACTATAAGTCGTCACAGCATACGCGTTTAAGCCACAGCAACAGCAACAGCAACAGCAACAATAATAAGAATATAATTAAAGCCATGTCGCGTGTGCGTCGCGATAGGCAATGGCAGCTGGATGGGGCTAACGAGGCGAATGATGCACCAACGGAGGTGGCAACCACAACAACCGAGCAGCAGCAGGAGTTGGAGCTGGAATTGGAGACAATGGAGGCATCAACATTGGCGGCAACAGCAACCAGCAGCGATGTGGATGAGTTGGATGAACAATCGATGCCCACATTGCTGTATAGCCATCTGCAGACACACGAGCAGCTCAGCGCCAACGAGCAACAGCAACAGCAACAACAGCAACAGCAACACCAACAACAACAACAACACCAACAACAAGAACAACAGCAACAGCAGCAACAACAACAGTGCCTTGATTACCTGGGCGATGCCGCAGAGACAAGTCCACAGCATTTGTGCACAAAGCTATCGCCTGGTCAGCTGCTGTCGCGACTTCGCACACTTCGATTGAGTCATTGCTGTGAGCGCAGCGTGTTTAGTGCGTTGCACACGCTCGCGTTGAATGCAACACTTAGCGATCCCAAGATGTGTACGAAACTGCTCAAAGATCTCCTCGATGTGGATGCGTTGGCCAATCGCATTACCTGCGAATTGTCCGAGATACTCTTTCGCTTCGATTGCCGGCAGGTGTATTCGCTGGTCAATCAGTGTGACGACTGCAAGGTGAGTAAACTGTTATATATGCCTCTCAAGTGACTATCACACGTTCTCTTGCTCTTTCTCTTTCGCTCGCTCAATCAATTTTGTTTGTCGTAGAGCACGCGTTTGCATTACATCATGTTTTAATTAAATGCCGGGCAAAAGGCAATGGGAATAGGACATTGTTCAGGGGGTTGCTGGAGAGTGGAGAGTGCGGAGTGCGGAGTGGGGCAGGCACAACCCTTGCCATAACATAACACAACACAAGACAAGGCAAACGCAACAAAGCTCAACTCAACTCAACTCAACTCAACTCATTTAAATTCAGCCCGTTAACCCCAAAAAAATATGCCAAGCCCCAAGCATCATTCCCGCAACTTTTTAAGACAAATGAAAACAAGTGCAAGTCTTCTCAAACACGTGGCGCGACTTAAGCATACCCTGCAAGTTGACTAAGTTGTCTAAGCTGCTGCTTCTCTTAAGTCCTACTCTGGTTATGACTACGCTGCCTTTTACAGGGTAAACAGCCAATTTGCAGGGTTTAACAAGCTTATGCCTTGAGGCGTCGCCTAAGCTTGCAATACAACTTAAGATACCCTGTAAACCCACGCAATTACAGCTGAAAGCTGTAGTTCACACCGTAGTCTCTCAGCTGCTTGAGTTAAAGGCTTAATCATACCCTGCCAAGCACATTCCAGTCGCTCAGTTACTGTCTGTAACTACCCCGTAGACTGTTCATTTGCTGGGTATAACAAGCTTAAGCTTGGCAGTAGCATTTGCCATTACGAGCAGCATCAACTCTCAGCTAAAGCAAAATCCTGCACAGGGCCCAACACTTCCGTGCGGCAACAACAACAACAACAAGAACAACAACAACAGCGCTGCGTGACATTTTTAGCTGCTCATTAATTATTGAAGTTGAACCACCGCCCACCGCTCACCGCCCATCGTCCGACGTGCCACATCCCACGGACTCTGTCCCAAGTCCAGCAGCAGCAGCAGCAGCAGTGGCTGCCCACTTCACAAATCCGCGCTCAGCAGTCCGTCTGCCCTCCCCCACACACTCTGTCTCTCTCTCTCTCTCTCTCTCTCATTCTGTCTCGCTGTCTCGCAGTCGCTCACTTCCAGGTTTTATATTTCTGCTCGTAATTATCAGTGCTGAGAGCAGCGACAGCAGTGGCAGCATCAGTGGCAGCGGCAGCTGAAAAAGCAACGCGTTGCGGTTAATTTGTGGCACTTAGAGGTCGCCAACTGCCCAAACGGTCCAAACTGCCCCAACTGTCGCCAACATGGCAACTGAAGCTGTTGTGGTACATTTTTCAATGTCTGTGCAAACATTTGACTGCATATTTGATGGCCATTGCTCTGCTTGCCTCTCGTTCACTCTTTCTCTCGCTCTCTCTCCCTCTCTCCCTCTCTCTATCTACCTATCTCTATCTCGTTCTGTGTATAATTGGCAATTATTTGTTGCGAGCCTTTAAACAACTTGCAGAACCAACTGACCAGCAGTTGTTGCAATAAGTTCACTCAGCGGCTCTAACGATGTCACGATGTCGCGCCAAGGGTCGCAGCGCGTTAAAAAGGGGGTTATGGTGGAGGGAAAGGGTAGGGAGGAGGTTACAGAAGAGGTGTGTCGGGGTGGCGACAATGTGGCCGCTAATGAGCGCAGCTGGCAAACGGGCAAAGGAAAAGCTGCTCTGAATGACTTGGCGAACACGTTGCAAACATGTGAATTGCGTTGCTGATTAAGAAAAACTTGAGCCAAATTCTAAGCAGCAACAACAACAGCAACAACAACAGCAGAAACAGCAGCAGCAACAGAAACAGCAGCAACAACAACAACAAGACGCACACAGAAATTTAAATTTAAATTACGCATACGCCCGGTGTGTCGCTGGCACACATTTAAATGCCTGCACACACAAAGACAGAGGCGTAGACAGAGACAGAGAGGCAGCGAGAGAGAGAGAGAGAGAGAGACAGAGTACAAAAGCAGAGTGCGGGTAGAGTAGAAGTAGAACAACAGAGTTAAACTATCATAAGCGGGTGGAGCCTGTAACAGTCGTTCATAATGCCCCCCTCGCCACCCTGCTGTACCATAGCTCTGTTACAGTGGGCAGCCTTAACATGTTTCTAGTTCGAAACGCGGCTGCTGTGCAAATCAGGTGATGCCAGCAGAGAGCGACAGTGTTAAGTGTGGAGAGAGCAGAGAGCTTAGTCAGCTGCTTAGCACTCGCGCTCACGCTGTCGCTCTCACTCGCTCTCTCGCTCTCTCTGTGTGTGTCGTATTCAGCGCCTGCTCTCACATGACACGAACCTTTCGTTGTTCTGCATTTTTTCCGCAGTTTATATAAGTTTTCAACGCATCTTTTCACTCGTCCCCTGCTTGAGCACGCGTTCTGCAAACGAATCATGCCACAAAATGCGATTACTTTTTTTTTTTTTTTTTTTTGTATATTGTTGTCAAGCTTTTGTTATTTGATAACTTTTATTGCGCTTAGTTTCTATCGAATGTCAAACAATTCAAACTGATGATGTTCGCCTGCCACTTCCAGTTGCCGGATTTGAATTCTTAACTGCGCGCGCTGCGTCGCTGCTCCACATTCAGCGGCCACAGCTTCCAATTGCCAAAAAAAAAAAAAGAAATTGAAAAAAAAAAATGGGGGAAAAAAGGAAAAATTAGAAAAGGAAAAGGCAAAAGAAAAATGTAAAGAAAAAAGTGAAGCCTCGCATTGGTTTCCAGTCAGCTCGTCGCACATTTTGCACATTGCCGAGGCGCGAATGTTGCCTGCCCCTCCATGTGGAGGGTTCCTGTTGTTGGCCAGCTTTAAATTAATTAACTCTACAGCTAAGGCTGCTGTCTTACTGTCTTAGACGCTTAATGCCTGCTGCTTATCGATGCTGTGCCACACACACACACACAAACACACACACACACAGAGTGACACATAGTCATATTATAATTGCTGTGTGTATTTATGATTACGTTCACCGCAAGTCGTCTAATTAGTCAAAAGGACTTGCCTGACATTGTGGCCAACCGCACTGCCTAAGCCAAAACTACCAAAGAATGGGTAACCAAACACACACACACACACACACACACACACACAGAGGACACTTCAAACCCAATCCCATTTACATTTTTGGGTTACGAGCCTTTTGATGGTCAAATAAACGCAAATTATAGTTGATAGCCATAAAAGTTGACCAAAAGCAAATACTTTTATTTCATTTTGTATACATTTAGGGAGAGAGAGGGGGCAGACACCATAAGAGCGGGAAGCGGTTTGTGTTGAAACAATTAAAAACTATTTTTTGGCCAAACAGAATTCAAATGAAAGTTACTTTGATTTCATTTCAATGCCGAATACCTCTCAATGTTTTTTTTTTTTTTTTTGTTTTCTCTTTTTATTTGATTTGCAAAGGTACACAAAGAATGTTGCAACTATGCACTCGTGTGTTCTGATAGCTTCAACTTCAATAAACTAAACATATTTCAGAGTAAAATCCATTTCAAAGGTTGCTGCCATTGTTTGGTTAATAATCTCGATAAACATAAACATGTTAATGCCATAAAAGCAAACGAATTAAATACGAAAATTGGCAACTGTCAGGGGATTATGAAATTTATTTATATTTTCTATTTAATGGAAATAAAAACAATTGATGGTTTAACATAAATTACAAATAGATTCTACATTTTCTGCAGCATTTCTTAGTCGGATAAATATGAGAGACAGAGAGAGACAGAGAGAGAGAGAGAGAGAGTTTATCGCTGGGAAGCAGATAGTCAAATTACGTGTTCTATTAGATTTCAAGCTCTTTCAAAGTTGCAGCTTAAATTCCTGGAATAATTTCCTCTACTTTACTTTATTACTTTGTTTCTCTTGGTTAATCTCATTCATACCAAATACTTCGCTTGAGTTTTATGTATTTCCAACTGGTACTTTATAACACTTTGACAATTGATATTTCATCTATTGAACGCATTTTTTGTGTGTTAATTAAGTTTATTTATATATTTACATATTTCTCCACAAGAGTCCACACTCAAATCTTATGAAGCATACTTTTAGGCACTGCAAATAAATGAGATCCACATATTTTTGTGGATTATGTTGATACTTAAATGGAACCTTAAGCTGTCTTCTGATTGTGTATAAATTCTACAATATTCTTTTTTAATATTTCCTTTTCTTTCTTTTACATTTGAAATTACAACAGCGAACCGAGCTGAGTTCATTCGACCGGGTTCAAGGTTACACGCTTTTACACTTTCTCAGCGAGTGTGTGTGTGTGTGTGTGTGTGTTGTGTGTAGGTTTAGTTTGGTTTTTAAGCAAAGCTCTGTTTTATCGCATTCTGTTGCTGGGCCATCATCATAATCTATTCCCCATCGAAGATTTCAACACAGACCACATACGCACACACTGGGAATGTGTGTAAATTTGCATTTTACAGCTAGGCATACACACTCACACACACACACACACACAAACACAAAGTGAGACAGGCAAACATATCACAGTGACTCTTACGTCATCACCAGCGGGGCTGGCAGCGGCAGGGAGGGGGGGGTGGAGGCAGCTATTGAGGGGCGTTGAAGGAAAATTGTCAAAAGCGGAAGTAGCGTAATTTCATAAATGATTGATTACACATACTTTACACGCATTCTCACTTATGTGCACACACGCACACACAGAGACGTCACACACACACACACACACACACACAGGCACATAAATGATGTTTAGGCAATTGTTGTTGTTGTCCAGAACAGGCGACAGCTGACACATACACAACTATTGCCGTTTTGTAAAGCTCTGCCACTGCTGCTGCTCTTCTACCGACCCCTCCCCTCCCCCACTGCCCTCTTCAGCTTAATATTCTGTCCCTTTTTTGTACTCCCAATACTTCTGCTCTTCTGCTTCTGCTGCGTCTTCTGCTGCGTCTTCGTCTTCGTCTTGTTTTTTGTGGTTTTGGACACATGTGCAAAGAAAACTTTGCTGTGGTTCCAATAATCTTTCTCTTTTCGCCAGCTTTTTTTTTTTTTCTTAGCCATCAACAACGGCCTCAGCAGTTGGTGCTACCTTTTGGACCATCTTATGCTTTGTGTGTGTGTGTGTGTGTGTATTTCTTTTAGCCAGTTTCGCTTTATTTATAATCTAATAATTTATCGACTTTTGCGTGAGCGTTGCGCGGCACGTTTACTGAATGGGAATGGGAATGGGAATGGGAATGGGAATGGGAATGGGAATGGAAATGGAATAAGGAACGTCAGCTATGTTCGACAAGGAAGGAAGGCGAAAAGGAGCTAAATTGCGTATACGCTGCGTGGGCCGTGCGACCAACGGGCGCATGCAAATGAAAATGAAAATGCGAATAAGAATGGAAATGGAAATGGCAATGGGAATTAGAGTGGGAGTGGGAATGGCAGTTGAGAGGTGCCAATGGGGGAAAATGACAAGAGAGAATGGACAAAAGACTTTGTTAGTTATGGCGCAGTGCAGCGAATGCGGCTAATGTGAAGCAGCAGCAGCAGCAGCCGCAGCAGCAACAGCAGACGATTAATCAATAAAACGAAACCTGATGAGCAAAGGACACACAGACAGCGAGACAATGCGATAGACACAGCCCAGTAGGAACTTAAAGTGCTAACTTAAAGAGATACACATGAAGAGATGCAGCAGATAGTCAGCTAACAATGTGGATTACTTTACTTGAGCAGTGACAAAAGTAAAGTCAAAAATCAGCGTACAGAGTGCGGTGCTCCGTATGCTTTTCATGATTAAATTTCCAGCTGGGTAACTGGGCAAAGGGTAGCTGGGTAGCTAAAGTGTTACAGGCAGCGCAGCGCAGCTGCTGTTCCCGCTGTTGTTATTGCTGGTGTTTGCACAAAGACTTGTCAGTCAACGCAGCATCAGCACCAGCAGCAGCAGCGCAATCACACACACACACACACGCTCACACGCTCACACAACCAGACAGACACACACACACACACACAAGCTGGGACAATATGAAAAATGTTTTGGAAAACATGTTCGTAATCCACAATCGACAAAGATAAATCGCTTTTAGTGTGCTTCAAAGCATTTATTTAAATTTGCGCTCCCCTCTCGCACTTTCTCTCTCACTCTTTCGTTTTTCTATCGCTCGCCTACTCACACCCACCGTTCGGTGTTGCTCTCGTATAATGACAGGCGCGCGTATCATGCAGACAAAAGGACAAAGCTAGAAAAGTGAAAACCAAACCAAACTGAACCAGAAACGAACCAGAACAAACCGGAATGAACCCAAAATGGATAAATGTGTGCATAGATAGGGGGGAGGGGAAGGGTAACTGGCAACTGCTAACTGTTAACTGCTTGCTGGGTAAGTGCGGCCAAAGGGGGAGGACACAGATAGAGAGTACAGCAACAAAGCAAACGAATTACTGCGAAACACTCAAGTGCCGGCGATTGTCTCACTCATTGTCTCCATTCAATGTTCTTCTTCTAATTCTTCTTCTTCTTGTTGCTGTTGTTGTTGTAGTTGTTGTTGTTGTCTCACTTGAAGTTTGTGTGCTTTCGTTGTTGTTGCTGCTGCTGTTACTGTTGCTGTTGCTGTTGTAGTTGTTGTGGTCTGTCCTATGCATAAGTTGACGTCATACGTGTCTATTTCGTCTCAGAATGTGAGTGAGTGAGTGCGTGAGCGTAACTGTAGCTGCGTATTAGTGTCATTCATACTTTCAGTTGTCTGCATGCGGGTGTAACTGTGTGTGCGTCTGTGCGTGTGTGTGTGTGTGTGTCTGTGAGTGCATGTAATGAGTTGTGAATGACTCAGTCGCTTAATGAATTGACGTATTTTTAACTTAAAGGCAAATTGATATAACTTTCTCTTAATAATATTTACACTAAGCATAATTATTAATAACTCTTGTTAATACAGTATAACTGTAAACTGTAAACTGTAAATTTAATTTAATTTATTTTAATAGTTAAAACTATTCTACAACTTAAGAGAGTAAACAATTACACAAACTGTAACTGTCATAAATTTATAATTCATAATAATTCTGAATAATGCAAAATACTTTAGAGTAAAAATATAAATAATTAATTATACTAATTAATTAATTGTAATTCCTAATAATTTATAACAATTCATAATATTTCATAGTAATTCACTGAATGCTTTATTCTATAACCATTGTTGTTTGGCAGTTCCATGTGTCACTTTTGACTGTGTATATTTATTAATTATAGAGCAGAACTTCTAACTATTATATCTGTCATATCTTCTATAACATTCATATTAATTCAATAACCTTAACAACTTTCAATTGAAGTCAAGTTTGGCAGCATTATAGGGTATATACGGTCCAGCAGATCAATTACAAAGCGAGTCTCTTAAAATGTATAATATCCTTCTACAAGTATCTTTCAGTTAAAGTATCTTAGAGCTAAGCATCTGCAGAGAGCAATTGTTATCCAAGAACTTGATTGTTGAAGGCGCAGACTATGTAGAAATAGGGCTTACACAATTCTGTATACCCTATACTGTATATATAGAAGGCAATTTCTTTAGATATCTGTTGTATATAGTCTATTCTCTAGCTGTACATCTGTCTGCCAATCAGAGCTGAGTTCAGCTTAGCTATACATTCTGATTATCATACGATTTAAAGCTCTGCTGTCGAATCAATCAGTCATGCATTTATGTTATTGAGTTGGGGTAAATAGTAGATATATTTCACAGGGTCTACATTATAGTTATTTATAGCTCTTCACAAGCAGATGATGCAGCAGTTGTGCGTATTATAAATTCTATTCTATTTTCATTGTTATAATCGTTTGATTAATCTCCGTTTTCTCATGCACACACATGCTGCTGCTTCTTTGCACTCTGTCTGCTTTCTCTCTCTCTCCTCTCTCTCTCTCTCTCTCGCTCTTACACTCTCTATCTAGCTGTTTCACATGTCCTTCTTTAGTCCTTTAGATATTTGCCATTGTCAGGCCATAGACATACACGTTGTATTCACGATATCGTGCACATTTGTATTTATTTGCATAAATGCAGTGTTTAGTTTATTTTGCAGTTTCCGTCCGGTTGTCTGAATCAGTCAGGCGCTGCTGATAGCCCCCCATCCCCCACGCCCCACGCCCCACCCCCTGCTCCCGTACACCCCATTCTTCGCTACTCCTTGCTTCCTTCCTCCTTCCCCCCACCCTGGGGGCTGCAACTGCTTGTTTGTCTGCGCATTGTGCAAGCGACGGATGCCGGGAAAGGCGTCTGCGATTTGACAATGTGTGATGTGCAATGTGCAATGTGCGCCGAGAGTGGCGCCCAGCTGTAAACAGAATTGCGCGCCACACATTGGGGCACATATGCTGGGGTCTGTTGTGCTTGTGGAAATTTCTTGTGGCATTTCAATTATGCAGCTGCGAATATTTAAGCGGCTTTCTTCGTGTTGCGTAGTGCAATCAAATGAAAGTTTAATTAAAATTTGTGCTTCACTCGCATTTGCAGTCTAGTTACAGTTGCAGTTACAGTTATTGCAAGCACTTGCCACTTGCCACTTGCCACTTTCCCCCATTAAATGCAAATCAATTGCACTTGACTGACATTATAATTTGTGCAAGGCAATACAATTGGCTTATCAAAGTCTTCCTGACTGTTTTGCATGACAGCGGCCTTTTGCGTGTTGCGCATTACATTAATGCGCTGCTTGATAACCTTTGACCCTCCTCCATCCCCTCTCTCTCTCTCTCTCTCTCTGTCTCTCTCTCTCTCTCTTGGTTGCTGCCTTATCGTAATTGCACTTGCAAATGAAAACATCGCCTGCATTTCAGGTGGCAATTTGCAACGTGCCTCAAATTGCATGCACCTATTCTTTTGTGGCACATTGCCCCCATCTCTGGTGCCGCACAGCTTCGAGTTCTCTGTTAGCCTATTAAAAGTGGACACTGACAGACAAGAGGCGGATGGGAGGTTGGATAGTGGCTCAGTTAATGGCTCTTTGCGGAATCTGTGCCAATAGCTGCTGCTGCTGCTGCTACCTTTTGGCATTACACACACACACACACACACACACATACACACACACACACACAATGTTGACGTAACACTTTCTTACTTTTATGGCTTGTATTTAACGCAAATGTGGGCAAAGTTGTTGCAAATGTTTAATTGTTGGCACAATGTTGACTTTAAGGTATAAGCCTGGCAGCAATCATGCAGCACATGCAAAGTCTCATTTAAAATTCGAACTTTGCTTATAATTCCCAAACAGTTAAAGCGCAACTATTATTAAAGAGCGTCGAGGTGATGAAGTTTTAGTTGAAAAGTTGAAATTACTCTGCTCTCAGTGGCACTAGGACAAAGCAAACTTGTCCAGATACTGCATATATACTAGATAAATACTAAATATAAAGACAGAGAGGGAGAGAGAGAGAGAGAGAGAGAGAGTATAGTTGAAAGCTGATCGAATTGTAAAGGAAAATTACTCAGATTCTACGTCACGTTTTGACTCTCTGCCTTTGCCAGCTGACTACAATGTTAATCGTTATCGTTATCGTTATCGACTGTTAGATTTGAAGTTACAAGAAGCGCCTGCTTTATGTGTATCACAATCTCTACTTAGCTTCATTAAAGATTGATTAAGAGCTCTTAGCAGTTGGACTTGTAGTTGCTAAGCTAAGTTTGCAAGCGGATATAGTTGAAGGCTCTCTGCTTGCTATTGCAATTAGTCTATTGGCAATAGATCAATTGGCAGGAAAACAAGCTAAAAATTGTAATATGAACAGATTTTAAATATATATAAAGCATACAACAAAACATATTTAGATTCATCGATGTGACAAGCTTTGCTTAGGCAACTTGACGAGCTGTCTCTCTCTCTCTCTCTCTGTCTCTCTCTCTCTCTCTCTCTATCTCTCTGTCTCTCTCTGTTCAAATGTCAATCATAAACATTATGCTCTACAAATTGCCACAATGTCTCGTCTAAATTGTCGCATTAGATTCACATCGTTTTGCTTAGTTTTTATACGCTGTTTGCTTAACGCTTTGTTATCAGCAAAGTGTGAATTAGGTAGAAGCTAGCACAGGTCTGTAATAAGTGAAATGTTCAGGTTGCGCTTTAGTTCGTAATGGCATTTGGCGAAATTCAAGCTAAGCAGCAACAGCAGCAGCAGCAGCAGCAGCAGAGGCGAGTTTCGATGCCAAATTGCAGCCAAGTTGCAATTTGATGCTTTCAAGCTATACAATTACGGCACGAAGCAACTCAGATGCGTTTTTCTCTTTTTTTTCATTTTGCTGTGCGTGAGAGAGTCTCTCATTGTCTGTGTGTGTGTGTGTGTGTGTGTTAGCGGGTTTAGTTTGTTAACCAGCACTCATAAACTGACACACATGTACAGCGCACTTGACCAACTGTGGCACGTGTTGTCGCATTGGCTCTGGCAATAAGCGCAGGGAAAGCCAATACATTGCCACACACACACACACACACACACACACACAGACTCAAGTAATGCTTTTGCCACAAGGATAAACTTTTATTCCTTGTGTGTGTGTTAGTATGTTAGTGTTTTCTTTCGTTTAGTATTTTTTTCCTTCCTTTTTTTACAGCAGCAGCAACAGCAGCAGCAACGTTGCAAGCTACGAGTATTGCGGGGACTGGTTCATTGCCTCGTTTGTTTTGTTTGCACACGGTCACGTGTTACCTTCGTCTTCTTTGTCGAGTGCTGCAGCGCATAAGACCACCATCTCTCCACACTCCACACTCCCCTTGCTCCTCTTCAGCCTGTTACAAACTACGTGCACTCGAATGAAACTCGGACGCGCAACGCGTTCGCAGCACAAATTTAAAAGCCACAAAATCCCCCACATAAAATGCCAACTTGTTAAGCTCTCTTCGCACTTTAACATGGCGAAGACAAAACAAACCAAAAAATAAAAAAATGGACAGCGGCAATGAATTAATTCTAATTAATTCTTAGGCATACCAAGCAAAACCAAAATTTAATATCAACAATAGCAAGAGCAGCAACAAATTGGACAGTCCGAAATGTTAATTGCTTGAGCTCATCATAAATGCCACAAAAGCTGCAGTTGACTGAGATACAAGATGTACAAATTTCATTTCAGAAGCAATTCTTCAGCAGCCTGAAAGTATGCAACACAAAAAGCAGTTGAAATGTCAACCGGAAAACGAGACCCATTCCCTCAATCCCCCAACTTCCTCAGCGTCGCAGCCACTGTTCTACTTATGTTTTTTATATGCTTTGTTGTCGTACACAACACACACAAACAAACATACACACTCAGACACACACACACACAGAAACATACCCTGGTGTAATTGTGTTGTTGGGTTTTTGTGTGTTTCTGTGTTTTTGTGTTTTTGTAACGCGCGCTTGGTCAAATTTGCATTTTTAAGTGAAAATTTAACGTTGTGTGCTTTGTCCCCAGTTTGCAGTTTGTGTTTATGACGGATATGTAGACCGACAAGTGTTTGGAATTAATGTACAACGGTACAGTACCCATCCCTAACTGACTACCCCTGTACATACTACATACATATACATATATACATATATATATATATATATACAAGCATAACGGCATAATTACTTATAAATAAGATGATGGGATGTGATGTGTTGATGATATATGCAAATGGGCATTTCATTTGCATTTTGTTGCTGCTTAACACTTACACCGTCCACAATTAGTTCTGGGCAAACACATTAGTTAGCACTCAGTACTGAGTTATATGCTGTACAAATAGATTTGAATTTGGTTGGCAAACAACAACAGCTGAAACTCGTCGTACATAAAGATAGCATAGCAAGTTATTAGGCAAATCAACAGAAACTCAATTAAATCTCCAGGAATATAATTGAGAGAGATATATAAAGAGACAGAGAGAGAGAGAGAGAGAGCAAGTTGAGAAGTGCTTAATCAAACTACTGTATTTATGCCAAAAAACTAAACTATAAAAAGTTTCAGCAGCTTACGTTAACTGGCAATTTGACGGCCATAGTGTAGACTTTGTTTTCATATCAAATAAAATTCTTTTAGTTTACAAAAAACGCTCAAATGAGTAGAAAACTGTGTGTGGTTTGCTTGTAATTAACTTAATGTAAATCAATGCAAAAAATAAATGCTGCAAACGATTTTTATTGAATCAATTTTATATTAAATTTTAACGTATTTAAAAGCCAACATTTACTATTGTTTATTAGCTTGTGCAGGAGAAAAAAGAAAAGAATGAAAGAAAAAGAGAGGAGAGAAAAAAACATAGCATACTTTTATGGGCAGCCAAAGCCACAAGAAAGAAAAAAGAGAGGAGAGAAAAAAAAGCATAGCATACTTTTATGGGCAGTCAAAGCCACAGCGTGTGTCTGCTTTGCATGGCCACTAGGAGTGCGAAATTCGTTTTTATTCCACATGTGAGCACACACACAGAGCGAGTGAGCAAAAGAGACAGCACACACCATTATGCAAATTGCTTACAAATATATATATATATATATATAGATATAGTATATATATGTATACTATATACAATATATTTATATATATTAGAAGCGAAGCCAGGCAAGCTTAGCAACTCTGCCAAAACATTTCCCAGCTCAGCTGTAATGCTTCGTTGTTACAAAATTTACTGCAATGGTACAAATCAAATCATAACTGATTTGCATACATACGACTAGTGCGAAGGAGCTCTACTTGTGTGTCTGTGTGTGTGTGTGTTGTGTGTGTGTGTGTGTGTGTGTGTGTGTTTGCCATATCAATTACATTACATACACTCGCATGATACGTTACGACTTCTACATATGGTGTTTGTATAGTGCGCCAAATCTTTTGACCAATTCGGTCACGTTTCCATAACGCGCTGACCCAACTGAAAGTGTATTAAAATGCTCGTATATTCCCCATACCCGAGCAGACTCGGCTCGTAACTGTGGCCACTTTACGGTAGCTCATTTAGCCGTCATGTGTTGCTGGGATTGCGATTGGGATTGGGATTGGGTATTGCGATTGCTATTGCGATTGGCAACGCAAATGGTAATGGTGTATACATTAGACTGCCCTCTGCCTCTCTCACTCTCACTCTCACTCTCCCTCTCTCTCTCTCTCTTTGCCACTCTGTGCAACACTAAGCAATATTGTAGCAGCGTGTACGCTTAGAAATCTATAAAATATTTATGCTACTCGTCCAGTCCAATTGAAGGCCAATGCTTGAAGCATGAACTCACTTATAGCCAGAAGTGAGACCTTTTTTTGGCTAAGAACTTGATGTGCGTTCAGTTTCATTGAGCAAACACAAACTTGATTATGTTCCCTGCTCTCGCTTGTGCTCCTTGATTGTTCAGGCTGCTCAACAATGCAGCTTAAATTTGCAGTACACTAATTAATAGCAGCCACTGTGAAATGCTGACAAAAATGTTAATTAGTTGCAGATTTAGTTGGGTAAAGTGACAAAATGCTGACAAAAAGTGTAAACTAGTTTAACAATTGGGTAATTCCTTTTTAGTATACGTAATTTAGGCTTTCTGGCAATTGTTTTATAGCGTTAAATGTATGTTAATTAATTATTTATTACATTTTACAATGTAGACTAAAGTTGAAAGTTTTTCAAAGAAAGAACAACAGCTGCTAGTTTACGTTTAATGACGCATGCCGATATCTATAGCACTTCTTGCTTTATGAAATATATTTTCAGCAAATGCAAGTTGTTCTAAAGAAGCTTCACTGTATTAAAGTGGTACGCTCGGTATTAACACATGCCTTTGGCTCCACATTCAATCCCAGACGCATAACAACTCTAAATGCTCCCTTGGGTTATTTGTAGCTACAAATTATTTATATTCTTTTCACTTTTATACACTCGTACACTCATAGTTGTGGGTCAGTGTTGTGGTTGCTTTGTTTGGCTTTGTTTGTCTTACATTGCAGTTCAATGGCACATGAAATTATGATAGTTTCTCGACGTTTCGAGCTCGTAAATCTTTCAGCCACAATGTCTGCTTGATTTGCCAAATATAAAAGCAATTCTTCTTGCGTTCCATTAACTTTTATGTGCAAAATGAAAAACAGCTAAACAAAACAAAAACTATATTCATATATATATATATGAATCGCAATAAAAAGAAATTCAATTATTTGACGCTGCTGGCGCTTTAAACGTTCGTTGACAGCCAGTCGTTCTAGCCAAGCTGTAGCCTTGGCTCATTGCCTCATTGACCTGACCTTAAACTCAGCCTAAGCCCATTACAATGTTTATGTAAGCCGCTGGCCCAAAGACTTGTCTATGCTCCAGTCAAACAAAAGAGCGCGTTAAAACCAATTGAGACTTTCAAACTGTATAGAGCATCATTTTATGCACTGCCTAAAAGTATGCTTTGTTTTTTTATAATTGTTATTTTTTTATAATTATTTAATTTATTAAGCTGCAACATTAATTGTTTAATTGCAAGCAAAGGCATCGTTTAAACTGACGCATTGCGTCACGGCGGCACGTTGCCTGTGAGATTTTGGCACGCAAGCGTCGCCACACGCATCATTAGCCAAATATTGAATTTCGCATTATTTCGCAGTGCCTCTACCTACCCATAGCCCCTCTCTCTCTCACTATCTCTCTCGCTCTCTCTCTCTCTCTATTTGTCTGTGTGCCACGCAAAGCGTGCAAAATCCACACGGCCAATCAAATGCACACTGACAACATTTGCTGTGGAATTTCGAGCTCAAATGATGCAGCCGAAGTTTGTGGGGAGTGGTTTGAGGAATGAGTTAAGGATTCGCATCAATACACCGCATAGCTTGGTGTCCTGATCACGTTACGTCCATCTATCTGTCCATCCGTCCGTCCGTCTGTCTGTTCGCCTGCTCTGCATGTGCATGTCAAAGTAATGGACGAAAACGAAATTCTGGCATACGTAGAGATGCCATGCAACACATCCACATCCACATCCACAACCAGTAAAGCCGCCCAGCAAACCCAACTCAAACCCAACCCAAGAGGCGTTCTCTGTGTTTGGGGGTGTTGCCTGTTGGTTGTTGTTTGATGTTCTGGGCTGTGGGGCTGTGTGCCGTTGCCTGTCTGCGGTATCTGCGACTGGAGGCTGCCAACTGGCGACTGGCGACTGGCGAGTGAATGACTTTTGCGCCTGGCATTTAAATGAAGGCGCAGCTTAAATGGATTTGCCAGTTGCCTTGCGGCAGCAGCTTGGGCTGCAAGGATGAACGTGGGGGCAGGCACATCATATGAAGTTGTAGTCGAGGCTCTGGCTATCAACATGATGTTGCCTTGAGCTTTTCAGCAAACCCCCCCTGTCAATCTCTCTTTGTGCCCTCGTCAAGAAATGTAAAATCGTTAAATGTATCTCTCAGCTGTGTTGCATGTGAAGTTCTCATTTAAATTCGCGTAAATGTTAAATGAAATTTCGCCAGCATTTCACATTCTTGTGATTTGTTTACCTGTGCTCGCGTCTGCCTCTAATTAAGCTTTTGCATTTGTCAAACTGCCTGCTTGCCGCTAATTGAGTTGCGTCTTGCAACTTTTCCCTCAAGCAATGCACTTTGCCCCCCTCCTGCGCAACTGTGCGACAATGTTAAGCATACATTTCACTCCGCTCTCTCGCTCTCTCTCAGTCTTCTCCCCTTTCGCTCTTTATCTCTACATAATATATACAAAAATGCAGACTGTCGCCCATTAATGAAAAATACTTTTTGTAATTAAATAATAATTTTGTACCTTGCCTCTTCATGAGTTTGACAAGATAAGGAACGAACTGCGTCTGTCGGCTTGTCAGTTGCCAGTTAACTCCCCTTCTCTCTCTTCAGCGAAAGTGAGATAGTAGTAAAGAAGGGAGAAAAGTTAGTCAACTGCCACGCCCACCTGCTCAGACACTTTTATAACACATGTGTTGTGCTTGTGTGGTTGTTGCAACAACATTGCTGTGCCTCTGTCTGCTTGCTTCAGCATTTTGCTGCTTTGGGTGTTTATAAAATAAATAAATAAATATACCAACTTTCTTGGAATAATAATAATATATAAAATAATATATATAAATAAATATAATATATATATAAATATAATATATAATATAATACAATAACATTGAATTTCTTTTTATTGTTTTTATAAAATAAAATCAGACTTCAGTTGCCATTTTTAGCTGCTCACACTGAACGCTCAGCTTAGCACTTCAAACAACAATTAATTTACGTTGATATAATTATGTATATCAGCTTTAAAATATTGTTTAACTGTAAACAAAAATGAGCAATTAATGCCTTGACTACAGATCTCAAAGGTAATTAAGATTAAAGGGCTTAAACGAGGCTGGAAATGTAAGGAAAAGTCTTACTTAATATTTGCTTAACTTTATGCGCTTCACTTACTTCGAGTCGTTGGCTCTGCTAACTCTGCACAAGCATAAGCCAAGCACAGGCAGCTGCTAGTGAAATATATAATAATAAATTGGAAGATAGACTAAAACTAGTTATGTAATCTTGATCACAAACATAATTCGCAATGAAAATGTAAATTTAAAAAGTATTTTGAGCAGCAAAAAAAGTGGAAAACTAAAGAATAAACTAATACAATATATGCACAATGATTTGTTAGCAATATTATGGCATATTTAGACTTGTTATATAACTTTTATGTTGCTTTGTAAGGCAGCTATAAGGAGCTATCGACTCATAGTTCCTCATAGTTTCTATGCCAGGTGTGATGAGAGCAACTGCCAATTGCCATTTGCATTGCAATTGTATTTGCATAGCTCAGACTGTGCAATGGCTTTAATTCGAAAGACTTTTAGTTGGTTTTACTACGTATTCGGGTCAGTGCCAAGTAAAAATACATAGAGAACTGCCAAAGGCGAATATCACAAATATTTGACTATTCGCTTGATTGGCTCGAGTGCAGCAAGATGCAACAAATTGCAGTAAAATCTGCCGAAATCTGCCAAAATCAGGCAAAATGTGGCAAAATGACTGCAGCCTTGATTGTCTAAATCAATTATGGCAATTATTTAAATGTGCATGCAAACAGAGATGCAAATTCAAAGGCAAACACTAGCACAAATACATTCATAATTGCATTAAACTTCCCTTACTTCGTGCTCTGGCCATGTAGATGCCTTGAGGTGGCCTTCAAAAGCAGCCGCATTGCGTTTATCACGCATACGCCGTGTGACACGCACGCAACTTAATTGTTATTTGGCCAAAGGCCAAAGGCTACAACCGATAACCAATAACCCAACAGCTGACACTGCAAAATGCCTGGTTTTGCTTGCAATTCAATTGATTTGCCGTTAACACAATTCAATTGCCTTAAAGTGCCGTTTAGCTGGCATTTTGGAATTGTTGTCGTTATTGGGGTAAAAGAAGATAATCGAACTAACCTATTTGAAATGTATCTAATGTATTTGCAGGAAGCTTATCGCCGCTGGGTTTGCAGCACGCTGGTGCCGTATTTTGCCGAGCCACAGGATGTTGATGCAGCACCACCGCCAATGCCAGCGCCAGCGTCAGCGCCATCGCCATCGGCATCGCAACAGCCACAGCCAGCCAATGACCTGGCGATGACCAGGGGGCCAATGGCAAAGCCAACGGCAGCGGGCAAAAGTAAACGTGCGGCGAGAAGTGCTGGCGGTGCTGTTGGGAGCGATGGCATCAATGGCATCAAGCATAAATCTCAGAAATTAATCAGCAATAACAATAAATCAAATAACGGCAATAACATGAACGAGCGTCAGATTAATCAACAGCATGACGAGGACAATGAGCCCCAGCACGAGCCACAAAATGCGAATGCGAACGCGAATGCGAATGCGAATAAGAACATTGTGAATGTGGCGCAAACGTTCTATGATGTTGTTGGCATTGACCAGCATCAAACCCACTCCCAGTCCCAGCCCCGGTCACAGATCCGGCACCAGCCACAGCCGTCAATGCCCCAGCACCACAATAACAATCGCAAGGACAACAACAGTAGAGGAGCAAACGCTGGGCCACAACGAGAGGATGTAGAAGAAGAGGAAGAACAACAACAATTCAATAATTTCATATCGACTGCCAATAATGCGGATCCCCGCGCAGCGGATCCAGTGATATCAAAACTACAAAAGAGGTAAACAAACCACAACTCATCTGTTATCTTACGTTAATTGATTCCATTCCATTCCCATCGCAGATCAACACGCAAGGCAGAGTTCCGTAAGCGCCGACGCATTCGACCCTGCCTGAGCGTATGCCAAACTGTGGAACAAAAGTGCCCCTATCTGCTGCCCGCCGATCGCGCCCCAGCGCTGCCCACCCAATATGCCGGCGAGCCGACATTCTCATGCCTAGGTAAGTAATTAAGCAGTTCAGACGAGACAGGGATCAATCACTGCTTGCGCTGTGTATATGGATTGTGAAGCAGTGTTGGTTTCTGCTGGCAATGCAGCTGTGTGTGTTTCTGTGTGAATTGAGCGTAGTGCAGATTGTTCAAGCAGTGCTACATTACTGCTTGCATTCAATGTGTGGATTGTAAGCAATGCTGATTAGAAGAAGCAGTGCTAGATCACTGCTTGTGCTGAGTGTGTGGACCACGAGTTGTACAGATTGATAAAGCAGTGCTCTATCGCTGTTTAAGCAGAGTTGCGCTGCGTCTGCCTTACGCTGCTTGTATAGCCGCCTACAAGCAGTGTATTTAAAGAGATGAGCGGAAGTGGGTGCCAGCAGAACGGAAATGCCGTACAATTATAGAATGAAATTAGCAATTAATAAATATAGCCTACTAGTCACACACACACACACACACACACACACTAATTAGCTACACACATTCACAACTTGCTGCTCTGACACTCACCCTCTGCTTGCTTACAGATCAAAATATACCCGAAACCGGCGAGCAGCTGAAGAAATCCAGCTACGGCCCCAACGACTGCTGCTATAGTTACTGCAATGGACCGACAGCGGGACTCTGCACCATCTGTAAGGAATTCGCGCCCACGTCCGGCCATAATGAGACAACATCCAATGCAACCAATTTTATCGGACATCGTGTGCATAATATTACGCTAACGATGAGCTCCCCGCCCGGCGAGCATGCGCGTGCCGCCAGCGTCTCCGTGGCGCTGCGTAATGTGAGCCAAGCACCGTCGGCGGAAGCCGAACTGTTGGATCGATTGCCCTACTATGCGCGCCATGACAGCGTCTACTATTATGACGATGATGAGGGCAGCGATATGCCCGACAGGGCGCTATCTGACGGCTGTGCTGCGGTCCCATCGGTGACCAGCCGCTGTGAGATACCCTACTATGCATCCGGTGTGGCGCCGTCGCCGCCAACGCAGCTGCTTGTCTGGCTGAGCGCGTTGCTCGGTCTGTTGAGCAGCTGTGGGGCGGCCCGACAGCGCTGTGCTCGCTCCCGTGGACCTGGACGGGTGGACTGTGCGGCCAGTTGTCACGAGCTGTTGGCCAGTTCGAGTCCGAGCTCAATAGCAACTCAGGAGCGGGAGGCGTTATGCGGCGCCAGCATAAGGCGCAGGCGAGATGCCAGAGGAAACGGATGTGCAAGCTTCACTGCCAGCCAAGCATGGGCGTGGGCATGGGCGTGGAATTGGGAGTGGAAGTGGGAGTGGGAGTGGGTGTGGGTGTCGACGTGGCCAGTGAATACTTATAAAGTAACGTGTAGGAAAGTACGATATTTTAGGGGTAGCAGCAGAAGTAAATTAAAAGTCGAACGCGAAATGAGGTCTAGAGATAGTCGTATAATTAACTATAGAGACTTACAACAACTAATACGAATCAAGTGCAGCGATAGGAATAGAAATGCTAAAAATTATCGTTACTTCTACTACTACAACTACAACATAAACGATTGGTGGCGAAGATGGAAGTGGTTCATTCAAGGAACCATCGCTATTGGCGCCTTATAGTGCATGCAATTAGTATGCGGTCACCTGCAGACTGCAGACTGCAGATGGCAGATGGCAGATTGCAGATTATAATGTCATTAATTGTATTTCGTACTCTAGAAAATTACTCGTAATGCTAGCTAATTAAAACGAAACGAAAAAAAAAAAACAAAGAACACATAATAAAATAAAAATAAAAAGCATCAACTGCAAATTGCCAGTTGAGTGTAAACAAACAAACACAAACAACAACAAAAATAAAAATAAAACAAAAATAAAATTAATATAATAATAAT
This sequence comes from Drosophila funebris, assembly GCA_018901825.1. Classification (NCBI taxonomy): domain Eukaryota; kingdom Metazoa; phylum Arthropoda; class Insecta; order Diptera; family Drosophilidae; genus Drosophila; species Drosophila funebris. The sequence continues at coordinate 1,079,859 of JAEIFK010000682.1, forward strand.
AATATTTATAATAATGACAGAGACAGAAGTTGCAGGTCTTTCAACCTGACAATTTTAGAGCCTGGCAAAAAATGGAAAATATACATAAAATATGAAATGGAAAAGAATAACACTTTAAATATTTATGGTCCTCTTTCAAGTGAAATATAAATAACAAAAGAAACCAAATATGAAAAGTAAAAAAATTATAAATCTCTATTAAAATACAAAAAAAAAAAAAAAAACTAAACAAAAAATAGCATATTTTATTACAACTAGAAACAAAGAATATTAATATTTAATTAAACAAAAAACAACTGCCACAAAAATAGGTTTTTTAGGTAAACATTAAACAAAACAAAACAAAACAAAACAAACTAAAAACCAGAAAGATAAACCAAAACCACAAACAAAACATTTAACAAAAGTATCAAAAAAACATAAAGATACTTAAATATACATAGTTATAAACTTAAATAAAGGCAAAGGAAAAAAAAACAAAACAGATAAAAACGAGCAAATTTTAGGTTAGCTAAAACGAAAAAGAAAAAACAAAAACTAAAAGAAAAAGAAAAACAAAAAGAAACAAAAATGGAAAAACTTGAAATAATATTTACAACTAGACTAATAAAATTTCAATAAAAGAAAATATAATTACAAACTCGCTGCATACCAAAACAAACAAAGTAAACAATTAGCAGAAAATTCAATGAAAGAATTCGCAAATCAAACACACACACACACACACACACACACACACAGAGAGACACACACTCAAACACATAGACAATTCACTATACAAATTGACATAGACATAGGCCGCTTATCAAAACCATTTTCAAAATACCATCAAACATTAAACAATTGCAAAAAAGATTTACAAAATAAAAAAATGAAAAATGAATAAAGAAAACCAAATACGAAACATGAAAAACTTTACTTATTGCATAAATTAGTTTTAAACAAATCAAATATTATAATATAGTCACAAAAGGAATCGATTTGGTAGATGAGATAAACCAAAAGCTAAAATGGGGGAATAAAAAGAAGAAGAAAAACAAATATAATAGATGAGGATGGAGGAAGAAGAAGAAGAAGAAGACGAAGAAGTAACAACCAAAAATGTGTCTAAGATTGTCTTTATTTAGTTTTAAAATGAACTTTGTATAACCAAAAGAAAAACAAAAAGAAAAGAAAAAACCAAAAAACAAAACAATATAAAGCGCACAGTAAATATAATTAATAAGGTTCATAAACAACATAGAAGAAGAGAATACAAATAATGTTGATGAAGAGGGAAAGAAGAAGCATATGCATACGATTATATACGAGATTAGAAAATGGGGGATCTAAAAGTAAAGTATAGCTTAGGTATAAACAGGTAACACAACGTGCAACGTGCAACGCAGATGTAGCAGCAGCAACAACAACCACAACCACAACCACAACAACAACAACAACATACCTACTATATAAATAGTGCATACAAATAATAATAATTATAATAATAATAATTATAATAATAACAATGCAAATAATAAACATTTTTGTAATAAAGTTAACTCTATGTAGCGAAATGAAAACAACAACATAAATATATATATTATATATATTTATAATTGATAATTTATCGTACATACTTGCAGCAAAGAAAACCAAAAATAACAAAAAACAAAAACAAAACTTGAACCTATAGGCAAACAATAAAGAATATATAAACAAATGAAACGAAACGAAAAGAAGTTAGAAGACGATGACGATGCAAATAACATTATGGTATATAAGTATTATATGAGAATAATTAGTTACTAAATGAAATAAAACGATAGATGTATTTGGTATTAACTAATTGCCTATTGAATTAAGCATGTACCACCAACATGACTCAACTCTCAGCTCTCTCAGCTCTTTCCACTGTCAAAACTCACCACTCACCACTCTATCGCTATTCACCACTTACCATTCACCACTCACCATTCACCTTTCCAAGTCTCGATCTACTCGCACACACACACTTGAGAGTTTTCGGCACTACGCTTTGTTTTCTGTTTCTATTTCCTTTTATCTCCCATTCTTTCACTCTCTCTCTCTCTCTCTCTGTCCCTTTCTCTCTCCTTGTAGGACTATTTTCATAGTGGTTAAGGCACTGCAGGCAGTACTAAGAACCCAATTTTAACCGATCTTTATGTAACATTTCGCCTCACACACACTTTTTGCCAACTGACGCATTACTTTAATGGACAACTTTCACCTGTTTTGTGTGGTATATTAGTTGTTATTTGTAGTTAACAAACTGTAAGCGTAATTAACGCAAAAACAAAAATAAAAACGGTCCAATGACAGCAGCTGAAAATGGCACTTAAGCAAACCGATTAATCCAATCAATTGAGCACTTACTCTGTCTGTCTGTTTACAATAAAAACGCTTTCTTTCACACTCAGGCGCTGTATAGTTTCCAAAGCACATGAAAGCTCACTTACCGCTCAAAGCTTTTAACCATTTCTTCAGCTATGCCATTTAGCCAAGTTAATATACATAAGTCTTGATTGCCAGTTTTCAGTGAGTGTCATTGAACAATCTATAGACGAGTTGAACTACTTAAATTCATGATGAAACGTAAGCTCCTCGTTCCCACCTGAGCTGAACAGCTTTTGCTTCTCATTTCCATATCAATTAGTCAATACAATAGTAACCTGCTATTTGCCTTTGTAAATACACATGCAGACACATTTAACACACGCACACACGCACACACACATACATAAGCAGACACAGACACAGCCAGATAAACTCGTTGAATGAAATATGCAATGCATTTCTATTTCAATTTGAAATTCAATTAGAAGTTTCTGTTTCTATTTCGATTTCGATTTCAATTTCAATTTCAATTACAATTTCTTATTAATTAACGGGAGTTCTTTATATTATTGTTAATTTGTATTTTGAGATATGAGAATTTACATACACCGAACTTGTTCTCGACCTCGATTAATTGTGTGTATTTCTAATTAACAAAACAAATGAAGAAAGAAGCGACAAATATAGAAACAAAACATAAATATGATATATAAGACAAGATGATGATAATGATAATGATAATGATAATGATAATGAAGATGATGATGAAGAAACACACGTTTTGAGGCGATAAACATTTCAAAGCGAGAGCCGCTGGCACAAATTGCGCGCATATGCAAATTGTTATGAATTATTGTGTACTTTTGTAAAACTTTTTGATATATATAATATAGTTAACATGAATAGATGCCTAAATAATAAATTAAATGTTAATTTATTTAAATGTAAACAATAAACAAAACAAAAACCGAAAACCAAAAACGAAATGAAACATTAGCGAAATATTGGCGTCGTTTTTGAATGCGTCTCATGTTGATCCTGATTCCTGGGTACAGGATCATCTACAATTGAGAATGATCGCATTGGATCAAATGATGTTAATGATATCTACAGCGATGTGTAACGTGAACTAGTTGAATGCTAATGAATAATGTTATAAATATTGCTAAAGATCGATCGAACGATCGATCGATCGATCGATAATACGGGAATAAGCAATTCTAAATGCGGATTGTTAATTAAATTACTTTACAGCAACATTTACATTCAAGTTTTGTGTACAAAAGTATCAATTGAGCGAATGCCATTGTATCATTTTGGACATTTCATATATTCGTAATGTTAAACTCATTTCAAAGTAACAAACTTGAGCCGGAAAAAAAAGAGAAAACCAAATGGAAATCAATAAATTAATATAAAACATACAAAATAATTAGCACGAAAAGTATATGAATAAATAAATGAAAACCAAAATATATACAATAATTTTATAAGCGATCGACAGCTGCTAAAACAACAACAACAACAACAACAACAACAACAAACTGTAACAAGAACAACAACAGCAACAACTGCAGCTGCAAATGTTACGAGAAAACACGAATGAAATGTTATGTCAAGGTAGCAATTATTTTTTACAAAAGCAAACAAAATAAACAGACAAAAAAATGAAAGAAAGAAAGCAAGAAAGAATACCTATTTAATGTATGTAAAAAAAAGAAAATATAAATAAATAAATAAAAATGAGTATGGGAAATTTTAAAAGAGGGAAATGCAAAAACCAAAATTCTTTTTAGGCCACAAACAAAATGAAATTACATAATTTATGTGCCAAGCGAGAAATTATTCTATGTATCGTATTTGATATCATCACCAAAGCGAGCACACACAACAAGTACTTATAAATAATTACAAAAGAAAACGAAAAAAAAAGACAAAACAAAACCAAATGAAAATGAAAACAAAAAAAAAAAAAAATTCAAAAAACTCATGTCAAATTTAATTAAATGCAAACATAAATTTAAAGCGAAAGCAAACAAACGCATGCAGACGAATTCAAATACTCTATAACATAAAGTATTTCCAATGTGTGTGCACTGCCCCCCACCACCACCTCCAGCTCCAGCCCCGCCCACCCCGTAGTTCCCCACCACTCCCCACACTCCATCCCAACCCACCCCACTCCAAGTCAACACTCTACTACACTCTACACTCTCACTCTCTCGAGATGCCAACTAACAGTTTGTTAGTTAAATAATACTAATTATAATAATTATAATACTAATAATAATAATAATAATAAATGAGAAAAACAATGAAGAAATTATTAAGAAAACAGCTAAAAACTTTAAGAAAACATAAGAAAAAACTAAACAAACTCAACTGAAATCTTCTGTACTTGTTAATTAACAACAACAAAATGCCACATAGAGACACACAAAAAAATACAAATAAAAAATAAAGAAATAAATAAAAAAAAAATGAAAAACAAATTTAAATTAACTATAAACCGAATTAAACTGAGCAGCCTAAGAAGAAACTTTCGTAAGACCTCCCAAAATAAAAAGCAAAACGAATAAGTAAAGAGAATATAAAACAAAACAAAAAAAAAAGAAGAGGTACTCCCTACCTACCCCTACCCCTACCCCTACCCCCTCTCCTATAAGCAGCAGTTAAACGATTTAAGTCTAAAGATAACGAAGAAAATGTAGATGAAGATGCAGATGCAGATGCAGAGAGAAGAGGCGGTAAATCGTATCTAAAATTGAGAGAAGCTAATGTAATAGTAATACTATTATGTAATAATATTAATAATAATAATAATATAAATATAATAATATGGTATATAAATGAAACAACTGTCAACTGGCATAATTATGGTAATTGTAAAATAATTAAACAATGACGTAAACGTGAAAACAAGTGAAAATAATAAAAATAAATTGTTGTTATTGAATGTATTTGTATAGAAAATTATTATGATTATGACGATGAATAATAAATGATTACAAATAATAATTATTGTTCGCAAAGAAAAACCAAACAAGAAAACCGAAAACAGAAAACAGAAAAAACCAAAACAAACAAACAAACAAACAAACAAAACAAACAAATAATATATATACATATATATATGAGAACAATGACTGGCTTCATTTCATTCAGCAGCTTTAATCCAACTGGCCATGCAAAATGAAGCTTTAAAGCTTTCGCGGCCCTCAAGTGTTGCAAGCTTCCATCGCTTGAGCTTTTGCTCTCTATGTGGGAATCACGGCAACTGAACTCAGGCCTAATCTATTGCTTCACTTGCAGCCAGTGTCATTAGGCCATAAGTCGCTTTGACCCGCTTTGTAGGCACTGTGAAAGCGCAAAACTTTGCCTGAAAATTACGCGTATTAAAACTTTCACTTCTCCTGCTTTTTTTCGCTATCCTAAATGCCAACGCAACAACAACAAAGGCTGAGCAGGCCTGAATACTTTGGGGCCAAGAGGGGAGGCGTGGCAAGGTCCGATGTCAGTCGGTCGGCGGGTTGGTCGGTTGGCCGAAGCAGCCAGCCGAAGTGGCCTCCTTCAGGTGTCGAGGCGGGCAGCCACTGTGCCGCAGTTTCAGATTCGTTTCAACTCGCGAAAGGGAAAGTTCGTGCAACGGATGAAGCCGCTTGCCACTTGCCACTTGCCGCTTGCCACTTGCTAACTGCCACAATTGCGTGTCTCGAATCCAAGTCCAAGTGCGAGTTGTCGGGTACGCACTCTAGCTGTGTGTGCTGTGTGTGTGCTGTGCCGTGCTGTGTTGTTGTGTGTGCTGTGCTGTGCTGTGTGCCATGTTGTGCTGTGTATAAAACTGGCCAAATATTTGCGCAGGCAACACGGATAAACGTTAACGTTAACGTTAACGTTAACGAGCTGACGGTCAACCTGGTCCACAGTTTTTACAGCAGTTGCTGCGGTTGAATTTGCGGTTTGTTTTGCATACTTTCAGGCTGAGAGGGAGAGAGAGAGAAAGACAGAGAGATAGACGTTGTGTGCCAAAAACACGTGTGTGTGAAAAACAAATTACAAATTACCTGGCAACATTTTGGCCATGTCAACTCATCTCTATGCACGCTAATTATGGCCAACAGCATCAAATATGAGATCTGCCTCACAATTGACAGGCAACACGGCTTTGTACTTCATTTCGCTTGTCTATTGCGGCGGCTCGCAGTTGTTCACAGTCACCGGGGCCAAAAGGTCACATTTAATGGAAATTGACACTAAATGTATCTGAACTTAACTCTTTTTTACAGCATGTTAACGCATTCAACCGGAATCTCTTACAGTTTAGCCAACTCAACTTGAAGTATAAATATAATGGAATTTATTGCAAAGTTGCAACTTTAAAACTTTGGCTTAAGTTGTCTAGTGCTATAAACTGTAAGAACTTGTTGTTAAACTTCATTTAAACTGCGTGAGAGTTTTGTTGAACAGTTTCAGATTGTTGTATTAGCCAAAGGGGTTTTATCTCTTCATCTTTTATGTAGATGAAGCTCTTTATTTGTAGTTACTTTATTAAGCTAGGCAATCAGATGTATGTATCTCTATTGCAACTTTCACAGAAGAAATTCAAATTCTATTGAGTTAGATTCTCTGCTTATAGATTCTCTACCATCTTAGATAACTTTAACATGCTCTGTACAAGCTCTGTAAGTATATAACTCTTATACAACGCCAAAGCTCTCTCTCTCTCTCTCTCGAGTATGCTCTGAAGCACTTTCAGGCTTTTTAAGCCGTTATCCACAGCCTTCAGATCCCCTCGAAGTTTGCCCCATAACTACGGCTATCACAAGAGTTAAGCCCTTTGTGCTCGTTTATTAAGTTGCAGACAAACGCTTTTCCAGTTCATTAATAATTAATTAATTGTATTTCATAATACTTGACAAATTGCTGTCCATTAACTGTGCAGCAGTTGGCACACACAGAGTCGTAAACACACTTGCGGATACAAATGTGTGTGAACTGGAAACGTGACCGAAATCCCATTCGAAGAGCACAAACACACACGGAAAATGAAGTGATTTAAAAATGTTGCAAGCGAAACGGGACAACGGGGCAACGTTGTCGGCAGCAACGTTAATCAGCGCACTTATCCTCGGCGCATTAATAATTCAAACGCAACAACAGCTACAACAACAACAACAACAAATTGACGATAAAGCGACAACGACGCCGTCGACTGAGGCGAAAGCTCAGCGAATACGCGAACCCAACGCAGAGGCCACTCGCTCTGTGGTGAATAACGCGTCAGTCGAGACGCGCAGTGGTAAGTATAGGCATATGAGTATGTGGGGGAGAGAGAAAGAGAAAACTTTGCATACGCCTTACACTTACACTTACCGCCTTGACAGCGGAAGATGGCGCTGGAAAGCGTCTTCCACGCAGCGTCTTCCATGTGCGCTGGAATCCCAATGAGAAGTTCATTGTGGAGAGCCGGGAGAGTCCGGCAATTAACTCCTCCAAGCTGGCGCCGCATCCACGGCTGAAGGTCTCGAAGAACACTAAACTGACGCTCAGTCCAAAGTTGTATCAATGCCAAGACAAGTATGCGGAGCAGTGTCACAACAAGACGACAGGATTCCGTCAGCGCATTGTGCAAGCCTTTGAGCGTTCGATGAAGGAATCCCTAAACGAATCCAATCATTATAATGTCGACTACAAGCCCGTGTTCGGGGACAGCTTTGAGGAGCAGTATTATCCCTCCACCTGCCTGGTGATGGAGGCAGGAGTGCGGGTGTTGCGACGCAAGGACGCACCCTTCAACAAGTTGCCCTTCGGTCGCCTCTTTCCACGCCAGAAACTCTTTCGCGATGCTAAGAACGTGAAGAGTTGTGCCATTGTGTCGAGTGCTGGTTCCTTGGCTGGCTCAAAGCTGGGACGTTTTATAGGTGAGTGTAGTGAGAACTCGGAAGAGCTCAACCCAAGATTGCTTCCACATTGTCTACTCCAATTTCGTTAGATACACACGACATCGTCATGCGATTCAATCACGCGCCAACGCGAGGACACGAAGTGGATGTTGGCAGCAAAACTACAATACGTGTTGTGAATTCCCAAGTAGGTTAACTGCAGTTCCGTTCATTGCAATGCCTAATCCCCCCCCTCGATCAATCATCACCCGATTAGGTGGTTACCAAGCCTGAGTTTGATTTCACGCATGCGCCAATCTTTCGCAATGTGACAATTGCTGCCTGGGATCCAGGACGTTATAATGGCACCCTCGAGGATTGGCTGACCACGGCCGACTACGATCTGTTTACCAACTATGAGATCTACAGGCGACGCTATCCCAAGTCCCGCGCCTTTCTTATCGATCCCCACTCGGTGTGGCGTCTTTGGCAGAGTCTGCAAATGTTTGCGGGCAATCGAGCTATACGCCGTAATCCACCCAGTTCCGGTTTTATAGGTGAGCAATCCTGCTCTTGAAAGTTGCTCTTTAAAGTTGTTGAATTCAATCTCTTTGGATGCGCAGGTTTGGCTCTCTTGCTGCCACATTGCCCCCAGGTGGACGTTGTGGAATATGTGCCCTCAACGCGCCTCAATGGACGATGTCATTACTACAGCAAAGAGGTGAGAGAGCACAGCGACTAATTGTGTTAACACTCGTCACTTCAACTAAGCACACCTTGCAGATGAACTCCGCCTGCACATTTGGCTCTTGGCATCCGTTGGCCGCCGAGAAACTGATGGCTCTGGACATGAATGTGGCCGATGATATGTCCGTCTTTCAGTTTGGCATATTGCGCATAAGACGACCGGATAAGCTGCTCTGTGGCTTTAACTTTTTCGGCTACTGAGAGTTCGTTTCCCCATTTCCCATTCCGATTACAAGTCCGAGCCGAGTCCCAAGTTTCCACTGGACAATCAATGTGCATTTAATCAAGCGGTTTTCACATGTGCAACTCACGTTTCAAGTAGCTTACAATTACAAAGAGGCTGCAATTTAGTAGTATTTGCAATTAATAAACTTTTATTTGCCTATACCCTGCCTGACACTCTGCCAGTGTGGGTGTGCCACTGCGGAAGTTGGAATACCCTTGAGATTGGGACTCGCCCACGCAAAACTCACTTGGCTGACAATGGAGTCTGTTAAGTGCATGTCGCACTTGAATCTGATTGTTTGTTCGTTTACAGCGCGTCCCGAGAAGCTACAAAAGAAACTGCAGTAAGCTAAGCCATCTCGGAGTGAGCACGACTTTGAATATACCCAGCAAGGAAAGAGAGAGAGAGAGAACGTTTAATTTATGTATAGGAAAGGAAAGTATAGGAAACTAAATGGGCGTGCGTAGGGTATTCTATGGTTCCGCAGTTGAGCATGCCGGCTGTTTAGTGCTACTACAGGGTATGCTGATCACTGCTGCATGTTTTAACCATTAAATGCCATAACTGTTGTCTATACAACGACCTGAGCGAACAACTGGAAGCGGGAGGCGATGAGGCGATGAGGCGGCGAGAAGAGCAAAGACAAGACAGGAACACAGTGGAGTTTATGGATTGAGGGCGGGTCTGCGGCTGGGGCATAGCTCATTAATACGTGCTGCGGTGTGCACAACGTGACTGGCATGTCAAAGAGCGTTGCTGGCGAGAGACAAGAAGAACCAGCCCCGAAAACAGAAGACAAATACGAAAACAGAAAAATAAAACAAACAGAAAATGCAAGACAAATAACAACAAAAAGTTATGATGGCACTTGCAATACGCGTATACGCGGCGTATGCGGCGTATGCGTAATATCTCTCACTGTTATTGCCAGCGAGTGGGATGCGAGTGCAGGGAGGCAATTCAATAAAATATACTCGTATATGGCCAAATAAACATTTAAGTTCAACATTTAACATTTAAGCGAACGCATTGAACCAGGAAAAAGTGCTTAAACAAACGAAAGTTATGGCCTAAAAGGGCGCAGCGTGGCAGCATCAACTTAAACAGTTGCATCTTTGGGCATTCTCAATCTATCTGCTTGGCATATTAAAGCGCAGTAAGCCAAATATGTGAAATTTGTCAGGTGTGCGAACGAAGAGTGGCAGCGGGAAGGGGATTGGCCTTAGGGGGGAGGGGGGCAAGAACTCTTTGGGACAACAATAAAAGTTCATCTAACTCGTTGGACCTGTGCGTGCAACTGCAACTCGCATTATTTATTTGAGTTTTCAACAGTTCGAGTTTTTAGCACCGACATCCCATTTGCGAGTTTGTTTGACAAATGCAAATAGCATGTGGTTTCCCTACTCACTCTTCACCTCGCTCCTCGCTCCTCTCTCTCTCCACTCTTCGTTGCTGTGCTGTTTTGTTATGCGAAATCTGCAATTCACATTTCTGTTTATGTTTATTTCCAGCGTTTCGGATTCAATGACTGACTCAAATCCCTTTACGTCTCCTCCTCCTTCTTCTTCGCCTCCTCGTCCTGCTCCCTACAGCATTTAGTCACAATTTTGTGATATGTTTTGATTGCCAAACGCAAATTTCACAATCAGTCAGTGGCACCTTTTGCACATGCGCGTTCATTGCCCAGCGAACGTGTTTGCAATTCAGAAAGCCCTCTCAAATTATTAATTCCATATTTATAAGGCCATCAAATTCGTTGTTATAAATGCCGCCACAGCTTCGATCTGTTCTAGCTGTTAACGCATTTACATTTCACACTACAATTGAAGTTGTTTAAACAATTGAATGAAAGAGTTACTATCTACTATTCTACTTTCAAGTGTCATGTTTCATAGTCTCTAACTAACTTAACTGCTTGTACATTTGGCAGTTCAGCTTTATTTGAATATATTGCTAACAAAGAGTAGAGACAATGCTCCACCAAATGAAAGATAACTCTTTAATCTATAAAGAACATTTGTCAGAACTGAGACAGTTGTTAGATCTCTATAGAATTGAAAGAAACCCCAGAGCAGTAGCTGAGTTAGATCTACTTGCTGTCAAGGAACGAGTTCTTTTAGTTTAGTAATTGAAAGAACATATTTAAATATATTTTAAATATATAATTATATTTATTGTTTCTTTAACTATTCATATTCTTTATGAATAAATTAAATTCTAATTGAATTTATAGTTATCCGAGAAGAGCAGAGTTATCTCTTGCTTCAAGCAGTTGTGTCTAAGTAACTCTCTGGTAACCTATCATGCAACTAATGTCGTGATTTCTTAACATTATCATTTGCATATTTTAGCCATTGATCTTTTAACTGTTACGTATAATTATGTTAATTAATAGGCACATTTAATTAATGAGCAAACACGCTGAGAATTGTTTTGTAATTCCAATGAACTATTCACTCTCGACTTATTTAAATGATAAAGACTTCGCGATAAGTGTAGGCAAAGTGTACAACTGCATAAGTAACTTGGCTAATTAGGCAATAATTGGCTAAGCTCATGTCGTACCTAATCAGCTATCAGCAATCAGTCCAAATGGAGTGTGAAGAAAGTTAAGCGAATTGACGTTAACGCGTAAATGTCGTAAAACATTCAATAGACATTTGAATAATTAAGGTTTTGGGATGCAGCAGATGATGCTGGGATTGGGATGGGAATTGAGATGGGAATTGAGATGGGAATGGGAATGGGAATGGGGATCTGCCAATAGCCAGTTAGGAGTATGCCTCCCACCCACGTGACTGGCATGATTGTTGTATGTTATGTGCATATTCAATTGTTTTTAATTTATTTATATTGAATTTGTTTTATTTATCTTTTTATTTGGCGCTAAGTGACAGGTCTGGTCGCCGTGGAGGGTCAACATCAACATTGAGAACGACATCGACATGGATTTCGCGTCTGTTTTAAGTTCGCTGTCAAGTCAATTTGGCTGCGCTTCAATGTTGTGCACATTCAAATGAGACTGAAAGACTGTCAGACTGACTGTCTGACTGTCTGACTGCCTGTCAATCAGGCATCGACTCATCATTCAGCCAAGCACTGATCCCATGAGTCTCTCATATTATCGCTGCTTAAGTGAAAAACCAGCAACTGGCATCAATTTTATATTAATTTCCTCAAAAATACAAAACAAAAAATTGTTTATTCATTTGTCGTCTGGTTTCTTTCTTCGCATTCGGCGAAAGCATTAGTCAACGCGCTTCTTGGAATGTTGCGTCCATTTGCCAGACATTGTCACTCTTTTCTTATTTCATTTTTGATTTGATCAATTTAATGTGGTTTATATTGAAAAAGGGTTTGAGTCGGAGTCTGTAGTTGTGTGTGTGCCTGTGTCTGCCATGATTACACTCGCAACTCGCATAAGCAAAGAGTGCAAGTGTTATCCCATGATGCATCAATGCGTGTCCTACGACCACAACACGTTTCCGAGACGCCAGCGAAGATAACTCATCCACGGCCTGGGCAAACGGAGACAAAGGTGGCTCAGACACGCAGCAGCGTCAAGGTTAGGCCACCTGAGAGACACCTTTATTTGTATGCCAACAATTAACTTCGATCACTTCTGATCAAGGTCAGCTATAAGCAACGGTAAATAAGTGATTCAGCTCAATTTCCTTTAACACATTTATTATATGTATGATGCCTCAAGTGAAGACAATAACTGACAAATAACTTAACTATGAGAATGTAAAATATACACTCATCTCGAGTCTCGCCTTGCCATACGCAAACCACACGGTTTCAAGAGCATAATCCCCCTTTGGTATCGGCAGCAAGGTCATAGTTTTGAGGGAATGCGTTGGAAATTGTTGGATTAATACATCATGCTGCAATTAATTTGGAGAAATATAATAATAACTTCAGCAGAGACTACTTGAGCATCTACTCACGTTGAAAGGACACGTGTGATTACAGTTTGTGTAGTCCTTGAAGAAGCTGTAAATGTAGTTGTTAAGCAGATGATTGCTGTTCCTGAAGAATTTACAAATATCCACAGTATAATTGATATTATATGGCTGATAGCCATTGCTACGCTTAAGCAGAACATAATTCACCTGAAATCAGTGCAAATATTCACATTTTTTCAATTATAAATGTCAGTTAATATTCCTTACTTTGGCATTGTTAACGGGAAGTTGTAGCATTTTGATACGGAGGTTGTACAATTTCAGACTTCGATTCACGGCCTGCAAGCGATTCTCCGCAACGATGGCAAAGCTGTCATCTGTACTCTTGATTTTTATATTGGTAAAGTCAAAGCTGGCCAACACCTGTGAGGAGAAAGTGTGTATTAGATATTAGTATTAGAGTCCTGTACAGTTTGCAATCATCACATTTACACAGGCGGATAAGGCAGTAAAGACAACGAGCAGCCGCGTTAATGATCTCATCATGCCAGATTCACAGAAACAACTGATCAAGTTGTTAACTGCAAATATATATGGCTTATGGCTTATGGCTTATGGCTTATGGCCGACAATTAAGACTTAATTGTGCGTAAACTGATTGATCCATTTACATATATTTATATATATATATATATACAGGTTCCATTAAGAGCTGCTTTGTTAACTGATCATCGTAATAGCTGAATTGCGTAGAAATAGCAAACGAAAAGTAATTAAACTGCTAATGTTTTAAATGTTTAATCTATATCCAAGCTAAACGCCAAAAAGTATGCTACCAAATAAGCTTAATAATATTAGAAATATGAGATATAATTGAAATATATTATAAATGAAATATATTATTTGTTCGAGTTCCTTTTTGACACAGACAAAAGGCTTAGTTCCATTTGGTTTTTGAGGCGTGTCTCGTTCGAGCATTTCCTGGCCATATGCTTTGCAAGTAAAATGCTTGGTTTATTTGCTGATTTCTTGGTTCTGGAATATAATATAAATTTGCTTATAAATGCAATACAAAGGCGGCATTAAATGAGACAAGGAAGAAAGAGGCATTCCTGCACGTTTGACTGCGTATAAATCAAAACATAAGAACAATATAAAATGAAATTTAGCAGCAGCAACAACAGAAACAACAACAGCAACATCAACAAATGCATCCATTTGAGACTTAAAACGGCATGCATATCAAATGATTCAGCTCTTGAACTTCAAAGATACTCGTAATCGTCTCAATACCAATACCAATACCAATACGAATACCCATACCAATGCATTGTGGTTTGATTCCGCTGGAGGCAGAGTTGAATCCAGTTCTTATCGACAAGTGCGTCACATTCCCTGGATGAGTCAATTGAACTGTAAACTAGAGCAGCTGTAACTCTAAGCAATCAACTTTAAATAAGATTTAAGGCCTAAACGCGTTTTTTATTTGTATTTGTAACCGATCAGGCATTGTTTGTAGTTGTTGTTGTTGTTGTTGTTGTTATTGTTGTTGTTATTGTTGCTTTGCATACTTCCCAAAACAAATGAGGAAGAAGCTCTACACATTGAGGCATCCGTCTGACAGGGAAGGACGTCGACATCGACAGCGACAGCGACATCGACATCGACATCGACAGCGACTGCAACGTCAGACAGGTACAGACAGACAGCCTGAGCGTCACATTGCCATTGTATGGGTGCACCCCTTGATCCGGGCCATATAAAAGTATCTAAGCGCAGCGGCGTCAGCTTCAGTCTAGTTGCAAACTCGTGAAACTGAAACTGAAACTGAGAAACTGATACCCGACTCTTTTGAGGTGCAGTGCGCGCAGCTTGGGAAAGAGGCTAACCGAGCAATGAAAACATCCACCCAAACAAACAACATCAATCAAAGAAAAGTCAAATAACTGACTGTTAACAGTGCAATAATTGTGCAGAGTTTGCCATTTCCGGCAGCAAATAATAAAATAATTATAAAAAAAAAAAGTTATAAACAAAAACTCAGTTTTGTTGTTCATTAGAGAGCTGCTACTTCAGGTGTTTGCGAGTGAATCATCAAATGATAACAGACTGCTAACAGACTGCTAACATACTGCTAACAGCCTGCTAACAGACTTACTTACATACTGCTAATAGACTGCTAACTCAACAGTCGTTCGCTATTCTGGCATTTGAATAACGTTTGAAACTTGTGGTAAGTATTCGCACTCACACTCATGGTAGTATTCACACTCATAGTGGTATTCATGCCAGTATTCGTATTGTCCATGGTAAAAACTCCTTTAACGCCTTTACAACATTTGTTATGGCCTGTTGCTCGAGTCCAGGGCAACAATGGCAACTTTTTCTATGCCTGCGGCCAATTTGACCACACAAAAGTGGCAGGAAATTATTCTCTAGTTATTCCTATGAAAAGCAACCACTGCGACTCATGTGTGTGTGAGTGTGTATTTTATGTTTATTGTTAGTCGCGTGACTCGACAAGCGACGACGCCTGTGCCAAATGCAGCCTGAACTATAATAATAAATAGAACAGCACAAAAACAAAGTTTACTTATGGAAACTTTGTGTACTCTTACTCTCACATTAAGCAACAATTTGCAATAAATTATAATTAATATTTTTCATATTTTATTAATCATTTTTATTCCGAATTTTAATTTTGAAATGTGATGCATAAAAATAAAAATTTATTAAATATCTATTGGGTTGCCAGTCATAATTCTTGATATATATATTTATTTAAATATAAATTTAAATGAAAACTACTTTATACAGTCATCTATTGAATACATGGAATAGATATATAGTTTTATGTATAGATCATATGCAAATATCATTCGAAAGTTTGACAAAGCTTAGGAGAAAGTTAATAAACTCTTGGTAAGAATACAGCAAATGCGGGAACAAAGTCAAGACGTATATATGCATGTGTAGAGCTAGGACAGGTAATAGGTAATACTTGTACCATTAGAATTCATATCACACATACACACACCCGCACACACACACACACATGTGCATAGAGAGAGAGAGAAAGAGAGACGAACGTCGCCGGCGTTGTCGCGCCAAAGAAAAGCCATAAAGACAAGTTAACAGCGAATATACGAGTAATTTAGCTTGGCCAGGCCACCACGAATCAGCAACAGAGCAAGAGCAAAAGAGAGAAAGAGAGGAAGAGAGAAAGAGTGGGAGAGACAACACAGAGGCAACGCCGTGGCACTGACAAAACAACAAACGGGAGTCGCACACGGAACGTGCTATGAAACGGTTCGCGTAATTCAACGACGTCGCTTCATTTGATTCGATTTGTTGCTCACCCACCTGAGAATAGAACCTGAAGTACTCGTAGTACCCATAGTACTTGTAGTACCCGTAGTATTTGTAGTTCTTGTAGTTAGCTGGCCAAGTGATACATAGAAAACTGCCAGTTGAAACCAGCAACATATTCATTTAAGTTAATCATATTTAACGCTCAGTTAGTTAATTAATTACTTAGCTAGTTAGTTAGTTAGTTAGTTAGTTAGTTAAGAGTAGAGCGAGGGTTAACCTTGTGCCAGCTGCTGCCTAATTCTCCACTTATCAACACCATCCAATTGCGTTGTCTTCATCTAATCAGCCACTGGCCAATCTTGCGGCCTGATAAGATCCAACGATCCGAGCCAAGTGTGTGTGTGCAATATTTGCGCTGTTTTTTATCAACAGTCTATAAACCATAAACAGCACTCTGCTAACGTTATAACAATTGTCATTGCTGCTACACTCAACACTCAACATTCAACACTCTGCATACTGTGGTAAGTCGGTCTTTGCCCGCGGGCAAACCTTAAACTGATGAGTCATTCCTCATTCCCACAAGCCGCCAATAATAGGCTCAGAAAGTGACTCAGTTATGTATTTGACAGTCGAAATTTGAGCTTATTTAATGAAAAGATGCTTAGGATTAGTTGATAACATAAAGATGCGTTAACTCTTTTCATTTATTGTTATATTACCAAGTAATTGCAAGCCAAAGTTTGAACGTATTGTTATTCTCTTGAATCGACTTGATACTTTGCATTTATCATCAAGTTAATCAACCATAAATTTAAAGTCCACCTAGATGTCGAACTTAGATCATAGTTTATAGTTTTTCATTTAAATTAAAACTCTTCGAAAACTCTTCTCATCTATTTTAAATTGTATCTTCAACTGGAAGTAAGATTAAATTAAAGGTTTCTCTTTTCCCATTTCATAGATCATATTAGATCATATTATATTCAAGTTAAAACGCTTTTCATTTATTGGATTTAATTTCAATTCAAAGTTAGATCATATTACAGCTTACTTGACTTAAATCAATTCATCATTTCAACTCTATTCATCTATAATAATCTATAGAAATTACTCGTTTTATCTACTATTATTGCTGCTCAGTTCAACTTGGATCGCTTTGTATTCTCAGCTAATCAAATCGATTAACAAACAAACTCTTTTCATCTATTAAATATACCTCGACTATTGTTTAGTTACACGTACTTCCTGCTTGATCCAATCATGGCTAATACTAATACCTAACACTAATGTGCAACCATTTGTGTGCTGCAGTTTTGATTGCATTTAATATCCGATTGTTCTTCACAACATTAACAAATGCAGCACGTAGGCATATTGTGGAAAATTCTAATTCAAATTCAAATTCAAATACAAATACAAATCCAAATCCAAATGCCAATAACACACAATTTGAATTACGAGTACTCCGTATGTGAATGGCCGAGCTGACCGTGACGTGATTGCGTTAGGAATCAGTTGATAATACAACAACAATTGCTATTATATCATAATAATGATTCAAAATATGGTTATTATTTTGCCATTTGTTTGTGCGTTTAGCAAAGTTCTATGTGGTTCAGTTCATTTCTTCTGCCCGCTTTGGCAGTTTCCATTGCCAATGGCAATGAACCGTTGGCCAGCTTTATAAACCGAACACAAATCTATAAAAATATATACGAGTACGATAAATAGTTGACATTAAAACGGAACAAAAAGCAGAATGAAACTCATAAATATTTCATTGTTCATGTCAAAGAGATGGTTGTTTTTGTGGTCGTTGGGGGCGTTGGGGGGGGAGGGGTGGGGAGCAGCAGGGAGGGGAGGTTACAACTGCAAACAAGGGAAGCTGCAAGCGGCAAGTTCGATGGGACTGAAAAGAGCAGGCGATGACAACAACTGTAAGTTGTCATTGCCATAAAAAAAGGCGGGAGGTCGAGTACCAGTTATGCAGTTCTGCAGTTCAACAGTTCTTCAGTTCTACAGTTCTTCACTTCCTCAGTTCTGCAGTTGTTCAGTTCTTTAGTTCTTTAGTTCTTCAGTTCTGCTCCTCAAAGAAACGCATACACATCACATTCTGTGTTGGGCTTTTGGCTTTTGTTCGCACTGCTGTTTCCCATTTTTAGTATTTGAGATTGACATTAAATTCTCACACATGTGGGCATTTCATTTACAGTGAACAACACTCAACGTTGTGCTGTAAATTTCCACTATTCACACATATGCGCATATAATTTGCAGCTACTGTATTAAGTGCATGCTACATTGGGCAATTTACTGCACGTGCCCAGCATCTGTGCCTGCCAGACGATTCCCTAGATTCCCTAGAACATGAACAGGGGAATAATGGGGGGGTTAAGCGTTGACTCACTATTTGAATCAGCCGAACTATAAACCCAGACATTAATATCTTTGTACACAATTGATGCTAATAGGCAATGTGGTAAAAGCACACACACACACACACACGCACCCATTTATTTATTTAATAAGCATGCTAAGCAAATCATGACTAAAATCTTACAAATATTCTTGTGAACTTTGTTGTCTAGAGAGTCGATCAATGCCATACCCTGTAATTATCATGAATTAACAACGGAAATAGTTTATTATGGAAACACATATATTCGAGATAAGATCTTTAGGAAAGTTTAGAAATCAATACACGTTATACGATCGTTGATATACCCTGTAATCAAATATCAAAGTCTGATCCTTAGGCTACTGTTAGCATCTAAGCTGAGGAAGCAATCAGTTTAGTCAAAGCTGAGATTACTTGTTCTACACTTAGTCAGACAAGAAGGCGTGTGCCACAGAAGTGTTAATTGTCTCATGACGCCTTATTTGTAAACACACAGATACACACACACACATTTGCAGAGATTACTCATAAGTAATATTCATTGAGAAATAAGAAACCACAAATCGAAAGCAATATTCAGGTTGAAATTCATTCATAAATTTGTGTATCGAGTGATTTCCCATTAGACACACCTACACACACACGCATACGAAGTCAATCAGCAAGAAATTCAATGGAAATTGCATGAATTTTGCAAGAAACAGCAGCAGTCGGCACTAAAGTGTCAAATAAGATCTGTAAACTGGAAACTGTAAACTGTAAAAAAATGCAAATTAGTTGAGCGGCAACAAAGCGCGCGCTAAACAGTTAACAAAAGCGCTGCCGCTGCCGCTACCGCTGCCGCTACCGCTGCCGCTGCCGCTACCGCTGCCGCTGCCGTTGCCTCTGTCTGTGCCTCTGCTAATAGTATGACACATGTTGTGGATTCCAAGAAATTCGCATTACTCACACATGCGATTCCCTCACAGAGCGCAGCTTTAAGTTATTTCAGAGCAGCAAAAGCAAAAGCTGCAGCAGCAACGACAGCCACAGCAACAGCAACAGGTTTGACAGCATTGGAATCCCCACTGTTAAGCGTTTACAGAGCACACGCTGTTAACGCCAGCGGCGCCGTCACTGTCGCTGTCACTGTCGCTGTCGCCGCTGACGTCAACTGCTGCGGGTGCGTGCGAAAGCTTTTGTGCGCAACTGCAAAAGCTTTCGCTTTTGGACAGCGCAGCGATCAGGCAGTCTGTCATGCGTTCATGGGATCAGTTGAAATTTGCGCGCTGCTCTGTGCGGTTGTGTTTAGCGGCGTTTAACGAAATATCGACATTATACATAACATTAATACACATATTTAACAGTTTACAGCCCATACAAAAAGTAACAGTTGCAAGCAATTGCAAAGTGAACTAACTTCGCTGTGCCGTTTTTAGCCGATTTAATGCCGTTACAGTCGCATTGCGGAAATTGTCAGTTGTGTGTCTACAGTGTCGGCAATTAGTGCATTGTATTTCAAATAATTAAAACAAAAGGATCGTCAACTGTAAATATCATCAAAGAATCAATTAATAACTCAACGCGTACGCCTACACGCAATCGCGTTTAATTTATGCAACGAGCTAATTAATCAATTTGTTGAAGTGTTGCATGCGACGACAATCACAGAAGAGGAACAAAGAAAGCAGCAACAACAATTGCATTTGCTGCAGTTCATTGATCTATCTACACGTCTCGAGGCACAGTCACAATTTACATGTAAGCATCAGCATACCCACACACGATTTACATTTTAGGATATCAAATGTAGTATTCACTTTAGCTATTGTTCATACTGCTTGGTTGATTCATCAGGCTCACCACACAGCGCATATCTCTAAGGTCAAGTTCTAAACCAATAATGTTTATTTCTTGACTCACAAGACCGCTGGCTATTGAAAATATTTGGTAATTCACAGCCCTGAAGCATAAATTGACTTCCATATCTTATCAATGCGTAAATTCATGAGCAACGACAACCAACAAGTGTTTGGAAAAGTGAAAAAATATTGCTGATAAGCTGGTACAGCGACAACACACACACACACGCACACACACACACACACACACACACACACACTCATTGGGCAATGCCGCATCTTTCTAAAACAACAAACTGTCCAATGAATTGAAAATACACACAAACGTCATACATACACTGCAACAAAAAGGGTGACTTAACTTACATGCGACTAAGAATAGTCTAATACTCATATCAAGTTATATTACCTTCCTCAAATGCCATATTCACTTTATTTAGGCCCATGCTCAACATAGTGTTGTAGCTGATTTCTCTCAGTGTATGCTCAAAATTCTAAAACCGGTGCTAAACTGGTTAGCAAGCATTCCAGCTGCTAATGAGATACGTTGTATGCCAAAAAAAAAAAAATAAATAAATAAATAAAAAAAAAGTGAATAAAAAGCAAACGATAAACCAATTTCTATATGTTTTGAATATAAAATCAATTGATGTATGTGAATCACATTGATTTAGTTGGAATTATAGAAATCATATTAACATATAGTAGCATAAGTTTCTGGGTTCGTTAATGTGCCACATTACGTATACGTAATGTGCTGATAAACAGTGACACCAAAATAAACCTCACTTCAAACTTCATGCAATTTCTATTGATTTGTTGTTAGAACTCCCCGCAGAATGCCGCAAAATTGCGCGTATTGATTAAACAACAAAGCTGACACATTCATCGTTATAGCGACTGTGGGGAAGGCAGGCAGCGATGAGAGAGCGCTGATGAGCGAGAGTAACAGAAGAGTAACCAAGTGAAGCGAGGCAACAAAACAGGTGCCAGCTCTTTAACCTTAAACCCACAAAGCAACGACCTTCAACCCCCTGCCTAATTGCCACACACTGCAACCTCCCCCTCACTGAGTAAATAAAAATTAAACTGTTTATCATTGTCATATCTAAATATTCACCCAAAAACCAAAAAAAAAAGCATAAATAAATAACAAAATATACTTATATAAATAATCACACGAAATGTGAACCAATTGTGTGAGCTGAAGGCACCTGGGTAGGCGCACAAGTATATAGAATTATGATTACCATGTCCACATTGAAAATCCCCAGCGATTAGTCAATGGCAACAACAAGCGGGAGAACAACTACAACAGAATGCAGAGTTACGCGTATCATCAGTAAATATTGTTTCTTCTGGGCGACACACCCAAAGCACAATACAATTCACTCTTTGTTGTCTTCTTCTGTCCACTTCTTCCATTTCTTCTTCTTGCCTTTCTGTCGTTTGCTTTTGGCTCTTGGCGTTGAAAAGTGCGCGCCACTTGTCGTATACTTGATATCACTTATCGCTCACACTGCTGATGTCACAGACAAATGCACTGCTCCAAATTTAAGGTACCCTAAAAGGGTGTAAAAAATATATACAACTAATTAAAATTATATAAACAATTAGAAAAAACTATCAAATAAATGATGTAAATAAATATAAAATTAAATAAAAATAATATGAACAAATAGTAAAAAGAGGCAACTGTGAATTTGAGAGTTTGCTTTAGTTTTTGGCTGTCTAAATGCCACATATTTGCACTCACTGTTATCACTGCAGTTGCCACTGCAATTAGCCAGTTATGAACTGCAGTTAGAACTTGATTTCTATTCTATTAGACAGCTTTATGTAGCCATAAACTGGACGTAGCGTTGTCCTGCTTTTGTAAACGTGGCGTATACTTCATATAATATGTCATAAAATAGTCTTAACTTGGCTATTTTTGGACTATCATATAAGACGAAGACTTCTAATGCTACTGCATATATTTGCAGTCTAAAATTAAATTTTAATATGATCTAAATTTAGTTGAGATTTAAGTTCAAGTGTAGACAAAGGTGAGACAGCCACATGACTGCGGCTGCAATCAACAAAGACAACAAGCGACAGCGGCAACAACAACAACAACAACCACAGCAACAGCAACAACAACATACAGCTGACACGTCAGAGCTGGCGTCAGAAAACAGTTACTACCAATTTTTACTACGCCTCAGTGTTGAGCCACAACATATGGCTACAACTTGGCCACAACTTGACGTAGTACGCCAGCACTTCCGTTAGTCGTTGCAGGCACCAAAATGTGTGCCATTTAGACCAAGTTGCAAGCTTCGGCCCACAGGCCGCAGTCAACCTGTTGGCACTTTAGTTTTTTTCTTTTTTGTTGCCTTTGTTCATGTGGAGTGGAAAATGGGGCAACTGCTTCCGTTTGCCCTTTTTGCACTTGGCCTGCTCTGATTGTTGGCGGCTTCTTTTCTGCTTATTTTTTTTTTTATTATATTTCAACTGCTGTCCTGTAACTGGCTGGCTGTCAGTCTTGGCTGTCTTCAGGCCTGTGGTGTGCTGACGGGTTAGCTGGAACCTGTATGAAATATTAATTGACCTTTTTGCAATTCTATTTCTATTTCTATTTGCAGTGCGCAGTTGTTATTACAACTTCAGTCACGACTTGAAGTTCAAAGTGCGCCCCAAGCACAACAGCAACAGCAACAGCAACAACAACGATAACAAAAACAACAACAACAACAACAACAACAGCTACAACATGTCCAACACCTGCCAAAGCTACGCATCCGTGTTCATAGTCCTAGGCACATTGCTGTCCATTCTGGTGGCAGCCCAGAGTTTGCCGATTTCCACAACGTCACAGGCAGAGGTAAGTGAGCTACACTAACTAAATATATATAGAGATAAACTGACAATGGAGGACAAGTGGCAAATACTTTGAATGTGCTTAAACAAATGCAGAAATGACAAGAAATTGAACAGAAAGTGTTTGCCAACTAATTGAACGCAGAGTGTAGTTGGCTCAAATGGCAGAGCAAAGCAGAAGCAGCAATCAAAGAGAGACAGAGAGAGATAGGAAGAAAGAGAGAGCAAGAGAGCGACGAGAGAGAGAGAGAGAGAGAGAGAGAGAGAGATAGATAGATAGATTAATCACAATTGTAAATATCTAATTTAATGATAATTTATAAATTGATTACAATCAAATTACAATTTTTTCATGCCAATGTTAAGCAAATAAATTACTAAATTAGATAACAATTGCAATTGATGGTAAAACTATTCATTTATTGCTATAAAGTCATTAAATAAATTATTTAAAATGCACAAATCATAGAGAGAGGGAGAACTGAATGAGAATCATTGCAGAGAATGAGTTGAAGTCTATTCTCTTGCAGACTCGAACGATGACTCATACTCTGCATAGAGTTGCGCACTGATTATCTGATTACTGCTGCACCGCTTAGCCCAGTTAGTAGCCAGATTAAATGATCTCCAAATGAATTAGTTACTTTCATTTACTTCCGATTTGCATGACAAATCACAGCGAAACATTGTGGCTACAGCCATAAATAATAGTAGTTTATATTAAACAACAAATACATATACTTACTGCATAGTATAGCAGTGCTGTACACAGTTGTATGTGTGTCTATATATGTATATGTCGTTCATTAGTGAGTGCAACACATGCAACACATATTGGCAATTATTCAAGTCACATCTGCACGCAATGCATTCAGTCATTCATTCATCGCATATCGCATATATCGTCCATGTCAACTGACCTTAGGTTCCCCATTTGAGGGTCTTTCTGCTGGTTGCAGTGCATCAAAATTAGAGGACAGTTGCCCCACTCAGTCTCCCTCTCACTCTCACTCTCCCTCGTCTTGTTCACGCTTCCATGTGACTGCTTTAATTGCTGGTTTGGCCAAGTTACAGCGCTTTAGTGTCGATCTCTGGTCATGACATTGTCAATTGCAATTGCCTTTGCAATCGCTGCTCACATGGCAGCTGACATGCAAGTGCCCTGGTCTAATTAACTTTTATTTGCCACACAAATTGCAAGATACTTAATCTAAAACGATAAGACTTGATTGTTGTTAGATGAATGCTTGCGAGAGTTGGTCTAGAGTTGTAGTTGTAGAACACATTTACTTCTTATAAGTAATATATTTATAAGTATATATAAGTTATATATTAACTCTATTGTTCACTTTACTTCTTATGGCCATCCATGCTCAGTTTTGCTTTGATTATTTCCTTACTAAGCAACAAACTATAAAGCTGAACTCCTGACTCTACTCTTTCCGTTTACTTTAAGGCTGCACATCAACTCTTTGTTCACTTGACACATTAATCTGTGATTTAATTAATAGTTGAACATTTGCCTTAACTTAGTAATGACTGCTATTAATAACTACTAATGCCATATTACAGCTCGTCGAGCTGAGAGCTTGCATGCCATTCATATGTAGTAGCTGAGGTGCTGATAGACTTCGATTGGGACCTCCATTGAGCTGATTATCAGTTGCCCGATGGCAGGCAAATTGTTGTCATGCTTATCGTTTTGTCCAGCTTGCAAATCTCCAAACAAATCCCCAGTCATCCCCAGCAATCCCAGCGCATCCACGAATCCCCAACACAAAAGCAGCAAACAAATCGTCATATAAATTGCAATTGGCACGTGACTGAGGACGTTGGCGGGGGAGCATTTAAAATGCTTCATGATTCTCCTGACAAGGTTGTCACGTTTTGCGGCACAAAGTGTTTTCTCTTGTTGCACGATTGCAATCTGCATAAATTAATAATAACGCAGCAACAACAGCAACAACAACAACAACAACAACAACAACTGCAGCAGGTGGAATCTGAGCTGAGACACACCTCTGGTTGAGCTTGGTAGAAGAAGTGTGAGAAGATTGCTCTGCATCGCATGGAGCAGCTTGTCTCAGTTCCTGTTTGACCATTTGTGTCGCATCGTTTCGAATGTAACGAGTGCAAAACTATCGATAGCTGCTATCGATCAATTCAATCATATTGAGCACGCGCTACGCGTTTGCGTGTTTAGAACAAAATTGAAACTTTCTGTGCTGTTTGTTGCTGTTGTTGTTGCTGTTGTTGTCTTTGTTCGTTGGACTGACGACTAATTGATATTTTAAACGCGTTGCCAGCAACTTGGCGCGGAACTTGCATGGCCATTTGGCTGGCCAGTCGCCCAAAACGACGTCGCTAATGTTAATAATGTTAATGATGATCATGATCATCATGATCATCATAGAATAGACATACGACAACAATGTGCGTCCCATGTTTGTCTCATTTCAATGTCAGACAACAAAAAACCGATTGCCTCTTCAGTTCTAAGTCTTCTATTCTTCTCTCAACTGCAATAAATTTGTCAGATTATGCAATAGCTCGAAGACATCGAAGACATCGACTCATGGCTTGGGCTAGTCACAGTCAGAGTCACAGTCAGAGTCACAGTCAGAGTCACAGTCAGAGTCACAGTCAGAGTTAGCGTCTAGTCTGGGACCACACTCGCTGCGAGTCTGGCTAAACTTTTAATTGATTGTTCAATAGTTAATTTCGTAATTGCGTTTACTCTTTTAGTTTTTTTTTTTTTTTTTGTGTTTATCTCGTACTGCACTTTGTTATGCACGATTTGTTTGCTTTAGCTTTTTATCTTTTTATTGCTTTGATTAATATTTATCATGTGAGTCATTTGGTGGGTTAGGGTTGTCTGTAGTTTGTTGTTGTTCTTACTTGCTCTACATTGCCATCGATAAAATCTCTTGATGTTTCTTACAAATTGACATCATTTGATCCAACAAAGCAAACAAACTGTGTAATACTGTGACTCAGAGTGCATTATGATTAAGGCACATAATGCAAGCCACCTTCAATAAATATTACATAGCAGCGTGTAACGACACACAAAAGCCTCTCACAACACGTCATACGCTGCGTATACTTAATCGACGGCAAGCGTTCAGCTGTCAAAGGTTAATTACAGTTTATTGGAATGAGCTCAGACGGCGCTCTCTGTCTTCGTCTCTGTCTGACTTGATTTTATGTTGTGCTGAGTAGGGTGGGGGGGAGAGGTGATGAGGGGGAGAGCAAAGCGTCTAATTAAAAGAGCGTCCAGTCAAAGTTTTTGCCTCAACTAAAAATAACTGCCAAATGCTGGCAGAAGTAAAGAAGAATGCAAAGAACAGAAATGAGCAAAAGAGAAAAGAGTACAAGTTACTTGATTATTTCAATAATGACGTATTTGGCTAATTATAATTGTTAACGGTTACAACTGGGCAAAAGTTGCCCTAAGAAAATGCTCTGCGTATTAACCGCAAATTTTCGCGTGCGTCACGCAGCGTCAAGAAAAAAACAGCAGGAAAAACAGCAACAGCAACAGCATTGGAAACAGACCTGAGACCTGGCGTCCAGCTAATCAATAAGTTAAACTAACTAAACTAAAAAAAAAAACATATACTTACTTGGCGTAATGACTGTTCCTTGTGGAAGGGGAAATAAGTTTGTGTTGCCCGTTTGATTGATTTGGGCAAATGCAGCTGAGAAACGGGCAAAAAATGTGAATATAAAAAACTGAAAGTCACGCAGCGACCTTCATGAGGTGTTAACACAAAGGATGCCAAACGGGTAAACAGGCAAACAGGTAAACAGCTAAACAGCTAAACAGGATAACCTTGCCATTTTGAAAAGGCAAGCATCGTATGCAAAAAGTAGAAAGCAAATGTTAGCAGCTCAAACAAATGATACTTTGTGCGGCACATCCTAAGGTCACAGCACCATAAAAACAGGGAGAACAAAAAAAAAAACATTACATTAAAGCTTGACTAACAGCTACCCTATAGGTAAACATACCCAGGAAGCAGCGAGTCAGACTGAGCTGAGCTTAGACAAGAATATAATTTATAGCAGCTTGTAGATCTTTCTATATCTCTAACTACATCATATTGATTATGTGTACATTTGTTAAGCACATAGAATCGAAGTAACCTGCTCTGCACTGCTCACAGGGTATACAGTTCATACGAATAGAAAGAAAAACCACGAAATGTGAATCCTTGTTTTTTTTGTTTGCAGGAGAATTTGGAGTTTTGCATATAACACTTTTGTTATCTTAGCATCTGCAGCTTATTTATCGCACCGTAAATTAAACGTGGCTAACAGAAAGAAGCAAAAAAAAGAAAACGAGTTAAAAGCCACCTTCAACGGGGTTAAATGTCAAATATTTTTTATGGGAACTTTGCAGCTGACAAAGTTATTAGCCACCTTCTAAGCACAGTGAGCAGTGCTGTGTAGTCAGGGGGGGGACTTGGTAGTTGACTCCCGGTTCACATTAGCCTGATTACAGAGTTGCGCAACTTTCGGCACTTTTTTTGAGGCTGATTTGGCCCAGTTTTTACTTTCTGTTGGCAGCCACGTTCCCTCGTCTATTTACGGGCATTTAAAGACCAGCTTTGCTTTGCTGCAAATGATGTAATGATGTTGTAGGAGAAACGAGCCAAACAGGTTGACGATGTTTACAGTTTTGACAGTTTTGACAGCTGACTGCAATCACTTGCACAGTGCGTCTTACAAATTGGGTCTAGGCTTAAGGAGTTGACTCCTTGACGCAGTTCTCAGCTCGCAGCTCGCAGCTCGCAGTTTGCAGTCATTGACCTCACGCTGTTTGACCCAAATACAAGTTGGAAATTTAAAGCGTCAGCAACGCACCCCAACTATACTTAGACCTAGACACGTATAACTATCCAAACACACACACACACACACACACGGTCTCCCTCTCTATGTTAGCCACCCTCTTGGCGGGCAAATACAATTTTCTCATCAATTTCCGGTCAAGTAAAATGTAGTTAAAGGCAAACGAGCAGGCAGAAAGAGAGTGAGAGCTAAACGAACGCCGTTTGTTTATAATTTATGCATGTCCTGGTCTTGTTTAGCCGGAAATATATGGACTTAGCACCGCCTTTGAGTCAAGGGTCAAACACGCCAACAGCGCGAACTAACGGCATTTCTACAATTTACACAATTTACACAAATTTCGACCAAGTCCAATGACCTCAACTTGCCCTGAGGCAGCTGCAACTGTTATTTAATAAGCTTAGAGTTGCCAAGTGTTTGCAATCTATGCGCAGCTGGCAGAGATCAACATCAAGAAGAAGAAGATTTAGAAGATGTAGAAGAAGAAGAAGAAGAGCGGCAGGCATAGTGCACAATGCACAGTGAGTAGCAAAAGTTGTGTGCTCACTTGCTGTGCAGTTTGTTTAACTCTTTTGGCCTGGCTTTGAAATGTAAATCCCTTAAGGCATTTCCTGCAACTGCCACCTGGGCCAACAGCCTGTGTGCCACAAAACGGGTGGTGGGTTGGGTCAAGAGAGTGACAGAGGGGCAGCCCAGTGGGCCGGCAAAGTAGGCAAAGAGGTCAGTGATAGACAAAATGCAGAGTGCTCCGAGTTGTGCAGTTCAAGTGTCTGCTTTGAGTTTTTCTCTGCCTGTTGACATTTTCATTTTTCCATTTGCATTTTGCAATAGCAACAGAGAGTGAGAGAGAGCGAGAGAGAGAGTGAGTGAGAGAGTGCGAGAGAGAGAGGGAGCGAAAGAGTTAGAGGCAAGCAACATTCTAACATTGAAAATGGTGGCACATTTGTTATTAGTTGTGTGTGGCAATTTGTGTCAATGTCTCTTGTATATGAGTCTATGTGTGTGTGTCCCTGTGTGTGTGTGTGTGTATCTCTGTGTGTGTCTCGCTGTTTGAGTTGTAAATTGAAGTGCAATTTCAGCGAGCGCCGATACGTGAACCAACTACACATGTGTTTGCTTTATAATTTCCATAATTTGCTGAGTTTTTTGTTAAGCCAAATTATATCGAGCCAACAGATTAATCGATAACCGATTGCAATGCTCTATCTGTAGCTCTAGCTCTAGCTCTAGCTCTACCTCTACCTCTATCTCAATCTCTATCTCTATCTTTATATCTATCTCTACCTCTACCTGTATCTGTATCTGTATCTGTATCTGTATCTATAACTTTAGGCATGTGTATCTACAGTTTATAGAGCCATTTCCGTCTCACACTTCCGCTCACCAAAAATCCTCCCATTGTGACGCATTTGATTCGTTTCGTTTACGGGTATTCAAAAGGTTCGTCAGCAGCGCAAATGAATCATTCGGCATGGCGGACACGAGTCAAGTGATAAGCTCATAAAGCACTCATCGAAACGTTCTATGTAATGTTCTGCTCATACTATTTGCATTGACAATGCTCCTTATCTTATCAGGCATAAGGCCATGTTGACCTCAGATTGTGACAGCGTCTTGGCCAGCAACTCATCATTGCAGTGTTGCCGTTGACAAGTCAACTTAGTCAATTTATTAGCCCATGTCATAAACATAAACATAAACATAAACATAAACATAAACATAAACATAAACATAAACATAAACATAAACATAAACATAAACATAAACTTGTTCTACGTGCACATCATGTTCGAATATTAATGCACAAATTAATCGGAATTTCAATGCGCGTGTCTCCCTCCAGTGCCAGCGCCAGCGGCAACTTTCATGTAATTCCCACGAGTTGCAGCTATCTCATTTAATTTGTTGCATTTGAAATGCCGCAATTATGTTAATTGCATAATTCATAAGATGCGCATTGACTGGAATTTGCAATTAACTTTATTCTATAATTGTTGCCCCCACCTCTCTAAATGCCGACAAGGTCAACTTGGCTGCAACTTGGTATTGTCGCCAAGACTGAAGCGTTGAGTCAATAGCATGGGAAGCACCCAAAGTGTCAGCATGCAACATGCTCAAGTGCCACTTGATGTGCTGCCAGACTTGCCACAATGCCACGTACAAAGGGGCAACAAGGCAAACTGTGTTGCAGCCACAGTTGAAGAGAGAGATAAAGAAAGTTTGCAGTTGTATTCTGAATCAACATTAAATTGTTTTCCTTAATCAATTGATCTCTTTTCTCCGTCTTCTTCCTGCTGTCTCTTCTCTTCCTCCCCTGCCAACTGCATTTTGTGTACACACAATGTCATTACACCTCATGCTGACAAGGCTATCACAACACAACAACAGGCGCTTGATGGCGAGCGGTAGTGGGGGGAACTGAGAGACACAGATTAATTTTATTGTGTAATAATTTTTTGACAGCAAAGCGGAACACAAATTGCAAATGATTTGCATATAATGCTCTTTGTGCCCCGTTTCTGCAGCGCTGGCTGATCCCTGACAATCCAGATTGATTGTCGCTTGTCAGAGGCATGTTTACAGGCGAGCAAGCAAAACAAAGCCACAAAAGCGAGTTCATTTACCTTTAAGGCGAGTCTAAGACCCCCCCTTCCACCTCATACCACCTCATACAACCACACCCCAACCATCCCTTTCATAATTCACAGTGGCTACCACACGCCACAACCACCCAGATTATTAAGTACTTAGGATGAATACTAAAGGCAACGCCACGCATGATAAACCCAAATGTTTACTTCCTCGGCAACTTAAATGAAATACAATAACATAAAAGATGCTATATATATATAGAATATACATATATATATACATAACGAACGGAATAATAAAAATAAATACAACTTAACAGTCAGCTGAGCCGCCTCAACGACTTGGCTCTTATGCCAGCTCCGTTTCAGTTTCAGTCTCAGTCTCTGATATCTTTTTATATGTATTATTATTTGTTTTATTTCTTTTTTTTTGGCAACAACTACTACAACATCTGCATTTGTATGTGTACATGTATGTGTGTCACATACTTGCACAATCTGCTGAGCATGTATGTATTTCATATATGCTGTTCTGAGCCCATTAACATGTGCGGCACAACAAGTCGAGGCACATGTTTCACATGCCAAATGCTTATTACGTTGAAGAAGCTACATACACAGACTTGAAAACAACTATAAAGATATATATATATACAATATATATATATATATGCATACTTAGTTATATATACTAATCTAATTGCTGCAATTAGTGCAAGCAAAAGCAAAAGGAAAGACTCGTAATTAGACAGCGTGTTAAACAATGTTTATAATTGTTTGGGGGCTTTGTTTATACCGTTAAACACCTCTCACTCTCTCTCTCTCTCTCTCTCTATCTCTTTAACCTCGCACAGCACTTCCTATAGCGTGAGCTGGAGTGTGAGTAAGAGTGAGATAGTTGCTTAATCAATTACTATAAAGATTCGCGTTACAATTTAATTCGACTTACATGCGTTCAATTAATTGAAATCGCCATAAAATGCTAAATGCTAAATGCAAAACACTTCCTCAACTTGTTTCGAAGTCGTCGCTGTTACGTTTCAATAGAACTGTGAGTATTTTTCACACCTAAATCGCATAATTAAAGTCACGTAACTGTGACTCGCTTGCTGGTATTGAGTATACGCCATGTCTTACCGCTGTGTGTATAAAACATTGCCATGCCAAGCATTTGGCCATAAATTATGCAAGTCAGATAGTTTTTTTCGCTCTCTCTCTCTCTCCCTCCCTCTCTCTCTCTCTCACTCTGTGGCGGCACATATATTTTTGCACAGACTGTAAATGTGACGAATAGTCGTGAGGAGGGAAGGCGGCTGTTTGAGGGATTGCGCTGCAGGACAATTACAATGCAAGCAAACGACTCTTATCTGATCACCATAAATCAGAGGCACTGTTAACCCACCTGGTGGCAATGTGTGGCAACACACAAGCCATTGATCCTCACTCCCCCCTTCGCACTCCCTTGATTGCTCTATCATCTATCAATCAGTCACACTCAACTGTCTTATTTCCATCATTTGCAGATGTACTTGTCGCAGTTCGGTTATCTGCCCGCCTCGGCACGTAATCCGGCCAACAGTGGACTTCAGGATAAGCATACCTGGGTCAGTGCCATTGAGGAGTTCCAAAGCTTTGCTGGCCTCAATATCACAGGCGAACTGGATGCGGAGACGATGAAATTGATGTCACTGCCACGTTGTGGTGTACGGGATCGTGTGGGCACTGGGGATAGTCGATCGAAGCGTTATGCTCTACAGGGCAGTCGCTGGCGTGTGAAGAGCCTCACCTACAAGATCTCCAAGTATCCCAAGCGCTTGAAGCGTGTCGATGTTGATGCGGAGATTGCACGTGCCTTTGCCGTCTGGAGCGAGGATACTGATCTAACTTTCACCAGAAAGACATCGGGACCAGTGCATATTGAAATCAAGTAAGTTCCATAGTAATCTTCGCCTTCCTCATTCTGTTACTTATGATATGCCTCTGTCTGCCTGCTCCTTCTCTCCAGATTCGTTGAGAGTGAACACGGCGATGGTGATGCCTTTGATGGCCAAGGCGGCACTTTGGCTCATGCTTTCTTCCCGGTGTTTGGCGGCGATGCGCATTTCGATGATGCCGAACAGTGGACCATTGGTTCGCCACGTGGCACAAATCTATTTCAGGTGGCCGCCCATGAATTTGGTCACTCATTGGGCCTCTCACACTCCGATCAGAGCTCAGCATTGATGGCGCCATTCTATCGCGGCTTTGAGCCCGTTTTCAAGTTAGACGAGGACGATAAGGCGGCCATACAATCGTTATATGGACGCAAGACTAATCAATACACGCCCACCAATATCTATCCGGCACCCAGCACCCAACGGCCATCGTTCACACCACCAAAGGTGCCCCTGGATGACTCCATATGCAAGGACTCGAAGATCGACACTCTCTTCAATTCGGCGCATGGCGATACATTTGCCTTCAAGGGCGACAAGTACTACAAGCTGACGACGGACTCTGTGGACGAGGGTTATCCGCAACTCATATCCAAGGGCTGGCCAGGATTGCCCGGCAACATTGATGCAGCATTTACGTACAAGAACGGCAAGACGTACTTCTTCAAGGGAACTCAGTACTGGCGGTATCAGGGCAGCCAAATGGATGGTGCGTATCCTAAGGAGATTAGCGAAGGCTTCACTGGCATTCCCGATCATCTGGATGCGGCCATGGTCTGGGGCGGCAATGGCAAGATCTACTTCTTCAAGGGCAGCAAATTCTGGCGCTTTGATCCCGCCAAGCGGCCACCAGTGAAGGCCAGCTATCCCAAGCCCATCTCGAACTGGGAAGGTGTGCCAAACAATCTGGATGCAGCGCTCAGATACACCAATGGCTATACGTACTTCTTCAAGGGTGATAAGTACTATCGCTTCCATGATGCACGATTTGCGGTAGGTTGAGCTAACCGAGCGAGGGATCTAATGATTAGGGATCAGGGAACTTAACGCATGAATTAAATGATTTATCTAAACAACTGCATCGATTTCTTACCCAAACAGGTGGATACGGCCACGCCGGCATTCCCAAGACCAACGGCACATTGGTGGTTCGGTTGCAAGAACACGCCCTCATCCACAGGTAATATTATCGAAGAGGAACCCCTCGAATCAGAGCAGCGATCGCAGCTGCATGCCGATGATGGTAACGGTGATATTGACCTAGACGCAGGTGAGTGGGATCGACTCGGCGGTAGTTTTGTTTGAATCCAAATCCGGATAATCCATAATCGATTATAACTGTAACTATAACTATAACAAAAAAAAAAAAATGTATTCGAATCAACAATTAGATCGAAACAAAGTCATAAAGATCTCATAAACATGTATGAGTTGTTACTTACAAGCCAAGAAATGTTTAAAAATCCTTAAGACTCTCCGCTCACTCTATAGAGAAAGAGAGAGTGAGTGAGTGAGAGAGAGAGAGAGAAATGAATTTATACAAATATGGTATGTTTAATTAAGTTAATCATTATATGTATGTATCGTACTCGTACTGTAGTCAATTCTATTACTGAACTCAATGTGTTTGTTTTAATTATCAATTATCGAAAAAAAAAGAAAAGAATGAAATGAAATCAAATGATAAAATACATTATAATTTTTATTGAAAACTAATTCTCGAATTGTGTATGTCAAATTTTCTTCTCTTTAGTCCTTGTAGTTCTTGTACATTCTTATAATTTCTGTAAACATTGTAGTATTTATTTATTTACAATTTAATTATTATCTATTTTGTGGTGTTTTACTTTAGTTTGTTTCAGTGTTCTCAGGCTGAACCAGCCTCAGGTTACACTTCCCTCTCCACACCTCGTGTACACCTTCTAACCCCCATTAGTTCTCTATAACTAACTTGAATTTCTCTCTTATTTAACTGACTTCAATTATTATCATGTTAACATTATTTGTATTATTATTTATTATATTTTTGGTTAGGTTTAACAGTAACTTATTCCCTTTTTTAATACTAACAGATTAATAATTCATTTATTTAATTTTGGATCTGGATTCTATTACCTTTTTTATTTAACAAAACTCTTTTATTTTTATGATTTGCGTTAATAACTTTTCAATCTAATTTTAACAAAGGTTTTTTTGCGTCTTGGTCTTGTTCTTTGGTCTATTCTAACGTTTTTTTCCCCCGCTAACCAACTCAATTTAGCATACCATGTACAAAGAAAGAAGAATACAACAAAAGAATTATTCACAACAAATTTAAGAACAATTAAAACTGTTTATAGGTTCAATTAATTAACGATAATTTAATAATCATATAATATCTTGCTTACAGTTTAAAAACGAAATAAAAATAAAAAGAAACAAACAAAAACAAACTACTGGTCAGTCGGTCTCACTAACTTCACTCCCGCTTCCACTTGGGGCGGTACCAGGCAATATGACTTTACCATCAATTTACCTTTTACCTTTTAAGATCCAACATGCATTCGATACTTTGCATGCACAATCACTTAACTAAGTCGATAACTAATTAGCTAATATAACTATAGAGTTGGCATTAGAAGTTACTAAACCTTAACTAAAGATTACTCTACCTTTACTTACTACACTGCTTACCACACTATGCTTACAACACTTACATATCTATGCAAATGCAAATATCAACACTTTTACAACACTATTTGTTAAACACCACAATTGATCCGAGCAAGTCCAACCTGTTAACTATATATCTAGAAGTAAATCCACACAAATTCGCAACCCTCTTGGTTTAAATGTAGTTCTTGCAATCCTAAGTATGTACACACCACAACTAAGTTAATATTTAATGTAGCTCTATGGTATTATTAATATTACAAAAAAAAAAAACAAAACCCTACCCCTCCCAACAACTAAAAACACCTGTATAAAACTGTAGTTATTGTGGCATTTTCCAACACCTTTTGCGTACAACGTTTTATCTGGAATTCAAATCAAATTCAAATTCAAAAATTGTTTCCCTTTGGCACCTGTGGCACCAAATTCAAAATGGCTAAAGGCTTTCTTGGGTTTGTGCTTTCTTTGAAGAACTTATTACATATGTAGGTGTATCACTTACACATGTAAAAATTACTTTTAATTGCATGTTTTATCAATAACACTAAAATCCATGAATTGCATGACCCCCCACTTCCGCACACTCACACACACACACACACAAGTTTACACACACGCGCTCAATAGCAGCACATAAGTTATCCACCTTATGTATGTATGTGTATGTGGTCCACACCCGTTATGTTTTGACCCAGATTGCACGACTCGACGGTCGACCAATTTGAATACTTAACACTGCATGCACGTGCTTGTTCCCCATAACCCGCTAAATTTACATAAACGAGCTGAACTTCAATTTGTATCTGTATGTATGTATGTATTTCTTGCAGGCTTTAAGAGACGCGGATAAAACGAAACAGAACAATTAACAACAACAACAACAACAATACACTGAAAACATTATAAAACGAAAAGAAAAGAAACAACAACAATAACAACGAACTTCAAAGCACATACACATGAACAAAAGCAAAAAATAAAAACAAAAACAAAAACAAAGTAACGCGCGCATATCGCAATAAGCAAATCGAAAGCTTTACCACACCCGCCTGGCAATGAACTTACGCTGCTTTTGCTTCTTTGTATTCTTCCGCCCACTCACTCTCTTTCTGTCTGCCGCTCTCACTGTCTCTTTGCTTCTGTGTCTCAGCAATTAAACGAGCTTCACACAAAAAGCCACCCCCAAGTACATACTGCATACGAGTGTGTATGCTCTTTTTGTTTGGCTCTCTGTACTTAATTGTTTGTGTATTCAAAGTAGTTGATCGAACCGATTATAATTTATCGCTATCGCTACCGCTTGCTATCGTATCGCAAAATTCACGTAGTTAAATCACAACATGCACAGCTCCCGTAGATGCACCAAAGAAACCGCTTCAAATTGTTATCTTTGCTCAATTGTTACATTTATGCGAATATCTTTTTTCCCTTTTTCTTTATTACATATAATTTTCATTTCATTTATTTTGGGCGTGCGATCAAAATTGATCAAACAGCACCGCAAACTCCAGTATTCAATACGAATACTGGTCCACGCACGGGCATGGGTCTTCTGCCCGGCTGGATGTGGAATCTAACGAACAGATACTTTTAGAGAGCACGCCATCCAGTTCCTTCAGTTCGCCGAGTTTCGTATCGTGTGTTCTGTCCACCAGCAACATCAACTATAACTGTATTAATATTGTATTTGAATCGATTTAAATCGCGCGCTTTAATTTGTAATTTGTCTATATGCATATGTAAACACACATACATTTACATATGCCTGCTTGAGTGATCTCTGTCTGAACATAATGTCACAATAATGCCACGCCCAAAAAGCCAACGCTGCTGCCGAAACGCCATTTGAAAAACGCCCAGAAAACAATCAAGAAACGCCAATTGTACTCAAAACATTTGCGCACAAAGTGGAACAGTATGTTGCAATAATTATTTTTTATACATATGCTTTTAATTTGTCTCTTTTAAGTTAGATTAGTTATACACATTGATTTGGCAGTTAAATTATTTATTTATTTATAATTCGTTTCCCTTTTTACACTCAAATTCCTTATACAGATATACACATAATATATAGTCAGAGATCTTTTAAAATTCTTTAGGTATAGATTATTCTAAGCTTTAAAAAAATATTTGTTTACATTCTAATTTGTTCTTCATTATTTCCTATTAAAAAAAAAAACAGCCGTCGGTGATCACCAAACAAATGATGAACCCGCTGAACCCGAAGTAGCGGAACGGACTGGATCTGGTGCGATGTCCATCTATCAGCTGACCAGCAGCTCAGCTGCAAGCGTGCTCCTCAGCACGTTTTTGTTGTGCTGCATTTCCAAATTCATAATTAGCTAAAATACTTTAATGTTGCGCATATTGAGAACTGTTAGGGGAATTACTTTCCCAAGACAAAAACAACCCAAGTAAAGTTTGAAAAATTTTACCGCACGTTGCTAAAATTTGTGGGCTACCAACATATTTGATTGGTGTATTCGAATAATGATGAATAATAATAATAATAATAATAGCGATGATAAACAAATCAGTCCATATAAATATCATGTGAAACAGGTGCCTTAAATTCGTTGTTGTGTAAATACAAACAAAACCCAGCATTAAATATAATTAAACGTAAATAGTTTTTAACATTCCACAAAATATGAAAAAATTTATAAAAGAAAGCATACTAAACATGATATCAGGAATCAGAAATCATATCATAGCCGAAACTACAAGAATGTTATGTAATTTGAAAAATGTTAAATATGACAATTTGCGATATTAAGTATAACGAGCCATAAAACAAAAACAATGTGTAATACAGAATACAAACGATTAAGCAATTAATTTAAATGTAATTTAGTTTAGTTCGAATTGTTACACTGACTAAAAGAACTAATTGGAAATGGTTTAGTTAGTGCCAGGTGCTGTAACAATTGCCTATATGAACTATAGATGTTTTTTAATATAAAAGCATTTAGAATCATAAGATTAAGCAGACACGATTAAATTCATCATTAAAATACATTTGATTATTAAATAAGTCTAAGTGTATGTAAGAATCGTTCGTAATGTTCGTAAAGCGATATTTGTTCGGGTTTAATATTTAAAACCGAAATATTATTATTATGATTATTATTATATTTAATTTACTTATTTTTATTATTATTATTATAACAATTTTATAAAATTGTACTGTGAAAAAGTGATCGAAAAACATGAAATAAAAATTAATACTAAATGTCAAATTTTCAACACATTAGAAGCTTCATACGCGAAATTTTGAGGAGCAACATTTTGCTATATACAAAACTCCTATCTTAGTTATTCAAATCCTTCTCTAGCTGCGCATAAAGCCCTTCCACATTGTCGTCTTTTGGACTTTTCTTTCCTGAATTTATATTGATTGAGTGTGTTGCAGATTTTGTATTCTTGCGACGTCCGAGACCTGAAATCAACCAGCCAAAACAATCGGATGCTATGTAAGATAGTGGCAATAATATAAAACAAATAGGGTTAGATTATTAATGTTAGGCTTTACACTTGATTGGATCCTCAAGGCCAGCAATGGCACAAGTTGTTGGCCTGTACGGCGAATTTAAATGATTGTCGGTCTCGGGCATGGACTCGGGTTCAGGCTCAGGCGTACTCTGAGCTATGCCCAAATACTCATTTTCCATTTTAATATCATAGCTTGAACAGGGCGAAAGCGAGCGTTGCATTAATGAAGACTTGTCTGTGGTTCGTTCTGATTGTGGCTCCATTTTTGTACTGGAAACTGAAATCGAGAGTTCAGTACTATGCTCCATTTACATAATATAGCCTTTCCTTACCTATACTAATCTGCCTCTTCTGTAAACTCTTTATAATTGCTTCGTGTTCGGCCATTTGTCGTTTGAGCTTTTGAATTTCTTTGTCGTTAGCACTACTTTTGACGTCGTGTTTTTTCTTCTTGTGAGGAACTCTGTTGAGGCTCGTGTCCGAGCAGTTGTCATCGCTGTCGATAATGGTAATAGATTCCACCGGCGGTGGGGAAATTACACGGCATTCAGCAGCATCATCATCCGATGGAATTGTGTCGATTGTTAGATTGGAGATGCCGCACAGTGATGTAGGAGCTGACTGTGCAAGGCGCTTGCGTTGACGTCTATAACGCACTGTGAGTACACGATTATTAACGGTCCTGCGCACCAGATCCCTAAAAGCTTCCATGGCCGTCTCAGCGCTGGGATAGCGAACAAATGCGTAGCGTGCACGTTTTTGGCGTTTCATAACACCAATATCAACGCGCATAGAATTCACAAATGCTTTAATATCAGCGGCATTCATAGTGAAGGGTATATTGCTCACATATAGTGAGCAGGGATCAATGCACTCTGCCTGCTCCTCGTCGGTAAACGTTTTAATCTCGGCGTGTAGATGACCGTGGCCAAAACGCACTCGTTTTATCTCCTGTATAGTTTGTTCGACATTAGATCCCGGCTTAAGATGGACCAGGCAATAGCGCTGCGTTATATTTGCTGGAAACACCACATCTCTAATGGTCTGCGAGAATTCGCTGACTGTTGCGACGCTTATTTTAGGATCGGGAAAGCGTATCAGCAAAGTTGGTGTCTGTGCTGTTTTTGTTGCTAGCTCACGTTCCAGCGCAAGTGCACGCAACGCATTCTGACGTCGTAGATTGGTCTGTTCCTTCCGATTAAGTTTGGTAGCTAAATGTAACATACGTAGAAAATGAGAAACTTATTCTGTTAGAGTTGAGCAACTAACTTACTTTGCACAACCGTTTTGATATCTTTGTCGACTTCAGACAAAGTCGAGGCATCGTTTGCCGAGGTCCGAGACTCGGTATGTGACATCCAAGAGCACAACTGACTTCCAGCCGGCGTTTGCTGAAACATGAAAGACTCCAAAGAAGGGGCACATCCATTCCCAGTGTACGGAGCCACATGATTATTGGGCGACAGGCTGCCGCGGTCAGCTTGGAGGCTATCACAATCTGTGTCCTTGCATACATCTAACTGTAAGCATTCTGACTGCATATCACTCGTATCCTTATCCATTCCTGAATCCTGCTCTTGTTGCTCATCTCCTGCAATTGTCGCGCGTTTGGCATCCGGGCCATCCCCCAAGCCTGTTTTCTGTGTCACGCGCTTAATGTCCATATCTTGTTATTCTGATTACTGACTAATAAAGATTTTTGCAGTATAAAATAATTGCGTTAAAATCACAATTTTTAAACAAAATATCAGCTTTCTAACAAAATATGTTACTGTGTTGTGTTGCTGACTGTGTGGCAACGCCTAACACACAGATGTTCAGTCAACATTTAAAATCGAATATGTTCAGCCTAGTATGCTGTTCACAGCATTTGTATTTGATTATAAAGATGCAGAGCACCTTGTTATTAATAAAATAACAAGCATATTAAATGTTTTAATAAAATGCACAATATGCATAATGAAAGAAAAAATAAATATATGGCGAGCATTCATTTTATTGCACATGTGATATATCAAATTATTCCTTACTTGTAGCTTAGGTCATCAGCATACCGTCCCTCAGAAACAGCATAACAACTAAAATGTGTGCGGCGCTTTTACGAAACAGCATTAAATGCATAAATTTAAGAATAAACCCGTCGGCGTTTACTAGCAGAAACATCTGGTAAATACATAGGCTTATTCTTAGAAACTCAAGATAAAAACGTTGGTTTATTATTTCAGCACAAGCGCATTTCACTGCAGTTGGCGTAAGTCATCTTCGGTTGATGTGGAGCGCAAGCTACTGATGGATGATAATCTGCCAGAACATTTTCAGTTAATATATCGTGCGCCTTTAGAAAACTATGTGACATGGGCAAAGAATATGTCAACTGCCACAGTAACATTCATAAGTTTGATTGCCGGCTATCAGCTGGCCACAACAATGAGCTTAATGAATATTTCCAAGCAAATTGATATTTCCCTTCTAGTTTCAAATGAAACAGACTTGTACGTCTTTGCAGTGGGCTTTGTGCTAATTAATTTAGCAATACGAGCAT
Organism: Drosophila funebris; assembly: GCA_018901825.1. Lineage (NCBI taxonomy): Eukaryota > Metazoa > Arthropoda > Insecta > Diptera > Drosophilidae > Drosophila > Drosophila funebris. Next base: position 1,121,446 of record JAEIFK010000682.1, read on the forward strand.
TTGTGGCCAAGTACCCGCTAAGGATTTATAAAAGTGCCGATAAGTAAATATTTATATGCAACTTTTAGCCCAGAAAACAACTTATATAATCTATTAATCTATTGCAGATATGTTGCTATATATGGTTCACAATTGCCATTAGGTATATCTAAACACTTCTTTGAGAAGGGGCAAATTGCAGAATACAAGAACGTGCTCAATCCCTGGAGCCACATCATGTATAAACTGGGCCAAAGATCATCGTTACTTCTAGTTGACTACTTTAAGACTCCATCTGAATTTCACAAATTGTTTGAAGAAAAACAGTCCTAATTTACTTATTTTTATATATAAAAAGTTGTTGATTATACCACATATGTTTGATTTTGTAAACAAAAGCGCAGTGCTGTCGTATGTATTGTAATCTTTTTGATTGTGGAGTGTGGCAACTCTTGAATATCGCACCAGTTGAGCTATCGATATATTATCATATCAATACTCCACGTGCGTTGCAAACAATATTTATGCGCCCATAATGGAACTTAAAAAAATGAAACCTCTTTTGGATTCGGATTTAGAAACAAAAGAGAATGTAAAGGAAAATAAACCACAAAAGCGCCGTAACCCGTTCAACACACAGCGTCTAAAGGAGGAAAAGGAACGACGCCAGAAGAAACGAGCACGTCTCATTGTACGCAACATTAGCTACAAATCAACAGACGATGCGCTGCGCCAGCATTTTGGACAATGGGGCACGTTGGAGGACGTACACATATTAAAGCGAGGCGATGGCAAGCTTGTCGGCTGCGCCTTTGTGCAATACGAGACTATTAACCAAGCTACAAAGGCTATAATGCTAGCCAATGGCAAGGAACTGCTCGGCCGGAAAGTGTTTGTGGATTGGGCCATAGGCAAAGATGAATACAAGGCAAATAACCAGAAAGGTGATGAGCCAGAAGACAAAAAGCCAAAGGTTGAGATAAAGGAGGAAAGTGGAAACGAAAGTGGCGAGGAGAAAAATGCTAGTGAAAGTGCTAACGAGATTGATGTAAAGGACAATGAGTCGGAAGCAGAAAGCGATTCAGATGGCGATGAAGAAGACGATGATAACGATGACGATGAAGATGAGGATGATGATGAGGATAAAAAAGATTTAAAATCGAAACTGGACGTGGAAAACGTGAAACATGAAAAACACATTTCAAATGACGTTCAACAGGGCTGCACAGTTTTCATAAAGAATGTGCCCTTTGATGCGGAAGATAATGATCTGCGAAAGGTTTGCCGCAAGTTCGGCCTGGTGCAGTATGCAATCATTAACCGTGAATCGGTTTCGGGACACTCTAAGGGCACGGCCTTTGTGAAGTTTAAGGCAAAAGAGTCAGCTGATCTGTGTCTGCAAGCTGGCACCGAGTTCACATTGATGGATGAGGTATTGGATCCACATCCAGCACTCAGTCGCGACGAAATCAAAACGAAACACTCGGAAAAGTCTAAAGATGAGGGTAGCAAGGATTCGCGTAATTTGTATCTGGCTAGAGAGGGCCTCATAATGGCAAATTCAAAGGCAGCAGACGGTGTTTCCGCAGCAGACATGACAAAGCGTCACGAATTGGAACAGGTGAAGACGCAAGTGCTAAATAACTTGAATCGGTAAGACAGTACACTCTTAATCAACCATATACTGCATCTCCCTAATCCTATTTCAATATTCAGCTTCGTTTCCCGCAATCGACTCTCCATACACAATCTGCCTCTGAACTATGACAATGAGAAACTCAAGCAAATGGCGCTAACCTACACAGGGTTTCGCCCCCACGAATGTCGCGTAATGCGCGAGCACAAGGTGACCCCAGAGCATCCTCAAGGTAAATCTAAGGGCTTCGGATTCCTATCCTTTGATACGCATCAAAGAGCTTTAACAGCGCTGCGTAAGCTCAACAATAATCCCAAGATATTTGGCGCCCAACACGTAAGTAAACACTCGACGAATCTATACTCAGATTGGGAACTAATCTATGAATTAATTTGCATTCAAGCGACCGATTGTTGCCTTCAGCATTGAGGATCGAGCGGTGCACAAAATAAAAGAGAAACGTAACGAGCGCTCGAAGATAAACAATCCCACATACAAATCCAAACTGGAGCAGCAAAAGCAACGCAGAGATCAGAAGCGCAAGGGTCAAAAGCCCGCACCTAAGATCATTGCCCCTCAAGACGATAACAAGGTGAAACTGCAGAAGCATATCAAGAAGCTGGAGACGTCGCGAGCGGCCAAAGCAGAAGGCAAACAGAATCCACAAAAGAAAAGAAGCGATGTTGAGGGCGACTATGTGGGCACGGCAGCCAAGCCAGGCACATCGTTGCGCATGCGTTCCAAAAAGAAAATCATGGAACAGGCGCAGGACCATATGAAGCGTGTCAAGACAGAGAAACGCAAACAAAAGAATAAAAAGATTCGTGAAACGCACTTGGCAGAGCGCAAGGCAAACAACCGACCCAAACAGGGACGCAAAAAAGAAATGGATGATCTGAGGCCACTCATAAACAAATACAAGAATATGATAAGTGGGAACCAAGGAGGAGGCGGTGTCACAGGTGGCAAAGTGACGAAGCCCAAACGTACCAAGTGGTACGCGGATTAAGTTGATTAAGTCCCCCTCCTCCCTGTTATATATATTAGCAATTAAAGTTTTATAAACTGTAGTCGGTTGTATTCATGAGTAGGAAACTCAGATGACAGTCCAATTGGGATTGATCCATGGTAATAAAATGCATTGAGTACTAATGGAAACAAGATTTTATGCATGTTGTAAATTACAAGTAGGGCTAACAGCCTCTCCAATTACACTAATCAGCCGGGTCTATTCCAGCCAGAAGAAGCGTGAACCATACTTGGCTGGTGGCGTTGGATAGTCTTCTGGCAGGCCGGGTGTAGCATCGGGATACGATGTGATTTCCTCTTTCTTTGGTGCCTCACGTGCTGTTTTTATGACCTATAAATCATAATTGGCATCACACTGACGGTATCAAGGGAAATGTAGACGGTTGACTTACCTTGGCACGCGCAAAGTAACCATACGATGGACGATCCCAGTCAAAGTTATCCTTCATGCACTTATCAAAGACACCCTGAGTTTTGCGGCAACTGCAATTAGTATGATATGGACATGAGCCAACATACGTATCAATTAATGGAATCAACTTACTGGCTGAATGCCATGGTGCCGCTACTTTTGTCCAGGCAAGTGGCGTACTGCATGAACTCCTCATGACAGCTCTTCTTTACTTTGCGAAAGAAGTCCATGGCACAACCGGTGACAGCACGACCCTCGGACAGGCATGCACGTGGATCATCCAGCTCCTGCCGACATAGCATGAACTCCTGCAAATATGAACAAAAATAAACGTAAACAAAACAATCGACAATGGGTTTTGAGGTTAGGTTATATAACTGACTATAGCTGACGTTTAGCCGCAAACTGTATAAATAAATGAAATAAGTATTAGTGATACACTGCCTTTGCCAGTGGTTGAGGTATTTACATTACTTAAACATTAATAACCGTCTACTAACATTATTGGGTGTTTCGCATTGCTTTCCCAAATGAAAAGCACCAGCGCGTAGTGCAGCCGAGGACAAGTTCAACTCCTGTACGTTCAGCTCCGACTCCTCGGGCAGCGTTGTTTTGCTTGTAATGACCATTGCGTCGCGGTTGTGCTGCCCGTTGCTTTCAGTATGCAGCAAAGGCGTTAATCGCAAACAAATACGCGAATTGTTAGGTTTTTCGAGTCTAAAATCTCGTTTCCAGCTAAACAACAGCTGTTATCTATCGTGCTATCGAATTATCGATAGAAATAACCGTTTGACGCAATCGTGAGTGGCAACTTCGATAGCTTGAATTGTTCATTTGATATGTTCGTTTCCTAACGATGGCTGTAAAATTCAACATAAAATTTAAATATTTCAAAATATTTATAACAATTTTGGTGCTGATTCTGTGCACATCGGAAACAACTTTTGCAAAAGAATATATTTTTAAATTTTACGTACAATTATGAACGCAGTTATATTTAATACGTTTATATTTATGGCAATACTAGGTGCCTGTGCGTCTATGCCGAGTGCGGCTATTGAAGCCACCTCAAATGGACCCGTGAGGTCGCTAAAGTTCCGAAACTCCGCTGGGGAGATTGTTAAGGATCTGATAACTAACTGGAACTCACCAATTTTATATTTAAGAAATCGCGGATACCTACGGGCGCCTCAGGTTGACTTTGGCATGTTTAGAAAAGATGTTGGTAAAGATGTTGCGGCCTCTAAGGAGTCGAACGCAGCTCCAAAATTGAAACGGACGGCAGTATCTAATGAGAATGAAAGCCCCAGCGAGCTGAGCCACTTATTTCGCTCTCTATTCTCTTCGAACGATAATACCATCTCTGATAAAATCAAATTGAGACTGGGAGTGGGATGGGACATGGATAAGCTAAAGAAATCGGTGCGCAATGAGGCACACAAGTTTTATGAAAGTTACTACAACAAACGCAATCATGAAGTACCCGCAGGCCAGCAGCTAGAAGTGGGTACGGACATTGATAGACAAGTGGCTCAACTTTATCCATCGGTTATACCCAACCCTATCAATGAGCATACAGAGAAGGAGGAAAAAAAGGAATCATTTGAGCCGATCTCACATAAGGAAACCAAATTCCTTAATGGCATTGCCAAGCTTCTAACCAACCGAGAGCTTATGGGGAAGAATAAGCCCTCACCTCTTCAAGTGCAAGTGCAGGAGTCAAAAAAGTCGTTAGCTGAAGAGAATCCAACAAAACATTAATTTGTTTTTCATACATTTTAAGTTTGGTTTGTTTACGTTTAATATTGTTTCACTTTCGATAATGTGGATAAATTGACGAGCCCTTCAATGCCAGACAGCTTCGAGAAGAAACCAACATCTAACTATGCAAATTCATTTCAATTGATTAACCAAATCATTAACAGCGATTAATTAAAACCCGTTTTGTGAGCCAAGCTACAACCGGAGCAGCGGCTTTTTTGACTGAGAGGAGGGTATAAAAAGCAGATGCCCCTCTGCTATTTGTTGAAATTCATAGAACAAATATGTTGAATCATGTGAGTGGCGAGTGTTTATTCGTCTGTATTCGTTCCCACAACTGACTGCGCAAATCCCATTTCATCTATTCCAATAGAAACTCATCTACTGTGCCTGCTTCCTGTTGGTTGCTGCGTTCCTCGTTAGCGCCGATGAAGCATCACCGGAAGTTGTGCTGGTGAAGCACGTCAACGAGCAGAACCTGAATGGAGCGGGTCTCTTTAAATATGGAGTTGAGACTGACCATGGCATCAAATCGTCGGCCGAGGGTGACGTGAATGGAGTTAAGGGAGAATACTTTTTACCCGGCGAGGATGGCAAACTCGTACACGTCACCTATACGGCTGACTCCTCCGGTTTTCATCCACAAATCAATGAGAGCTGACTTGTAATTAAGTAAATATCGTTCAACTTGTTTATCCACGTCAAAAAATAAAATACATAATAAAAATTAAAGCGAAATTCAATGGCAACAAAAATGTGACACAATTAAATGGGAGGCGCAAATTTGGGGCTGTAATTTATGCGATTCCTACATTTAAATTAAGTACCGATCAACAGTTTAATATATTGTAAAATCCAGGTACAATTATAATATATATACGTATATAAACTGGTTCAGAAATCTTGGTATAAATACCTTCAGCCCGACGCGGTTTGATCAACAGTTGAATATTTAACTCGCCATGTACAAACACGTAAGTTGTCATCGATTTGCCGGCTGCCTACTCAATTGCCACGCCCACTTTGTAGGTGTTTCTGCTTACGCTGCTGATCGCCGTCAGCGTTGCCCACGACGATGATGCACATGCGCAGGCCCATGAGTCCAAGAAGGTAGATGCCCACGGCAACTTCGCTTACAGTTTTGATATTAGCAATGGCATTGGCGCCGAGGAGGCTGGCGATGAGCACAACAAAGTGCATGGTCAGTTCCACTTTGTATCCAAGGAGGGTGTGCCCGTTGAGATATCCTATACGGCAGATGAGAACGGTTATCATCCACATGGCGATGCCCTGCCCACGCCACCGCCCACTCCTCAGGCCATACTCAAGGCGTTGGCTTACATTGAGGCGCATCCGCACAAGGAGGAGCCACAGCGACCAGTTGTTCACGCACATGGGCATGGACATGGACATGGACATGGCAAGCATTAGGAAACACATTCCCTGCCATTTTCCATTTCCCTCACATTCAATTGCAATTGGATGCGTCTCCATCAGTTGGACATAAAAATAAAACTTTACGACGCAAGATTTCCACACATTTCAATGCAAAGTGGGCGTAGTGGGTGGTTGGGTGCTCGTGTCACGCACCTAACCCTTTTCCCCTCCCACCGCTGAGGCGAGTCCATAAAATTCGCATTGTCATATTAAGTAGGAAAGGGAGCCGGATGGGAAGGCTATTGAGGCCATTGTAAAGGTTAAATTCAAATGTAAGGAGTCCATTGTATGGCCTGAATGGACGCCATTTGAACATGTTACGGAAGCGACAACTTAATGAGATTCCAAGCCCCCCTTAAAGCAAGCATAGAACATACCAAGTCTCTCCACACCCATTACTTTCGTTCAAATTGAATCAACTTCCATGTGTACAAAAAACTTGGCCAATATTTCTAGTTCATATTAATTCTATTAACATTTTCCTTTGGAATCGGAATACAGATAACATAAAACACGCCTTACAACTTGGAGGGACTGCGGGACAGCTCCATGTCCTGCGATATGGGATTCACCAGCTTGCGAACCACATCAAACTTGGGATTGTTCTTATCACGCACAAGATCAAAGATGACGCTCTCGCTCGTAGTAATCACACAACCTGCCTGTCGCAAGCGATCAAGAGCCAAATCCCGATCTTGATTCAAACGAGAACAACAGCAATCGGCAACAATATAGACGTTAATGTCCTGCTCCCGCAGATCAATGGCCGTCTGCTCCACACAGATGTGAGACTAAATAGAGAAACCTTAAGTTCTGTTAAATATCTATGAATGAAAAGCACATTGCTTGTCACCTCCAAGCCATAGAGCACCACATCCTGTGGCTTCTCGCCAAATATGTCCTTGATGGCTGTCTTCACCTGGGGCGTCATCATACTGAAGAATGTTTTACCCTGAACGACCTTGGCATGTGACACATCCAACTCAGGCACAGTTTTGCCCAATTTCTCGGGATAATGTTCCGTAACAATCAGTGGTACATCTAACGCTTTGCCTGCCTTTGTCTGTAAATCGATTATGTTTAATCTCCAGATTCAGATAAGCCAATGCCCCTGAGCTACAAAGTTCATTTACCAATTTGTCCACATTCTTCACCATATTATCAAAAAGCGGCATGCTTGGCCGGAATTTTTCCTGTATATCGCATAGCAAAAACAACGTCTTTTTAGGGTTTAAGTGACATCGTCGGAAGGCCATTTTGTAGTCAAATCCTTAATTGCTTAAAGCACTTTTCGTTACGCACCGGCTATCAATTTACTTAACTATCTCCAGCTGCTAAGCACAAAGTGTTTCGATTATCGATTGTCGGTTTATCAAAAACAGCTGTTGCTAAGCCTCGAAACGGTTATTGCTATTACTTTGCGTTCAACATGAAAGTTGCCAGACTGTTTACAGATAGTCTGCAGATCACAAACACCGTTAGCATGATAAATGTTGTGCCTCATAACAAATAGAAAATTTACAAATTCTTTTATACCTGCTCTTATTTTGTTCAAATAAAAAAGTATTAAATGTTTAAAAAGGACAAATAAATGATCCTATTTTAGTAGCCGTACAAAATCGTACTAAATTTGTAAATACTATATTCATTTTAAAAAGTTTAAAGTAGAGTTTGAATATGCAGATGCCACAGGCTCGCTCATAGCGAAGATCTGTGGAAGCCAATAGAATACTAAAACATAGTGCAGCTCTCTGCAGAGCTTTCTCTCGCCCGCTCTTTCATATTTTATAAGAGCTTAGTATTAAAATATTGTTGTTCTGATAGTATGTATACTATGATATGATATATATTTATCAGGCGTGAACGACTTCAAGTTTAGTAAATTTCTAAAATGAGCGACATGTCCTTCAAATGCCATTGGCAGGTAATTGCTTAATTGAATTGTGTCGAGGCCATCGGCAAATCTCTTGAGTCTGGTAGCCATTAAAGTGGCACCAATTGTTTTTTATATCCTGTGCTAGGAATATGTTAATGCTGTGCAATAAGTCTGTAACAGGCAGAAGAAGGCGTGGCCGACTATATAAAGTATAACATGGTTTCATCTCTAAATGAATTTTACATTTATGTTTACATTATTATTATTTATTGAAATAACGTTTTAAATCGACAACTGCTTAATTGGGCTGCTTTAAATCGCTTTTATTTATAATGTTAATGTTACTAATTTAAATATTATTTCAAGCAAAATGCATTAAAAGGCACTTAAGCCATAGCAGTTAATTAAGAGCTCAGCAAGAAATATGCAGAAATGGCAGAAGTCGTTCACCCAATAGGCTAAAAGTCAACATTTATCAACAGCAGTCACTAATCTCAAATCCCAGCTCCCTAGCAGCCATTTTGTGGCACTCAAACTAGGGTCGTTGATCCAAAACCCCACGTGGCAATTAAACTAAATTGTGTGGACCCAGAGAAATCGCACTCAGGTAGCAGATTTATATTCATAAGCCAAGCAGCTGTGTGGCCCTGAGAATTCTGGATGCCTTATGCCAGACTTTACGTAGTTTGGGGGCATTTATAATTGAATTCCTTAATACGAGTACGCACAATCGCCTCCCAAACCCCCTAAAGCATGGCATTATAGTAATGAAGCCACAGTCAATTTCAATAACGCAATCAAATGCGTGCAATTTCAAAAACCACAAAGCCCAGAAACCGAAGAGACCCAAATGTCCATTGCCCATTGCCCATTGCCCATTTCCTCACGCACTGTCTATAGCAATGTGAACTGCTTTTCGTTAACTTTGGCATGCCGGACACGTAGTTTGCTAGGGCATAGAGCCAGCTCCTGGATACACCAACGCCTTGATAATGGAATGGCAATGACCATTGCCCGCAGCCCGTTGTCCGTTCTCCGTCGTCCGTCGTCCGTCGTCCGTTGCCCGTTGCCAGCAATCGCCTCTGTGAGTCGCATGCATATTTCAGTAATTTACGCTACCTTTTTGCCTTTGGATTTGGCTAAATGGGCGTAGCTATACCGTTAACCGTCTACCCGTTTGAATACATATTTTATGAGTTGTCGAAAGTTACGGGTGATGCAATTTTAAAACTGACTGAACCACTCAAAATCGTGTAACCAAAAGGTTTCTGAAAGTTTTACTCAACCTGGACATGGACACTTGACTTTTGTTGCTGTTCTAGCATTTTAACAATAGCACATAAATATTTAGGAAATGCTGTACAGTCAAACTTCTTAATGACAAACTTGTTGAGTTCCAAGTTTCGGCGTGAGACAGTTTTCTTACCAATCGAATTATCCTTGTGTATTTGTGAAAATTCGTCTGTCATTTGCATCGACATCAAGCAACTAGCAGAATAGTTATACTGTATAACATGCATGCAGTGCGAGTATAACAATATCTTTTCAGCTGCTGATAGTAATCAAGTAGAACAGTTAGACTGCACAACATATTAAGTTATAAAATACTGTATAACATGTGTGCAAGGCATGCTATGCAAGTATAACAGATTTCGACAGTGAAATGGTTATACTGTATAACATAAATACTTACAGACGTATTGTAGAACAGTTTTAAATACTCAGCCAGTGGAAACAGTTTTCCCTTTGCGCTCATATATACTGCATACGTTCATTATAGCGTAGTTTACTTGTGCAAAACGCACATAGTGGGCAACTGTATGTATGCATATGTATATGTGCTCTTTATACTGTCCGTATGTACAGAATATGTATTCATAGCGCCACGCGCTATTCGCAGCCATTTTGGTTTTCAATTTCATCGCCAATTCCGCTTCAATGCGTCGAGAGTAATTTGCATTTTTTATTTGCTTTTATTGTCCTTACAAGAGACGTTGGCAATTTTTACAGCTCATCCTGCCAGGTTGGCATCGAGAGGTGAGAGGTGATAATGCTAATAATAAGTTGACTCAATTGCCACAGCAAATTTTTCAGTTACAATAACAACAACAACAACAACATGAAGTCAAACTCATTTGCTGTGGAAATTTGGAAATTGAGCTCTTTAGTAAGTACGAAAGAAAGAAACAATTTAAGTAAGTAAAATGGAAAATGTAACGTTTTTGTTTCGCATTGTCTGCAACTTGTGTGCAATAATAACGCACACACACACAAACCCACGCACAACATATGCTATCAGTGTATATGCGGGTGTATTTTTATGTGATTTCTACAGTCAACAACTTTTTAGAAATGGCAAATGCTTTCTCAAGTGCAAAAGGGGGCAAATTTTATAGCTTTTATTTACAGTATTCAAGTATTCACAAGCATTGTGAATACAACGAGTACTCGTACTTGTACGCGTAGTCATCTTGCTAGCATTTGATGCAATTTATTCAATGAAATGTAAATGCTACGCAATTGTTACAACTAGTTTATTTGTAGTAATTCTTGATTGCACAATAAGCAAATGTCATTTATTTTCGATTGCGATTTTCCATTTCCCATTTTCGTATTCCCCATTTCACCATTTTCTCATTTCGCATTTGCATATTGCTCTAGGCAACAACTAGCACAATATGTGACTTTATGACATATGAATTCTAATGTGAAATAGTGCAAGTGTGTGTATATGTACTTCAATCCCCCTTTGATGGATGTTCAAAACTTTCAAAACTCTTTACAAACTGTTTATGTACAGTTTCATGTATATCCAATTGTATGAATTTATCCCAGCATTACATTACATTAGATTACATACACATATATGGGCTTTTGCATGTCACCCCTTCAATTCGACTCCATGCCGCGCTCCTCTTGTCACTGCCTTTCTCTCTCTTTGTCATATCAACGATTTTCAAATTGCCAACGAACTGATATCAGCCAAACTACGCACGTTGAGGGTTCCAAATTTACTCAGTTCCCAGTTCCCAGTACCCAGTTCTCCGCTCCCATTTCTCAATTCCCCTCTCAGTTTTATGTATGAAGACATGCTGGCATTTCTGTAGGCAGCTTCTGTAGCTAATGCTTGTCACGTTTGCTTCAACATTTGACAAGGCAAATTCAACATACCGAAAAAAGCTGAAATAAAAAGAACAAAACAACAAATAAATTTTATACTCGGCACGCCGAAGTTCTGATATCCTTACGCAGCATTAGACAACTAATAAATCAACATAAGTTAATCGTTTTTATGAGAGTTATGAGTAGCCATGGAAGTCATTATGAATTCATTATGTTAATAATGTACCACATACAGAATAAGTGAGTTTGTTTAAGACAACTCTAGATAGAACAAACTGTTTCATGCTAAAGATTAATATATACCTTCTAGAGTCTCTTAAACACGTTTACTTCATTCGAATAGACACATCTCCTCTTCATCCTTTATAACTCTTTACATCACATGACAAAATTATAAAACTCTTACGATTAGGGTATACAGCATTAGCAGTGTTGCTTGCCACAACCAGCAGATACCCTGTACTATATATCAGCTAAAATCAACAAGAATAGGCCTTAATTTCTAAACTTTAAGCCCATTGTTGGAAGCTGCAATATGTTTGAGCCAAGCCAACACTTTTAGACACTCAAGTTAAACAAACGTAATGGAAACAAACCAATATACAGCTCTGTTAAAGGGTATTACAAATAATAAAAATGAAAATCCACACGTTGCCAGCAACAAGAAAGAAAAAAAGAAAATGATTTTCACAGGTGAATTGGAAAGCGCGTAATGTTGTAATGTTTGACTTGCCAACGGGCACGTGATCCTGCCCCAGTTACAATACCATTCCCAGTTCCACTCCCACTCCCACTCCCACTCCCACTCCCACTCCCACTCCCTTTCCCTCTTGCAGGCGCAGTTACAGGCACAGGTTCAGTGTTCACATGTCGCAGCGAGTCAAGTCAGCGATGTCAGCAAAGGGAACGGAAAACGCGTGAGGCAAAAAGGGCAAACGTGGCGTATGGGTAACGCGACGCGCCACTTTTACAAATTGGATGAAAATCTTTGGCTTTTCAGCGCCCTGTCAAAGGATACACAAGCACACACAAACGATTCTCGATGCATTCGTCTGAAAATTGACATGTTTTGATGCTGGCGCCACTTTGACTTTGGCCCCACTGCAAATGCAAACTTTGTCTCAGCGTGCCACAGTTTGTGGCAATGACAAGTTGCCTCCTTTTTCACTTGGCCCCTTTGCCCAGCCATCAACTTGCAACATAAAACTTATTGCTACACCTACACACGAGACACACTCTAGATATCAGAGGGTTCTACCAGAAGCGGACTACACACACAAGTTTCTGGCCAGCGTTTTACTCCTTTTGTGGACTTTGGATTATGTTGTAAACTTTTCAGTTGCGTAGCTCACGCAACAAATAAAACAAATTCGAGTTTCAAGTTTCCAAATTTATAAGTCCAGGCAGCTTGAGCGTGGGGGGGGGGGGCATCACCTTAAATAAACTACTTGCCATATGCTGCCGTATGCCTAAAGAGAGAACCCGAGGAAATATATTATACTCACACTCCTCGTATGTTATCCTCAGCTCAAACATGGGTCAGACCAGGTCGTTGTCGTAACTCTTGATGGCATCTGCTTGTCGTTCTTTTTTCTTTTTTTTTTTTATGGCTTCAAAGAGCAACAAGACAGTTAAAACATGATGCTGAAACTTAAAGCGCTTCAGACGGCTAACTGGCAAATTGGGAGCCTCAGATTGCAACTCCAAGAAAATCGTGCACTGAGCGAAACGACAAGTGCATAAATATGTTGATATTTGGATTAATCAATTGATCAAATTTGTTCTGAAAATATGTTTTATTAAATTATTTTAAATGATTTAATAATTATTCAAATTTAACCCAATTTTCACATACTAATTACTTTGCTTTATTGTCTTCAGCTCTTTTGTGTTTGCCATAACGTTAAATAACATTCTAATTAAATTTAATTTACACATTCTATTTGCTTCTTTGCATCTGTATCTGTATCTGTTGTTTATCTATAGACGAAAAATTGTCTGAAATTCCTCTTTAATTTCATTTCATTTATTATTATTTAGTTTATTTTGCACTTTAGCTTTTGCCAAAAATGTTTCATAGCTGACAGCAAACTTATTCTCTCTCTTCTATTTATATTTTGTGCTCTGTAGTTGTTGCTTCTTGTTGGCCGCCCCGTCGTCTTGCCAACTCTTTTGGCTTTCCCTAACTCATTGAGGTTCATTGAACCAAATGCTGAGCGCATTTCCGTGTTTGCGTTTGACTCTGAGGCTGCTTAGCAGCAAATAAACTTTCACCCTCTTGTTGTTGTTGTTGTTGTTGTTGTTGTTGCTGCTTATGTTGTTGTTGTTGTTGCTGTTGACATGACGCTGCGCCAGTGCACTTTGAGTGGCTAGCCAGAGACTTGGAACGGTCTGGGGCCATGATAAATGTGCACATAATTATCCTTTGAATGCGCTCAGCCAAAGAGCAAACTATGTGTGTGTGTCTGTGAGTGTATGAATGTCTGTGTGTGTGTGAGTTGGAGACACTGTCACCTCAATTCAAATGAGTTGAGAAGGGGAGGCGTGTGCGGGGCAGCAAATGCGCTTCAGCAAACACACGCGACGACGTCTTATTCAGTTCTGTTTAAACAGGCTTAAAGCAGCAGTTGTTGGCCTTAAGGGCCGATCCATGTCTTAATTAATGTTGCATAATTAAAAACCAGACAAGCAACTACAAACAACAACAACAACAACAGCAACAACAGCAACAAACAAACGGAAAAAGGGTACGAAAAAAGCAAAGTAAAACAATAACTTTGCTAAGCAGCTAAAAAAAAGAAAATATAACAAAAAGGCTAAACAAAATACAAAAAAAATACAAAAAACAAGTAGGAAAAACTTACATCTTTTTGCACGAAAGAAAAATTTGTAGGTGCTCATAGGACCGCAGGGGCTCAAACAGCAGCCTAAAGGCCAAAACCAAAGGCCACAAAAGTGCGCAATGCAAAGCACAACAATGTCCGGACTAAGATGGTTAGGGTCGGGAAGGCGTCAAAGGAACACAAGAGGGGCGTGTCTCGTTGTTGTTGTTGTTGTTGTTGTTGTTGTTGTTATTATTATTTGAAGTTGACATTGTGCCACCTACGCAAAGCGAAGCGCGGCAACGCGACGCCAAAATGGGCGCGTGCCCCTTCAAATTGGCGCCAAGTTTTAATTATTCCATCATATTCATAAACTTTTTATGCTCTCAACTTGAGAGCGAGGGAGAGAGAGAAGCAGAGAGGGACAGGCACTCATTATGTGCGTCACACAAGCCGCTCGTGTTGCCTGCCAGCTGAAGCTGTAGGCGTTGCCTTGTGGCTTTGCCTCAAGCTCTGACTTGACTTCGTCTCCAACTCCACCCAGTCTGCATCACCGTCTCCATCTCTGGCTGTGGCTGAACTAAACGACAACAAGTGCTTATTGTAATACTCATTCTGCACAGAATGCAGAAGTGTTATAGCATGCTGACAATGTATGCAATGGGCAGTAATTAACTGCGAATTCGAAACCCACAAATGTTTGCTGCTTTTAATTGTGTGTCTCAATTTATAAATATAATTTTACTTCAGTTCATTCTAGCTGAAAGTAATAAGTATTTGAAAGTCGAGCTTGCTCGCTTGCTCGCTTGCTGTGGCCGCCTTTGTTTTTGGTGTATGGCCAACAATGGCGTCTGTCGTGCTTCTGACATGGCATAGAATCCTGGCGAGAAGGAGGCGTTACTCCATAAAAATGAACAACAGCCTTTTTATTGTTGAACAATGAACATGAGCAGACGCTCAAGTTTTTGGCCTTTCTTCGACTTTGCTTGTTGTTGTACTTGCTGTTGTTGTTGTTGTTGCTATTGTTGTTGTTGTTGTCATCGACAACAGCATTTAATGAGGCTGTCGCCTTATTGTGTTCAATTGTGTGCGCCTTGGCAGCCTTAAGAATTTCTAATATTGCGAACTAGAATTACGATTCACAATCGAGCAAAGGCGACAGCTTTTCTTTTCGAAACTAGTTAAATAGCATGACAAGGCTTTTCCTTTTGTTTAAGCCTGTGGCATATTTAATAACTGGGCGTGGCCCAGTTGGCAGGTGCAAAGCTCTCACCTATTATTATGCCACAATAATGCAAAATTATAAAGTCACACAATGTATAAATTTCAACAAAGCTATCACTGGCAATTAAATTAAATTGTTATTGAATTTTTGTCTTAAGGCAACAAATGACAAGATGTCAGTCAACTGAGAGTGCTGTCAAGCCAACTATCTCTATCTCTAGCATTAAGTTATATATTAAGTTTAGTTACTGCCTGCAGCAAATCAAAAGTCACATTTGAGAAGCTTCTGCTTTCCTTTCATTTGTTACAGCTGTCAATTAGTTAAATTTATTCTAAGATCTTGCTCAGCATTTAGTTATGTATTAAATTTAATTAATACTCTTGACAGTTGTCACTTTTTTGTGCGGCATTAAGCCAAGTGGTACTACCAATTAAGCCAATTTGCATGGCTTGCACAAAAGTTGTGAAATGTCTGAGAAGAACTGTCAATCGTGAGAAGTCTGAGCTGATGGAACTAATGAAACGCTATTCGCTTTACACACCACAGCACAGCCAGAAGAGAGATACCGATAAAGAGCGAGAGAGAGATGGGAGAGAGAGAGTTGGAGAGAGAGAGAGAGAGAAAGAAAGCAATAGAGAGCGCAAGTGGAAGCTGAGGGCAATCCGCTTTCTCGCACTGAAAAGCTGAACGACGCTCAACGCCGACACTTAAAGCCGACAAGTTAAGCGCGTCGCGTATGGCAGGATTGGCAGGATGCGGCAAGGATGTCGCTGTGCCTTGCCCATTAGCATCCGGGAGTATGTAAAGCTGGAGCTGAATGAGTGAGCGGGTGGTGCGCTTGTAGGCTGGACGTGCGCCTTGTGGAGTGGTGCACGTTTTGTCAAGCAGCGACGTTAGCCAGCGGCTGTGGCACGACCCCATGCACCATTGCCACATGCAGTGGTTGTTGCAGCAACAAGAAGAGCAATAGCAGCTGCTGCTGCGGGCTAAAGCGGCGCACGTTACGTATACGTAATATTCAATTGCAGTCAGAAGGCGGCAGCCAGCAGCCAGCAGGCAGCAAGCAGCGGACAGCGGACAGCGGGCAGCAGGACGAGGAACAGGACGAGGCTGAATGTGCATAGTTAGTGATAAACTGCTTTGGCACGGAAATGGCCCTGGAAATAGAAATGATGTCGAGTGTGTGCTCGTGTGCATAAAAAGGCCAATTAGACGACAGATTCAGATGCAGATAAAGCTACAGATACAAATGCAGATACAGCTACAGATACAGATACATATATACATCTATAACTGCAGCCAAGGCAGCGCTGCAAGTGACTAACAAATTTACGACTGCCTCGAGAGTTCACTTTTGATACCCTCCACCAACCAAAGAGGGTATCATGCTGTCGAGCATTTCACAATTCACAACTTATGTTTTAGATATATTTTCATTTTTTTTTTTGTACAACTTTAAATTAACTTTGCTTGCAGGGAAATGAAATAAGTTATATGCTTGTTGGATTCAAGTGGTTTGTCAGTCAAACACACACACACACACACACACTGGCACACACACACACACAGTCTTAGATAGCTTGCGCCTCGCGTAATCAAGAAGTTTTAAATGCATCATAAAAAACTTTATCCATGTGCAATTTGAAAACTTGTTTTAGGCTTCGTCTACATTTATGATGTACGAGTATCTGCCACAATTTATGTTCCTCTTCTTCAGCTCTGAGCACTTTGCTCACACATATTTATGACTGTGTTGTTGTATGTTGTATGTTCTATGACAACGATGGCAGGGACTGAAGGCGTGGCAGCAGCAGCATCAGCATCAGTATACTTGAAGCTGTCAGGTGCAAGACAAACAAAACTAGCAAATCACAAAATACATTTGATGCTTGAACAGCGGGAGATGCGCTGTCAACAACAATAATAAAAATGGAAGTAATAACACTTCAAAATAATATGAACAAAGCAGCTGCTCGACTAGGTAATACCTGTACCAAGACATCAGCTGCTCGACTAGCTTATACCTGTACCAAGACAACAACTTCTGCTATGAAATGAACTGATTCTTGTTAAGCTGAAAGTTGAACTTGGCAAGTAATATAGTCTGTCATACCCTTTTGCTTGCCATCAAAGTGTCAGTATAAAAATGCGTAAAAATATTTATGAGCGCCTAAACAGGCAAGCGACTTTCAATAAACCAAGTGCATAAATCTACCTGCCTGCATGGGCATGGGATACACCTGTGTATCTACAAGTCGCATCTCCTGGCAATTTGAGGCCCACCAACGTGGCTAATGTATCTTTTTTTGCTGTTGTTGTTGTTATCCTGTTGGTCCTTGAACTTGTAAACGCCCCCGATTCATTGAGATGCTGAGGTACTTGAAATAGTCGCGTGTGCATTATACATTATACATAATACATTATACGTTCCCAGACAGCGGCAAATCTGGGCTCAGCATAAGGAAAGCAAACTGAAATGCTGCTACATAAATTACCAGTAAGTCGACGCTGTTCATGTTACTTTTATTGACAGTTTCGGGCTTTACGTGTACATACTATATAGATCAAATGACAAGCCACTCTATGCCATTCCATTCATCCGAATGTCAAAGTTCAGTTCTGTTTGCGCATTTCTATGGCCACGTTGATAAGATTTGTTGCTCCAAATTAAGTGCAGCTCCTGGGCGACCATAAAATTTCAATTATGCCAAATTGCAGAAGCACACAAAGAGCGTGGGCGAGGAAATGCGAGAGGGAGAGAAGGAGAGAGGAGGAGAGAGAGAGAGAGAGAGAGAGAAAGGTAGAGAGAATGCTGGGTAAAATGTCATAAATACAATTAAGACTCAAGTGCATCCTGCGGCGTTGACATTTAAATTAAATTGTGCAAACTCATTGCACGTAGTCGTATTATGCTTAATGCAAAATCAAATACCAATGACAGCAGCTGAAAGTGAGTTTGCTTTATTTAGAGTTAGCTAAACGAGCTTTCGATCAAGTAGTTTAACGACTTTAAGCTTACAGTTTTATACTGTATTAAACTGAAGAATATATAGAGCAGAAATGTGTGATATAGGAGACAAATTGTAGCTGTCTCAAGCAAGTTTGCTCAAAGTCGACTGCTGCTTAAAGCTCACTTAATGCTCTCTTTTAACTTATATATTACGCAAGTGCAATTAATATAATTATTAATTTTAATTATTATATTTATATATAAAGCTTTTAAAAGAGCATCAATCAATTAACTTACATTGCTTGCTGAGATTAATCTCACTTTTCAGCTTGTCTGCCACAATTCACACAACAAGTGAAGCCTACTTCTCGGCATGTGTGTGAGTGTGTGTGTGTGTGGGTGTCAGCGTGTGTGTGCCTCTGTTGTGAAGTGAGCTTAGCGTTGTCAATTACACACATCCGCCTCTTAAACCGCCATCGAGTTCATGAAGCCTGAAGACTGTGTGCCTGAGGCTGAAGTGATTCCCAGAGGCAGCTGCAGCTTTTGTTATTACACTTTGATGGGCGGCTGTCAGAATTTGAGCACATAATTAAATTAGACTGCACTTATCAGACTGCTCGCTGTCTCGCTCACTCTCGCTCTCTCTTTCTTTCTCTCTCTTGTGAGCTAGCACCATTCGAATCTCTCGTTCTGCCTGCCAGCTTCCACTTGCTGTCCTGCTATCCTGCTATCCTGCTGTCCTGCTGTCTTGCTTGCCGTCTTGATATGGATGTCAAATGCAATGCTCTTCATGCGGCACTTGCTGCATTGTTTCGCTTTTAAAATATGCTCGAGCACGGCAAGCGAACCTAGACCAAGTGGCTGTTCGAGCACCGTTTGCCCATGGCAATTGACCCACTTCTGCTGCCGTCTGACAGCTTCAATTGTTTAGCATTGGCGCCACTTTCACTTACCTAATTAAGCGCCAGCACTCAACTTGCCGCTCTACCCCTTATCCTTACCCCCCCGTGCTGCTTCTTCCTGCTTTGCTAGGGCAAAGAAAAATAAATGGAAAATTAATTCATTTGCTAACTACAATATACAAAATGCACTAATGTCATTTAAGCCAATTTCAAGTTGGCCTAGCTTAAGCTGTGCCACCTTTCTCTATATATATATTTATATCTCTCTCTCTCTCTCTCTCTCTCTGTCTCTCTATATATGTTTCTCTGCCTCTTTAATGGTAATTCAATTCCCTGCCACAACAAGACTCTGTTAATTGTGTTCAAATATGATAAATATGATAAATTTGCGCTTCATCTAAACTTTGATTATGCTCTACACCCCAGCAGCAATTGCAATTAATGAAATATAAATATGTATTAAATATTAAATAATCTGCATAATTCGATTTCAAAATGAGCAAACACTAAACCGAGAGTTTGAGTTAGCAACTCCATTTGCAATGCGAACTGTAACGATCTGCAGCGTGGAAAGGCTTTAGTTGCGAACCTGATTAGCTACTCGATGCTAGTGCCACGTTAAGCACCCAGAACTGCACAAGTTTTACGATCCAATCAAGTGAGCACATAAAAATAAACGCTGTCCCAGAAAAAAAAAAAAAACAAAAAGTGACGTCAAACCCACGGGCAAAGCGAAAAGCAAACTGCTTAAATCGTAACTACAAACGCGCATTTCGGCCAACACATAAAATACGAAGAAAAAGGAAGTGAGAGGTGCCACAGACGAGTGAGCTAGACAGTGGGATACTCGATAGGCGTTTAAAGCAAACGAAATGCAGAAAACAAAAAATACTTGAAGAATATATAAATATGCCAGCAAGATTAACTGGAATTCTTAACGTATAATAATATTTATATACATTATGTGGCTGGAGCGAGCTGCTGCTGCCTGTTGTACACATTGCCACTCAGTTGTTGTACTTCTTACCAGCGTAGCATAAAACAGCGCAATAAAATTTAGAGAAAAGCAAGAAGAAACACAGCATAAAGCAGATGACTGTCACTCCCATTGCAGGTCCCCTCACGCTCTACTTCCTCTCTCTCTCACTCTCTCTCTCTCTCTCTCTCTCCTTCTCCTGCTGCTGTGTCTCCTGCTGCCTGTCGTCGGCTAATGGTCATCGTCAGCGTCAGCGTCTTAGTCTATGTGTTCTGGTTGTGGTGCTCATAGTGCCAGCGGCTGTTAGCCACTTGAAAGGGTGTGAAATCCATGCTAGACCCACACACACCAACACACACACACACCAACACACACACGCACAGCATAAACATAAGCGTCTTATTAGATTTTCGTGTGTATTTTGGGTATAAGCGTAAGTGCAAGTGAGTACTTCATACACACAAGTACAACGTCTTCCACCTAAAGACGACACGCACAACACACGCCTTAACAACTTCATTAGGGTCCAACACAAACAATTCTAGACACCACACACCACACACCCCACACACACGCATACACACACACACACACAGCCTACGCTAATCTTTAGGTTCGTTTTTGGCAGCTGCTAAACTCAACTGTGAAGTACATTAATTTCAAGCTTAGCAGGCCAAAGGCAATAAATCTTCTTGGAAGTGAAAGACATGCGCAGTGCAGTGCTAAGAGGATTGACAGCTGGATTGCGTTAAGGCTTCAACTTTGAACTCCATATGAATGCAATGCCCACACATTTATGGCAAGTTGCTCGACAAATTGAGTCTCAATCAATGCAGCATGTAACAAGGAACAAGCAACAAGCAACAGCTACAGCAACAGCAAAATTAATTAGTGTAACAGCAACAGCACGAGGCAAGAACAATAACAAAAAACAATAACAAAATCCATTTCATTTCATGCAACAACAGTCGAGTGAAAGGTCAAAACAAAAAAAAAAAGAAGTAACAAAAAGAAGTGCGGCAACTATTGTCACAGCAGCAAGCAGCAAAATGGGGCAAACAAATCAAATTACACTGCGAAGCGAAGCTGCAACAACTGCAGCAACAACAACAATAACAAGAGCAACAATAACAAGAGCAACGAGCACAACAACGACAACAACGACAACATGCAAATGAAAGGCACTCTCAACTTTGGTCAGCCAGCAAGTGAGAGTTTTTCCGAAAGAAAAACAACTGGCAGACGGACATGCAGCGTGCGGGGAGCAGGGCAAAGGGGGAAATGGCACTCGAACAACATTTGCAAATGAAACTCAATTCTCATTTTGGCCAATGTGAAGGCGTCAACGGCAACAACAGCAATGCACTGCAATTCTTGGCCAAGCCAGCAAAAAGGGACGACAAATGTTGATGTTGTCCCAAGTAAATTGCCTTTCATGTGAAAAATTGGAATATTCAACAAAACAGCAGTGCTGACTGCCTGGCTCACAGATACCCTACATAATGCTACAAGCTTTGTGTGCCACCATCATGACTCAGTTTAAGCAACTCATTTGTTTGCAGAGTATTTAGATAAAGTTTATAGTATTCTCAAGTGCAATTCAATCTGTTTTGAAGTTTGTTGTATCTCGTTAAAGTCATCAGTAAACGATTAGTAGAATGCACAGACACTTAACAACTTTGATGGCTCTAGGGAAACTTGTGTAATTAAATGAGATCTTCTTATGCGTATACGTAATATTATTGCTCATACGCTTAGCTGTCAGCTGCGTTAGTTTAGAGGTAACTGCGTGTTGCATACAATATGTGACAACATATGCAGATGTGTAAACACTCACACACACAGACACACATACACACACACACAAGCAGACTCAGAAGCAGACACGCAACTTCTGTATATAGTTTAATTTTTCGCTTTTACTTTAAAGCATTTGCGCTTTGTCTATGTTTGTCTGTGCGTGTGTATGCATGTGTGTGTAGTCTGCTTCTTGTATGCATTCCTATGTGTGTGAGTGTGAGTGTGTGTGCGTTACCAGTATTTACATTTCACTTACACCGCAAAGCCATCAAAGGTTTGTAAATTTCATTACGCTCCAAGCAATGCACTTAGAAGGCATTGCAAGCTGCTTTATAAATGAACGCACGAAACTTATGAGAGTATACAGTTATATATACAGTTATATATACAGATATATGTGCTATAATATATATATATATATCTATATATACAGATATATATCTGTATTGACTTGTAGCAGATAAGTTCATTAGGCAGCTGTAGCTTAAACTGGCAAATAACTTAAACTATAATATTAACCAGTTTACTCTGTGCTTCTTAACTCTATCTAGTGTTACTATAAGCGCTCTAAATTATAGTTGTTCAATTTTAATTAAACTTATTAAGTATTGTAATCATCATAAACAACTTCAATGCAATTGCAAATTGAAGTTGTTTATGTTATGTTAACTAAGCAGAACAATAAAGCATTTCCATATGCTTAAACAATTTATATTATATTATAATGTTAATTTCTAATTCGATTAATCTATATTTATAGATATTTTTATTTATTAACAAGCCGCAAATGCTTGATTGTTTCTGGTTAAAGATGCGTTATCAATGTTCATTCATTAACCCAACTCAGCTCCGTGTGCGTTTAAGTTTGCTTTCACTTTGTCTTTTATCATTTCGATCAAATGAATGTATTAAATTGTTTGCCTTTTCTGCCACACACAGACACATTCACACACACACACAGAGAGACACACACACACCCGCAAATACACATGTACTTGGGTTTGCCCTATTGTTTAGTTAAGGCATTACAAGCACATGGAAGTGGGCAAAGGGGTCGTTTGTGGCACGTTTTACCATTAGACGCAATCATTTTCTTTAAATTTGATATTTAATTGAGCACAGTAAATAAGTCAAGAAGTTAACTATAGCATATGCCGACACCTGAATACCCTGCAAAGCATATTAATAACTTTAGCATTCGCTTTAGAAAATATATCAAAAGCTGCCCAGAAACTCAAACTGTTTTTAGTAACTTAGGAACTTCAAGTTGATTACATCAATTCGTGTATACAGTGAGCGCTAAAATAATGATGCTCAGGCCCTTTTTGATTGCTCGTTGAGCTCGTTTGGCATTCCTTTAAAGCTGTTCCCAGTGCTTAACTAGACGGCGCCAGTTCCCAAAACAGAGACAGAGACAGAGACAAAATGATGTGGAGCATGCCAGAAACGTTTTCAAAGTCAATTAAATAAAGTCTTTAGTGTGTGTGTGTGTGTGTGTGTGTGCATGGCATGCTTTGTTGCATACTTTGCGGCATTTATAAAATAAAAAATTACGCATACGCCCCGAATGCCATGAAGGGCTATAGAGAAATTGCAGAGTAGCGTGGAATGTTGCATGTGCATAATGCAAACGTTGAGAGTGTCTGACTGCCTGTGGCAAGGCCACTTCCGTATCCGGCTAACGGATGTGGTTACATTTCGTAATCTCTCTTGCCACTCCCCCTCCCCCACCCACTGTCAGATGCATTATCGTAATTTGCAATTTAATGCGCTATTATTAGACAAAATGCATGACAAGTGATTCAATTAGCTCAAGTCGCAACAACAATTGATGTCATCCGTTGCATGACTCGCTGTGTGCGTGTGTGTGTGTGCGAGTGTGCGGGTGTGACAGTGTTAGACAGCGCTGTCAGGCAATCAGATGTCATTAAAGTCAATTGCAGGATAACGAACGCGCTTTTAATGATTTTCCATTGTTGTTCTCGATTTGTATTTGCATTTTATGGCTGCTTGCAACCAATGCTGTAGCATGCCTCCTCCTCCTCCTCCTGCTGCTGCTGCGTGTGTTGCTTCTCATTTGGCTGGCGCATTTAAGCCTTATCTGACTGACCCATTTCAGCTCGCAAACTGAACAATTTAATATTAAAATTTTCATAAATATTCAGCACGTTTCGGCGCACAGCTTGTGTGTGTGTGTGTGTGTGTGTGTGTGTGTGTGTGTGTGTGTGTGTGTTATGGGTGTTATGGGCGTGGCTGTTGCACGTTTAGCGTGCGCTTTCATTTTTCAATTTCTCATTTTTTCTTTCAGCTTACCACAAAACGGAAATTGACGACTCCGTGCCGCCAGTTTGATGCAATGCAAGAAATCCACTTTCGTTTGGCATATTAATTAACAATTTCATTAGAGCGCATCGAATTGGTCGTTAAACTGTGCTTTAATTAAATTGTGCATAATTATTGTTAAGTACGCACACACACACATACACACACATAATCAGCTTTTCAATGTAATTAATGAGTTTTTAGTTGAATATAAATTTGTCGGTAATAATGACACGATGCGATGGGGACGCGACTGAAACATGTGCCTGGCATTTTCAAAAATATCAGTACAACATATTTACACACACACGTACACACACGCACACGCACGCACACACATGACAGCTGGCAACAGAGCTCATTAAATGCTTTACATGAGAAGTCCCCCCCCTTTACCACTTCCCTTACACCTCTCTCTGCTCTCTTCGTTGTCGCCTTTCGTCCTTCACATGTAATTTGATGCTCTGTCTCCGCTCAAAAGTCAAGAGCGGCAAACAGTTTGCCATGAAAGTCTTTAATTTATGTAAATTTTGCGTGAGCGTATGTGTGTGTGAGTGTGCGGGCGTTGTGGCGTGCAAGTGTATGCGTGTATATGTACTCATGCCTGCGAGCCTCATCAATTTTCCATTGACACAAAGAACATTTTGTACGCGTACTTTAGTAGCTGTACTTTTCCAAGGCAAACCCACAAATTATAGAAAAATCAGCTCGAATTTTCACAGAATAACAGCCAAATTTAATAGCTGCATAACCATAGAGCTTAAGCTATGAAATTGAATCTCTTTCTGGGGGCAAATAGAGTCTGGCAAACAGGAACTATGATTCATTTAAGGCGGAAAGCAATTGGAAAACTAGCAGCTGCTTAAAAGATAACAGTGCAACTAACCAACTCAATAGTGAGCTTAAATTTAAGAGGTATTTCCCACTACTACATTGGCTGTAACAGTCGTAACTTGGCTTCCATGCCGAATCTTCTACAGCAGCTGCCGTAATTAGAATTTAAGTTGAGTTTGTTCTCATTTTGTTGCTCGGGAAAGCCGCAGAAATCCCTTTGGATAAAGCGTTGTCTGGGATTAAGCGTAACTTTTGAGTGGTATTAAATGAAAGAAATGAAGAGTATCAAGTTTTATGCAAGGCACACAACAATAACAACAACAGCAACAACATTTTCATCAATATTCTATGTATGTCAACGAGTGCCGCCTGAATGCCTATTTCTTTTGTTTATGCCAGAGCTTAGCACAGAAACTAGGTATGATTAATGAACTAGATAAATGATAGGGAATTGTGACTGCAACAGCAACAGTAAGAGATAAATACAATGAGACAGCGATAGAGATAGAGATGGAGACAAAGACAGAACGTAAAAAGCTCGACCTTATCTTATCATAACATTTGAATGCACACCTTTCCCACAACAAAACTCATGACTAACAACAACATAAATGTGTGCGATGAGTGTGAATGAAGATGAATGTGAACATATGCCGGACAACTGTCCAACAAAATGCGGGAAAAGGCTGACAAATTGTAGGGCAAATATATCAAAGAACTAGAAGCAATAACAAGAGCAAGAAGCTTAAGCAAGACAATACATATATTTATATATAAGAATTTAGTTATATTTTTGTTAATATTATATATAGAATTTGAGGTGAGGAAAAGAACTGCCAATATCACAGTTTATTTCATTAAATATATTATATTAAAATAGGAATACTTTCTAAATTAAGAAAACCACAATTGACAGCTTCTGCCAACAACTCAAATCGTTTTATAAAGTTGTAATATATAATTAACAAAACTTATTATAACATTTCTAAGCCTCGTTCATCTCTAGTTGAAGCTGCAATTAAATTATAATAGTTAAAACTCGAATGGGAGACAAACAGTTTTCCATTTCATTGAGCTCTTGCTCTGCTTGCTTTCGATAGTTCTTATCACTCGTCCATCGCTAATTGGAGCAAAGCCCGCGAGCTTTTCACAATCAGTGATAAGATATACTTCATATCGGTTCGTTCCATAGCCAAGTGTCGCAGCAGTGAAATTCAATAGCGATTTGTCAGCACAATTGTGCAGTGTGGTAGCCAACACGTTCCCATAACTAACAGAACTTCCAACTCCATGACGATGACGATGACGATGAGGAGAGCTACGAAAAGACTGAACTTTGCCCCAAAGTTCTATATGTTATTGGTGCTATTGATGCTACTGCTGGATGGCATTCAAATGGAGCAGATCGATGCCAACGATGAGGAAGTGGATCGCTTTTGTTATCCCGCCCAGCATCGGAATACGCGACTCTCCTGTGAGTGCAGCAATGTGAGTGCTGCCCCATGGGGCATGCGTGCGTTGCACATTGACTGCAGCTACAAGGACTTCAAGGCGGATGATCTGACAGAGCTGCTGCCACTGTACATCGATACGTTGGATCTATCGTGGAATGCATTGAATCGTGCGCCAGGCTTCAACAGTGACAGTCTGCGTCAGTTGAATCTGATGCACAACAACATCAGCTCCATTGTGGCCAACAATTTTGTCCATTTGGTGAGTCTCCGTGAGTTGTTTCTTGGCTGGAACAGCATACAGCGGCTGGACGCACAGTCATTTGCTGGCTTGCCGCATCTGATGGTGCTCAATCTGGAGCACAACAATCTGCACACGCTGCCATCGCAGATCTTTAGTCCGCTGCTGGTGTTGGCCACATTGGAGCTGTCGTGGAATAGGCAACTGAATGCGAGCGTTGGCCAGAGCATCTACAGCAGCTATGGGATCAATCAAAAGTTGCACACACTGCGTCTTGATGCCTGCAATCTGCATGAACTGCAATTGCCCAAGTCGGCGCCATTGCAGCACCTCTCGCTGCGACGCAATCTCTTCCAGCGTGTGCCGAGCCAGCTGCCCGTGTCCCTGCAGCGTCTGGACATCAGTGAGAATCAACTGGAGCAACTGCAGCCGGAGGATACGCGAACTCTGGCCGAAGTACAGCAATTGTATGTCGAGGATATGCCACGGCTGAGAAGCATCGATGCTCATGCGCTGGCAGGACTGCAGCTTGTGCAATCAATAAGCTTCCAGAACAGTCGCAGTCTTAACTACATCGATGGTGACGCATTTGTGGCCGAGTCTGGCAATTTGACGCTTCCTCCCCTGCAATCGCTGATATTTCGTGGCACTCTTGTGCGCTCTTTCAATGCCACGTTATGGCCAGTTTTTAGTAAACTCACCGAACTGGATCTCAACGGTGTGCCGCTTAACTGTGATTGCGAATTAGTCTGGCTAAAGGATCTGGCCATCCAGACAAACGGACGCTGCCTGCGCCCCGCCAGAATACGCGGCATGCTCATCACCTCAGTGCGTCGTGGCGAATTCAGCTGTGAGTCATGGCCCAGATGGATCTATGGACTGATCATTCTGGGTCTCATTGCACTCTGTGCTGCTGGTGTTTATCTAATTGTCATGGGACTGCGACCCCACAGAGGTGTCACCATGCGTCGGAAGGTTGGTGCTGGCAGTCCCTATGCCCGTGTTACCATCGAACCCAATCGTCAGGAGAATGTCCATTAAGTCTGCCATAAGTCTGTCTAAGTCTGTGTTAGTTTTCTTTATATAACTTAAATACATTTTACAAAATAAAACAATGTCGTAACATTTGTTAACACTAACAGCTTGGCGTGCTTTTACTAACATTGTGAATAGTGTTGAACAGAATTTACTTTCAATATGAAACCCTAAACATTATTGGAAGTTAACTTATCTATACCGTTTGCCGCTTATCTCTGTCTGATTATTTTGATATCTGTACAGACTTTGATTAGGATATTCAGTTCAAAATGTAAACAGACATTCGTTATGCTACGATTGGGATTATAGCTGAGGTCTGCAATTGATTCGATATACTCACACTCAGCGTAACTATATCGAATGCATTGGAAGCTTAGCGAATGCAGAGAGATCTCTTCATAGAGACATGGAAATATACAGAACTTTGCCGAGAGTTGAAGAGGCATCAGCACCATGAGTTGTCGCTGCTCACTGTATGCATTGATTGTGCTCCTTGGAGTGTCCAGAGTGTTGAATGGACAGCTGGGATATTGTAGCTCTGGAATGGAATTCAATGATCCAGCTCCCGACTACTGTCAGCAAACGGAGCAACCACACTTGGGCTGCAACCATAGCACTGTAAGTTCAGTTTGACTTCGCAACTGTTTGCATTGCAAATGAATTGAAATCATTTTCAGAACTTTGCAGCGGCGTGTGGTAAACATGCGAAAATCATACCAATTACACAGAATATCAAAAATATAATCCTAAGACAGCACAATGCCTATCGCAACATTGTGGCCAAGGGATCCCTGCATCTGCTGCCCACAGCTGGACGTATGCTCAAAATGAAATGGGATCCGAATCTGGCTCAGTTGGCTGAATATGCCGTAAGAGAGTGCAGAATTGAACGTGTAACGCAATCCTTCTCAACGACACATGCCACAAGGCCGGGCTTCAATGCTGTGTACAATGTATATCCTAAGACACAGGATCAGGATGAATTGAAGATACTAAGCGCACAGTTGCGGGCTTGGTACGACGAATACAGACACGTGACCCTGGATAAACTCTTGTCGCATCATTCCCAAGCCGGGTAAGCAGAGATTATTGATTCTTAATTATGATATAATTAACAATTGTAACTTCAATTTGCAGTCGAGAGATTTCACACTTTTTGCAGATTGCGACTGCACTCAATGATCGCGTGGGATGTGCAATTGTTAAGTATGAAGAGGATTTGTGGAAGACCCAGTTAATGATATGCCTCTATGGCTGCTTCAAGCCACAGGGCCAGTTGGCTTATGCCATCGGCCAATTGCCTGGTGATAAATGCAAATGCGGTGTCGACAGACAATTCAAGAATCTGTGCAACATTACGGAGACTGTAGGGGATTGTGGCCTGATCAGCGATCACAATCTGGAGGATGATGAGTTCGAACCGTTGACGACGACAACAATGACCACAACGACTACAACAACAACAACAACAAAGAAGCCAGACGAGACAAATATAGCTGAGAAACTGTTAGATTGGATTTTAAATCATCAAGTGGGTTTATAAGAACAGGCGGATCAGTCGAGCGAACGCAACTGTTTGATACCCTGTACAGTTCGCTATAATAAATGTACTCTATGTTAAAATAATATATTGTGTAACAAGCTTTTGCATTTGTATACATACTAGATCAAAGGCTGAGTGCATGCTCGCTGTCTCGCTCGCACACATGTGCTGCCCGCTAAGCGCAACGATGCAATGCAATAATTACTTTTATTCTTTGCTGATTATCTTTCTTATTTATAAACCGTTGTTGATGAAACTTTCAGCATTCATTCTGTATAATATTGTTTAAGCACTTGTTAAGTTAGAAGTGACTACGTTGAGAAATGTGGCCGTAATTAGTTTGAATTCAATTTACGGGGAAATGAGAGCAGATACCCTAAATTTAAAATAAACTTGATCTGCCGACGGTTTACAGGAATATTCATGCCAAATTTGGTGTCTCTAGCTCTTATAGTTGCTGAGAATGACAAAAGGTTAGACGGACTCCACTATTGATACTGATCAAGAATGTATATAATTTATAGGATCTGCCACGCCTCCTTCTGCCTGTTACACATTTCTTGCACAAACTTAATATAGCACTGTACAGGGTATAGTAATAAACTAATATACAATTCGATTTACAAGTGTGACAGTACAAATTAGTCACAGTTGCAATATTATATAATTAAGAATATTAAATTTATATTTATATGGAAATATTCAGACATTGTATTTGCAAATGAATTGAACTGCACATTTGACTGGATTATTAATTTTATTATTTTTATTATTTATTTGGGTTTATCCAATCAGTCTTAAGTTGTCTGGCATTTCATTGCGTGCCTCAAAGGCTCAACTTCACTCACTTCATGGCTCAGTTAAATTCGAGTGTCGATTTATTGAAAAATACAAAATAAAGCGAATCAACTACAACAACAACGGTGTGTCAACAAATATTTGGGCAACGAGCATATGAAATTTAATTGAATACAAGAATCAATTGTGAAACCCAAATGCAATTTATTGTTTGAGTGTTCAGTCAATTGTGAGCAAATGAATCGCAATATTAATAATAATAATAATCAACTTTTTAATGCTACTGCTGACCATAAATATGCGCTGTGGATGTGAATGTGGATGTGGCCAATGTATGTGGATGTGAATGTGGATGAGGAGTCCGACTCGCAGGGCCATCTGGAGAGATTTATGTGCTTGACGCGAGCGGCGAAATGCGCATAAATAAATTGTTCGATGACAACAACAACAAGAAGGCCAATTATTAATGCCGGATGTCAGTTTGGCAATTATTGCGATGGCTATCACACTTTTGGCCAGCAAGGATATGCTTTCTATCAGCAAAAATGTCATAAATTTTGTTTAGAAATGAATGCGAACTTAATGCGGCAATTTGGATTTAAGTGAAACAACTTGAATACGTTATTTAAGTTATTCAAGTGGTGTATTAACGAAACTCTTTGCCATTTCAATTGATGACTGGCTTTGCGACTAGTTGACATTGTTAGCCAAGCAATTGGCATTCAAAATGTCACATTTGATGCGTTTTTAAACCAAACACAATTCAAACTAAGCGCAAAATTCAACGACAGTTTTATGGCCAGTTCTAAGTGTGTGTGTGTGCCTGTGTGTGTGTGTGTTTGTGTGTTTGTGTGTGGTGTGCGTGTGGTGTGCGTGTAGCTTAAGTAGCCCTGGTTGTTGTTTACTCCGAAATGGGCACAGCTTGCAGTCGAGCAGCGCACAGTGGGCAACACAGCACAAGCAGCTGTCAAAATACGAAAGACTCAAGTCTACAGGGTATAAACAAGTGGTATATGCATTTCTGACTATGCATAGAAAATAAAGAACATTTGCTCACCTTACACAGCCTCAACCTCATGCCTCCATAGATGTACTCAGCCAAATATTTACAAGTAATTTGCATTACATTATAATATATCAATGGAGCCAGCAGGCAAGTGTGGGCAGCGTAGCAATCGTTCTCACTCCAATGAGAAAGAAGTCAGCATTTGATTTACGCTCACGAGGCATGCGCAGTGTGGCGTTGTGCCAGTGCCCCAGTGCCACGAGTTGCATGCACCGAGACGAGACGTGAGTCCGAAACTCCGAAAATCATGGCTGTTCAAGTCTTGACTGTGGCAGCAGCATCCAGATTCATAATTCGTACAATCAGTTGAAGGCAACACGCCAAAGGCAACGCACGTGTTATGCTTACGTTACGTTTAACGACGCTTCACTACGGTTAACGGTACACAGTTTACGTTCTTACGTTTCGATACGCGTGTGATTGTATGCTCTGTGTGTGTGCACGTGTGTGCGTGTGTGTGGGGTTGTGTGTGTGTGTGTAAGCGTATGTAGTATGTGATTGTGTGCAGGGTAAACGCATTAGCCTCAAAGTGAGCGTGGTTAGCTTTAAGCCACGTTAATTGCGCGCCCTTAGTATTTACGTTACACCTGCTGTCGCTTGGCCTCCTCTCTCCTCCCGCGCACTCACAATTAGACATCAAAACGACTTCGCAAATTTTGTCTGTTTTGTAAAATGCAAAGCCGCTTAGTTCCCTTTGTTGTTTATCAATAAATTATAATGGCTTAATGCCAATTGACAGCGACACTAGCAGCATCAACAACAGCATCTACAGCAGCAGCAACAGCCGTCGCAGTCCATGAATAAAATATCAAAAGCATTTTGGCCAAAAAAAAAAAAAACTCTGTTCTAAAACGCGTTCTCAGCATCCTGAATGCTTTCACGTTTTGGTTAGCAACAAAAAATAAAAAGTACAAAAGAAATTAAAACAATTTCTTTGGTCTCAGTCATGTTGTGGTATTTCTTCCAATTTTTAGAGAGAGATGGGATGTAGGAGGCTAATACGTCTGCAATGCATTTGAATTAATCAGCATATGCTAAAAATCCACTTAGTAAACTGTTAAAAGTTAATACAATATATCTGAGCTGCGCTTTATATGTGAATTATAATTGGCAAAAGTTTTGTTTTCTAAGCAATTATATTTAACATAAAGATATAAATATGAGTTAGCTATATTTTTAAATAAATAATAGATGAAAGATAATAAATAATATATAATAATATTATAAATAAAATATTTATATAAATATTTTAAATTTATTTCCTTCAAAATAATTTCTATATTTTATTATAATAAATTTGTTCTACATTTAAAATATTTGATTCGATTTTAACTTTTTGCTTTCTTCATTCATTCAATCTTCAATTTCAATTCCAATTTCAACATAACATAAAGATATAAATATGAGTTAGCTATATTTTTAAATAAATAATAGATGAAAGATAATAAATAATATATAATAATATTATAAATAAAATATTTATATAAATATTTTAAATTTATTTCCTTCAAAATAATTTCTATATTTTATTATAATAAATTTGTTCTAGATTTAAAATGTTTGATTCGATTTTAAATTTTTGCTTTCTTCATTCATTCAATCTTCAATTTCAATTCCACTTATCAATTATACTTTATTTAATTCAAGTTTTACCAATTACAGGGTATCTTAGCGGTCTTCTTTGTTTGCTTTGTTTTGATTTTAGCCTGACGCCTTTCTCTTCGGTTTTTTTATATTATCCCTTTTTGCATTTATTAAATATTCAACGTTTATACGCATTCGTGCGTCCTTCTCGCAAATCTCTGCGTGTGTCTCCTCCCTCCCCTCTCTCTCTCTCTCTCTCGCTCCGTCTGTCTCTCTCCTTTTCCCCCACATGCACAGGCATCTGCCCATTATGAAGTCCTTGGCGACTGGCGGGCGGCTTTGATGTTGTTGCTGCTGCTTCTGAGCTTAGCTCCAGTGCCAAAAACGTGTCTGTATATTGACAATGTGGCCAAAATGATACAATGTGTGTGCATACACACACACACACACACAGACACACAGACACAGACAGTCAGACACATGCATAAACATTCGCTTGGCTGACTGCCTGATTATCTGTGCCAAAAAAAATTTGCGCTGTGGAACCAACAACTAAACTCAAATCGGGCACTGGGAGCCGCCGTCAGATGCGAATCCGATTCCGCATTCGCATCCGCATCCGACTAACAGAAAGAGACAGAGATAGCGACAGAGACAGCGACATAGTCAGAGTCAGAGTCAGAGTCAGAGTCAGAGTCAGAGTCAGAGTCAGAGTCAGAGTCAGAGTCATGTTTATATAATGGTGCGCAAAGCAACTATTAAGTGGGCTGCTTGTTCCTGGGCTCTGTTTGTTATTTATTATAATGCCACAACAGCAAGCATAACAACTCCCTCCACTTGCACCACTTTCTGCTGCTCCTTTCTCCTCCTTCATCTTCTGCTGCTTCTGCTTCTTATCCTTCTTCTGCGTAGCGCCAGAGCGGCCATTAGATTTAATAAAGCAGCGCTGGGTAAGTCAGACAATATCAGTTAGTCGCTCTGTTACAGGCATAATTATCTGACTGGCTGACTCGAACTGTTTGGCCCCAAACAGCCAGCAATGATACGAGCTGAAAGTGTCACTCACGCAATAAGATGAATTGTGACATTGGCAATGAAATATCAACAATATAATTCGAGTTAAGGCAACAACTTTAAAGACGCTTTCAATATGAAATATAACAGCTCATTAAAGCTGCAAAGCTAACTCCTTTTGAAGGGCTTAGCTAGCCTACAATTAATCCAATTACGTTAGGCTAATGTCATTGGGGTTTGACACAAGAGACGCATTATAAAAAGTGCTTGGAGAATGCCATAAAATATTTGTAGTTAAACCAAATGAGAAGAAAACTCAGCTGCCGCATAGTCATTATACTTATTATCACACCTGTCGTGGCTCACACACACACACACACACACACGCACTAGCCTACGCTCACACACAACAAAGCAATTGTCAAAGCTAAAGAAAAGAAAAGGAAAAAAAATAAAAATAAAGAAAAGGACATTCACATTGACACCAACAGCAAATCGCCGAACGCAATGCAAAGTGAGAAACGATAAGGACACCAGATAGCAAACTAAAGGACATCACCTCAAGCAGAGTAGCTGTGGCCAGGGGCAGGGGCAGGGGCAGGCAAGCACAGGAGCAAGCGGCAAGCGGCAAGTAGCAAGGATCTGAGCAACTGTGGCAGCAGCAAGGACAACCGTAAAGCGACATCCACATTAACTTCATTTACGTCTCGCCACAGTTGAAATAAACGACTTTACGACACTGGCGGATTTGCTAAAAAGTAAGTTGAGCACTCGTCACCCCTACCACAACGACCACCCCTACCAACACTCGCACCCACTCTGCCACCACTCCACTTCCTTACCTGGCTTCTGGCCAGGCGACGTCTATTTCCTTCTTTTTTTTTCTTTCTCTTTCTTAGCTGCTTTCACCTGCCACAGGCTGCTGTTCATTAACGCCGCCCATTGCGCGGCTGTTGGATGATGTTAAGAACTTACGCCAGCTGGCAGCTCCAACAGCAACAACAACCACAACAACAACGGCAACAACAACAACAACAACAACTACAATAAAGCAGTCAACTAGGTGACTTCCGGCCACGTTGACGTTGACCGTTGTGCCGGATGTGCCGAGTGTTGAGTTCGACTTCGAGTTTGAGTTCAGTAAATTCCTGAAATTTCGCTCTTCCCTTGGCCCCCAATCCAAACAAAAATCCCATAAATGCCTGACATTATTGCAATTTGCTGTACGTTAAGCAAAGTATGCAGCTCACACCATTTTGCCCAGCTTAAAATGCTGCAAATTTATTTATCGTCTATTTTGCAGCGTCTTTGGCATAAGAACTATGAAAATGCAAACTAACTAAATTTAACGAAAAGTGATTTTCATTATGATTAAATTCTCATCATATAAAGGTAGAAGTAATTGGAAAATATATACATATATTATATATATATATTATATATATTATATATATTATATATATTATATATATTATATATATTATATATATTATATATATTATATATATTATATATATTATATATATTATATATATTATATATATTATATAATTATATATATTAAAGCTCTTCTCTTATTTTGCGATGGTTTATAAAACGATTGAAATCTGTTGAGCCAGCATAGAAGTGAAGCTTTGCCTCCTTTAGTTGATTTCAATTCCTT
The DNA here is from genome assembly GCA_018901825.1 of Drosophila funebris. Taxonomy (NCBI): domain Eukaryota; kingdom Metazoa; phylum Arthropoda; class Insecta; order Diptera; family Drosophilidae; genus Drosophila; species Drosophila funebris. Next base: position 1,156,928 of record JAEIFK010000682.1, read on the forward strand.
CTTTAGTATAAATTTCGCCAAAAATTGAATAGAATGACGAACTCATTAAGCTCTCATGTAGTTATATATTTTATACATATTATTAATATTATAATTGCTACATTCACTACATATTTTACATACACCTAGTGCTTTGCATTTTATAAGAAAAATAAACTGAATAGAAACTAAACACTGCTCTAAAAACGAACAATTAATTTACAATTTAATTAGCTACCATTTCAACTAAAACTTGAATTGTTTATTATCAGGAAAAAAGTAATTAACACATTTGAAAATTTTAATCTAAATATTTTCAATTGTATCTCTCGGTTCGTTAAGCTTTATAAGCGTAGCACGAATTGTTTACTTTAGAAAATGTAAATTAAATGATTTAAAATTGAAATGCAAACACATTTAGTTGTATCTCATGGTCCGTTACACATGCGCCACGTGGTTGCACGCAGATAAAATTATATTCTGGCATTTTGTAGAATATTTTGCGGCTGCGCCGTTGGCAAATGCGAAGCGCAGCAAATGCAGTTTGTCTGTTTCGCCTGTTCGCCCGTTTGCCTGACAAATTGCCGCGGGCCACACACAAATCACACGGCAGCCACGTGCCACTTGTGCCGCAAACACACATACACACACACACACACACACACACATGCAACAGCAGTTGATGCATAAATGTGCGGGCAGAGAGCACAACAGCTGCTGCAGGTGGCATTAAGGCAGCTTAGAGCTGCGAAAATAGAAATATTAAAAGTTGCTGACTGCCACATGCCACATGCCACATGGCCACATGCTCCGCATACCGTAACTGTGACCATGCAACCGAATAAAAAGAAGAAAATGTCACACAAATATGTGGCACATTCCCACACACACACACACACACACACGCACACACACAGCTCCCCCTCACGGCTAAAAAGTATCACAATTCAAGCCATCATCATGGTTGGCCGAAACGGATTCATGTGTGCAACAGCATTGCTGTTATGACAATGTGACAATGACAGCTACACAAACGAATTTACGCCTGGCCACATCCACTGTGCATTAGACAATAATGGCTATATACCCTGTAAATAGAAAAAAGTACTTAAAGGGTATTCGTCAGTTGTGATAAACAGCAGCAAAACAACTGCAACGCTGCCTGTTTACATTAGTTCACCAACTATCCTGCTCATATCCTAGTCAAGTATGCTCTAGCTGCTGTTGGGCCACCGCCATCAAGAGTCAGCAACAAACGTGCACCACTCGAAAAACCACCCAGCACCACAATCTCACTCAGCACATTGCACTCACACATTTTGTCAGCCCGAAAGTTTTCGGCAACATTTTCAACGCATCAACTATACATACAAATTATTTTAAAAATAATAATAACAAACACATTTGAGAGCATAAAATTATGTTTCGTTTTTTTTTTTTTTGTGCGGCTCTGCCACAACTTGAGTTTGTCTCAAGATGAGGAAACAACTGAAAAAACTGCGAAGCTTGTGAGGAAACTTGTAGCTTGAAGGATACTTGATATTATGCTCCTTGTGCTCGTTTCACATAAGTTTATGTTTATACTTAGTATGCGTACTTATTGAATGTTGAATTTCAAGAGAACTTGAGAGCAAGAAAGCGACGAGTCGTCTCACACACAATTTACACAGCCACAGTCAGCCAAGTTCTTTTGGGCCCAAGAGGAAATGCTTCAGGGCACGCATTCAACACAAAAAGTAATACATTTGTAAGAGAGTGAGAGGTGTGAGGTGTGAGGCACAAAAGATGGCAGTATTAATCGTAAATTCAACTCAGTTTCACTTGCAAATGAAAGTCACAGAATTATAGCATACTTATTGGGGCAGCGAATTGTTTAAAACATTTATACATATTTTGGGGGAATGCCAAGCATACATAAGTTGCAATGCTTGAGTTGCGAAGTATATAAATTGAAAGCTTAATTAATTTTAACTAAGTTGTATAAATTGTTTAATAAACATTAATCATATTCATATAAACTCTAAATATTTCTCATGATATACCTACAATAAAGTCTGCTAACAATTCCACATTTTTATTTATTATTTATGCTTTTAATTAATTTATTTCAAAAATACTATACACTTTTCTATTGTAATTGAAATGCTGCAACGGTAAATCATATATTCTCCTTTTAATTCGTTTTCATTCTCAATTGGAAAAGCTTCAATCTGTTGTATTTTCATTTTGCAATGGAATTAAAATTTATGTTGCGTTAGAAAACTTCACTTCGTTTTGTTTAAATTTTGCAGCCTAGCAAAGCTGCTTTCGTAATGAAAATACGTTTATATATGGCCTAATAAATACTCTATAAATTTGCAATTGGCATCTATTTTGATTAGACTGCTATATTTTTAGGCACACAATTCACAATTTGAAGAGCGCGTTCTCATCTTTGCTCCGACACGCACCCAGCACAGGCATGACAAACAATTGGCACACACACGCACACGCACACACACACACAGTCACACACACATACGCATGGCAAATGTTATCACTTCGTGTTTATCGCGAACACATCGCGCAAGGACAAAGACACGAAGGAATCTGCGACAGTTTCCATTCTGCCAAAATTGTTAGTGTTGAGTGTTGAACGTTCTCTTAGCTTCTCCCTTTCCCTTTGTCTTCTTCTTTGCCCTCACTCTCTCTCTCTCTCTCTCTCTCTCTGCTGGTTTTCCATCTCCTTTTTGCTTCGACTCGTTGATGTTGTTGTTATTGTGATGACGCCGTTTTGCTGTTATTATGCTTGGCATTATCATTGTATCGTCCTTGCGACGGCTCCTGTCACACAAGCGACTTTACCCCATTTTTATATTATTGTTGTAGCTAAAGCCAAGTTCTTGTTGTTGTTTGTGCCATGTTGCAGCATGCGGGTTGAAGGGTGTTTGAATTGAGGGCGTTTCCTGGCGTCTAGCGGTCGCGACGCCAAACTTTTCTTTATGACCTCTGTCAGATAGTAGAAGTAGCTGGCTTCCCAACTCCCAGCCAGCATTTTGCTTTTGGCCATGCTGCTAACCAGAATTGATTGATAAGCTTTTGTGAACACTGGCAAAACAGTCGACGGCTTTCGTTTAGTGCTCGTTGTCTCGTCTCGTCTTGTCTCGTCTCGTCTTAGAGTTTTATGTTGTTTACGCTTACATTTCAAGAGATTACGCATACGCCACGTTTGACTACATTTTGCCTGTGGCAAGCTGCAAAACTCAAGCATTAACTTTGCACATAAAAACAGAAACAAAACAAAGAAAGAAAAAGGGAAACCACTTTGAATTCATCCTTGTTGCAGCAACAGCAACAGCAACAGCAATAACAACAGCAGCAGCTGCTGTCTTTGGCTTTTGGTCCTTAAGCGCAATTGTCTCCGCATTGCAAGCTTCACATGCGTTGACCTCTTCACCTCTTCGGGGGCCAAGGCTCGTATGCTTGACCCTAAAGGACATTAACATGCACATGTTTGTACTGTTATTGTTATTGCTGTTGTAGTTACTGCTGTTGTTGTTGATACTGTTGCTGTTGGCTATTAAACAACAAACAACTTGAAAATGTAGCCAATAAAAAACCTGCCACTAATTTGACCCACGTTGAAAGTTTTATGAACCACAAGCAAAAGTTAAATATGCGGCTAATTACGTCTGTTACTTTGTGTGAATAATGCTCTTCCTCTCTCCCTCTCTCTCTCTCTCTCTATCTGACTCTTTCTCGCTTGTAGTTATGTATCTTTGTGTATATACTATATGCTAATTGCACTTTTTTATTGCGTCCTACAACTCTTTAATGACCATACGCAAAGCACTTCATTCCAGCGAATCCCAAGTCAAAGTTGAACTTTATGAACTCCGATTTGGGAATATTCCACGCCCAGCAGCTAAAATGTGTGAAAAACTGGAAAAACTGTTGGAAAAAGCTAGCGGAAAATATTAAATAATTCGGGAAAAAAACAATTTACTTCAATTTAAAAGCAGAATAAATCTCACTATCAAATCATGATCACAATGAACATTTAAGTGGAAGTGCAGTCTTAACAAAGTCAAGAAACTTGGAAGTTTGGAAATAGTAAGAGGACAACATAGATAAAATACCATAAATAATATAAATTTGTTTACTAATTTATTGATTTGAAATGCAGAAGTTATTTAGATATTAAATCATTATGAGGAAGTTGCAACGCAGTTATGAAGTTTTAATGCTAAATATGTCGACTATCGATTGTTTTGCTTTATTGTCGATAACTAAATTGATTATTAACTAACTTTTGCAGTGGCAGCCAATGCTTATCAACTCAAATATCAACTTCCAGCAAATTTTATAGATGTCAATATTTTAATAACTTAAGTTTACACTCTTCCTCGCTGCCTCCCTCTCGGCTTCTTTCATTTTCCCAGTCTTGGAGTAACATTTTTGACGCGGTTTTATGACACAAGTGAAATGTAATTCATAATGTACAAAAAAATTTTAATGCCGCCTGAAAAATAACGTCCAATAAATAATCCTTAATGTGCCTTTGTGTCCCATGTCCTGCCGTGTGCTGTGTGTGTGCTCTGTGTGTATGCTGTGTGTGTGTATTTAAACACCCTCTACTGGCACATACGTGCATGTATATATGTATTGTACACGTATGTTGGCTCGTGTGATTTCGTTTAACACGTCTGTTGTTTCTTGTTTGGCTTCTTGTTGTTGTAACCACAATCGCCCAGTCATAAATATATTTCGTTGTTGTTGTTGTTGTTGCTGTTGCTGCTGTTGTTGTCGTTGTTGTGACCATCATGTTCTGACAGTGTTATGACGTGGCTGCCACCTACAAAGTATAAAAATTGCCACAGCAAAATTTGTCAGCTTTTCATCGCGATGCGAAGCAACAACAATATAAATTGCCTGATTTTTCACTTTTGTTTCGCTTTTAGCTTTTCCCATTTTCTGTTTTCTGTTTTCCCCTCATTTATTTTGCATAATTTTATACGTTTTGATTACAGCTGAATGACACTAGCTTTGAAAGCACATTAAGTTTCCAGCAGAGCTTTGAAAGCGCATTAACATTTCAAGCTGAATTGACAACATATCAAAAGCTTAAAGCGCAAAATACTGTATTGTAAAGCAATTAAGCTAAAGCAATGGAGCTTTAAAGCTTCTCTTAATCTGAGCACGTGTATTCGTAAGCTGGTGTCATTTGAGCTTTAGGACGCTAGGAACTGTGCGCAGCCTTTGGGTAAGAGATAATTAATTAGTTAACTTGGCTGTCGGATGGTTGCCTTGGCTCGAAACGACACCAAAACAATTCACGCGGCTCCAAGCGAAAGCCAGTAATGCTGCCCATCATGTCCAGCGTTGTACGCTCCGCAGGCAGCAGATGGAATCTGAGCACCAGCTGGTAAATGAGCGATTTGACCTCCATGAGAGCCATGCGATTGCCAATGCAACTGCGTTGACCAATGCCAAAGGGCAAATATGTGAATGGGCGAATCTCGTGCTTGTGCTCATCATCAAAGCGTTCGGGGCGAAACTTCTCGGGCTCCTCAAAGTTATCCGGATCGTAGTGTAGGGCCACAATGGGTATATGAACCAGTTCGTCCTTACGCAACTTCAGCACCAACTCGCCCGCCTCATCGCGCAACTCAAAGTCGGCGGCACACATGCGATCGATGACAATCGCTGGCGGCCACTTGCGCAGTGACTCCGAGATGATACAATCCAGATACTTCATGCCCATCAGACTGTCATAGTCGAGGGGTTTGCCCTGGAGTTGTTGCTCCACCGCTAAGATCTCATCGTAGAGCGCCTGCTGCACTTGTGGATGCATGAGCAGCTCGTAGGTGGTGAAGCTCAGGCAGGTGGAGACAGTCTCGAAGCCAGCCGAAAAGAATAGCAGGCACTGCGCCAACAAATCCTCATCATTGAACTCGGCCCCATCTGTTGCCTGCTCCTTCTCGTTTTCCTGCTGCTCCTTAAACTGTCGCTGCGCCTCCATCAGCTGCTGGATCATGTCCGGCCGTACAATCTGCTGCTCCCGCCGATGTTGCATGGCACCAAAAACCAAACGCTTGAAGTAGGCCACGTTGCTCAGGTCCATGGGAGGCACACGGAGCGCCTAAAAGAGTTTAGTTAATTGAGAAAACATTGCCAAACTAAAGTCCAATGGGATTTACCTTCATCAGTCGCGGCAGCAGAATGAAGAGCAACACCTTGAGTCCTCCCCAGAAGCTGAACTGCGACACCCGCTGGCCGAGGGTAAAGAACTCATTGTTCAGATCCACAAAACTGTTCACCTGAATGCCAAAGGCAGCAGTAGCAATCACATCGTTAGTGTAACGTGTAAAGAACTCCTTCAGCTCCAGTTCCACACCCTCGTTATTCTTCTCCTGCAATTGCCGTTCCACATATCGTACCGCTTCCACGTTGCACGTATTGATCAGCTCGAACATGAGGCGTATCTTGGCGCCGGTGAATGTTGGTGTCAATGTGTGACGCATCTGCTTCCAGCTTCGATCTCTCAGTGACAGCAATGACTTCGACATGACGGAGCTGTTGCCGGTGGCGTTGTCATCGGTGATGCCCCGGCGATGGTTGGTAAAGTTGTCAAAGTGCTTAATGCCCACCTGACGTATCAGTTCCGCATCAGCGAGGTAATAGAGAGGCTCGCTCAGATTGTAGACGCCATAGATTTTATGCTGCTTCAACTGCTGATGCAGATCAATGCTGTGCCGCAAGTAGGATCCACTGCCCATCAGCACCGATAGCGGCACATTCCCCACCAGCGGCTTGGGCGGCAAATGTGCCACGCCCCGGCGTGAAAAGTAACCGAAACTCGAGACCGACCATTTGTACAGCAACGCACCAATAATCGTAAGCAGAAAAAACAATTCCACAAGCACCATTGCGGGGCGGGGTAACGCAAATCACGAGGAAGACGAACGACAACAGTCCAACTCTTAGCCAAAACAATTCACCGTCTTACTTCACCGACCGGTAAAACGTCACTGAACAAAGCAGCTGTTCGCTCTCTCTCAATATATGTATATGTATTCCATTCACAATTTTACATACACAGAGAGCCTGAGCGTGAGCGTGAGCGCGAGCGCGAAAGAGAGCCGGCTAATGCTATGCTGGCCTTTGTGAGAGCGTGAGCGACAGCACGAGCACGTGAAGAAACCAGTCGAATAGACTACAGTCGACCGCATTCGACAGTATAATACCCTGTACAGGCTTCTATATTAAAAGTATTTTGATAATAGATACTTTGATTGAAATAAAAGTAAGAACATAACAGGTGTTTAAAGAATACGCCTTTGGAAACTCTCATTTTTTTGCATATGAATTCTCTGCATGCTTATAGCAGTTAACTTTCACAAATTTATACATACTCAATCAAAAGCTGAGTGTTACGACACTTAATTTACTTATGCTTGTGTCGTAGTAGTTCGCTGTCTCGCTCGCACACATGTGCTGCCTGTTGCTCTACGATTCAATGGAAAAATAACATTTATTGCTGATTATCTGTCTTATTTATAAACCGATCTTGATGAAACTTTCAGCATTGCTTCTATATGATATTCTTCAAGCACCTGTTAAGTTAGAAGTGTCTACGTTGATAAATGTGGCTATTATTAGTTTTTTTTAAATTGCGGGGGAAGGTGGGGAGGTATCCAAAATTTAAAATAAACTTGATCTGTGTATGGTATAGAGGAACATTCATGCCAAATTTGGTGTCTCTAGCTCTTATAGTTGCTGAGATCGACGCGTTCTTACAGACGGACAGTCGGACGGACGGACAGACGGACAGACAGACACACGGTCATGGCTCAATCGACTCGGCTGTTGATGCTGATCAAGAATATATATACTTTATAGGGTCTGCCACGCCTTCTTCTGCCTGTTACATACTTTTGCACAAATCTAATATATACCTGTACAGGGTATAAAAAGAGAGCCCACACAAAGTAAATACAACAAATACTGTTTGACTTTAAAAGTAGCAAGTTAATGTAAAAAAAAAGGTATTTATTTAAGCAATTAATAATAAATACATCAAAATGCAGGCATTGAAGCAAAGTGTAGCGAAGT